>OW240919.1:151835743-151926720 GCA_933207985.1 Pelobates cultripes
GACATCCATGGACGTATCGTCATCATCAACCGCTTCACTTGTATCTGACAACTCAGCAAAGGAAGCAGCAGCGGGTACAACATCATCATCATCATCACAACGTACGTCCATGTGTGTAATGCTGCCTGCCTGAGACATATCCCTGTTATCTACATCCTCTGGCAATAATGGTTGCGCATCACTCATTTCTTCAAACGGATGTGAATAACTCCTCTGACATACCAAGTAAAGCGGCTGTGGTGCTAGTTTTGGTGGTGGCGGCAGGCGGGTGAGTGGTATCTTGAGAGGTGCCTGAAGCTAAGCTGGAGGAGGATGGTGCGTCAAGGTTCTGAGCGGAGGCTGTAGAAGATTGGGTGTCCTGTGTTAGCCAGTCAACTATGTCCTCAGAACTTTTCAAGTTCAGGGTACGCGGCCTCTGAAAACTGGGCATTATTCTAGGGCCAAAGGGAATCACAGCACCACGACCACGATGGCCCCTGCTGGGTGGCCTGCCTCTGCCTGTCATTTTTGTTGGGATTAGTGGTACTATGCGTTCAAGCTACTGTGAGACCAGATATGAGTGGCAATGTGCACTGGCATAGTTGTGCAGAGCACAGGCTGTAGGCCTGACACCCGCTTGAAGATAACTAACTGCTATTCAATCTATAACAGTGAAAAAAGGTTTTTTTTTAAAATCCAAGCTATTGTGACACCAGATATAAATGGTGGCACTGGTCACCGTATCCACTGTTAGCGTAACACACCCGCTTTAAGGACACTGACTGCTATTCAATCTATAACAGTGAAAAAAAAATTTTGTTTTTAAATCCAAGCTATTGTGACACCAGATATAAGTGGTGGCACTGGTCACCGTATCCACTGTTAGCATAACACACCTGCTTGAAGATAACTAACTGCTATACAATCTATAACAGTGAAAAAAGTGTTTTGTTTTTAAATCCAAGCTATTGTGACAACAGATATAAGTGGTGGCACTGGTCACCGTATCCACTGTTAGCGTAACACACCCGCTTTAAGGACACTGACTGCTATTCAATCTATAACAGTGAAAAAAGTTTTTTGTTTTTAAATCCAAGCTATTGTGACACCAGATATAAGTGGAGGCACTGGGCACCGTATCCACTGTTAGCGTAACACACCCGCTTTAAGGACACTGACTGCTATTCAATCTATAACAGTGAAAAAAGTTTTTTGTTTTTAAATGCAAGCTATTGTGACACCAGTGAGTGAGTGGTGGCACTGGGCACAGTATCCACTGTGAGCCCGACACACCCGCTTTGAGACAACTAACTGCTATTCAATCTATAACAGTGAAAAAAGTTTTTTGTTTTTAAATCCAAGCTATTGTGACACCAGATCTAAGTGTCTAAGCATGCAGCTTGAGAATGAATCTAAAATGGATGCCTTCCAGGAGGTGGGAGGGTCTGCTAGGGAGTGTGTGCTGCTAATTGGCTGGAATGTGTCTGCTGACTGTGAGGTACAGGGTCAAAGTTTACTCAATGATGATGAATAGGGGGCGGGTCGAACCGCGCATATGTTCGCCCGCCGTGGCGAACGCGAACATGCTATGTTCGCCAGGAACCGTTCGCCAGCGAACCGTTCGGTACATCACTAGTCACCAGAAGAAGTATTTGCTTTATGTAGTTGTTTGGGTGTGTATATTCAGTCCCTGCAGGCATTTTAATGTAAACACTGCCTATTCAGAGAATAGTACTGCATAGGAACACCTCTAGTGGGAGTCACTCAGATGGACACTAGAGGTGTTTACTGGGTAAGTGCTGCACAATATGCATTTCTAATCTGCAGGGAGAATGCACAATCATCTGTGTTTCTTGGCTAAGGTGTAGCTGTGGAACACATTCAATGACTCTGGATATCTATGGCCAGTATTGTGGTGTTCCTTTTATCTTTAACTCCTCTCTGATGAATAATCTACAAGGACTTTCATGATTTGATTATGTTGCTGTTATATAGGACTCTTTATGTGTAAGGGTTTCACAAATCCTATTTAGTTTGTGACACAAATAAAGTCATTGGTTCTGAGGCGGTCATAGCCAAGTCTTCAAAGTTACTTGGCACCGCAGGCCTCGAAGGTCAACGTTACATTTGCCAGAGGTGAATTTCTTCTTGCTAGATATTCACTCGCTATTGACAAGTGGGAATTTCGAGTCTTTGGTTAAGATGTTGCTTTTAGCTGTATCTTTTCTAGTGAGCCCTATTTCAGATATTTAAATGTACAAATATACATCAGTGCATAAAATATTACCAGTGAGGAAAAAAAGATATGCAATGTGCATAGAAAACGTAATGTATATAACTATACACAGGATGTTGATATCAAGGTAATAATATAAAGTACCTAAAACGAAATAGAAAATAACATAGTGCGAACTGTAAAATATAAAGTGCCTTAATAATACTGTAGGAATACAACTCACATGGCCCAGAACCGTACATGTTTAGTTATTTAATATTTTAAGAAGCGCCAAGCACACATTTTTGTTACTGTTTCAAACAATATTGTTTGTCACTAATTATATTTAGTAGCCTGTAGGAGCCTACATTTTGAGTTTTCTTAGGGGAGCTCTTAGCGCAGCCTTGTGAGTTCAGTTCAGTATTGTCTTACACACTGGAATGTTATTTGTTTTATCCCTACTGCTCACATCACTGCAGATGAGACAAGAAGGTCACTAATGGACTCTCAAAATGGTTTTGAGTAAATTTTACATAATTTTCTGATAAGTTCACCATAAGTCTGCAAGGGATATTTTACCAGTGCTGCCTATTTCAAATATTGTCACACTGTTTTGTATTTACTAGTGATATTATCCTGCTGGGTGGTCCTATAGCACTGAACATATAATACAAATGTCTGTATTCCAGGTGTAGGAGATCCAACGTCACAATATCTTGGATGTAATGTCTGGAGAAGTTTTCAACTTAAGTTTTTTTATATGTACAGTAACTGATCAGACTGTGTTTCAGTTATCTACTTGTTACTGAATTGCCTGTTTTCAACACATTTTGATCGACTTATTTAATTTTATTTTTACCACTGTTTGCCTGTTATCTGTTACTTACGTGACCATCTAGTATCCTGATATGTACATTACTTGGGTATGTTGACGTTGGTGAAATAATGAGATCTATGTCTCACACTCATATCTCCTCTGATGAGCTGCGGGCAAAACGCGCGCGTCAGGGGCTAGGGGGCTCTCAAGTGATCCTCAGACGAGCATTATATTGGTTGGTGCCAAGACCAGAACTCACAAACAATTTATTTTGGCACTGCCCGTGTGATCCCTGAGCCCCACTCTGATCTCAACATTGCGGGGTTTTATGTGGACCGGACACCTTATCTATTAATTTTGGCATTATTCCCCCCCCCCACCCTTTTTTATTTTTTCGTTGTAGTAGGAGTTTTTCTTTTTCAGTGCATATATTTTTTCTTGCACTATTAAAACACATTCCAGTGCCTTCCCCTCTCTCCCTCTCCCCTTTTCTTTTGACCAAAAGCACTGTGAATGTGAGAAAATATATAATTGTGCGAGATATAGGCTTTTAGTCAGCACTATTTACATATTTTTTCTGAGTCTGTTTGGATGCACAGGGACAGTGAACACTATACACTGTTAAATGTAACCAAAGGTTTCTCCTTTTTTTTTTTTTTTGGCAAGATACTGTTACATTTATATTCGATACAGGTATCCCTGTGCTATCTTCACATAGCTTTGCGATCTAACCATTGTTATATACAGTTATTTTGCACTTTTGGGACACCCTGTATACTTTCTTCTGTATACAATTCTATTGTAAAAACCACTGGTTTTTGCATATTATTAGGAGAAGGATCCTGAAAACTTTTGAACAGGACTTCATTTTGATTATAGTTACATTTAGCGTGAGTTGGTTTTCCCTTTAGGATTATAACCTTTATGGTTCATTGTTAATATATCTTAGTTTATTTTCTCTTTCCAATTTATAGCATATACACTATTTAATTTTAACTATACTATTAAAAGCTATATTTTAATTTAGGGGCACTCACTGTCTCTTCTTCCTTGTTTTCACTACTGCTGTAGTTTCTAAAGGGTTAACCCCTATATGAGTGTATCCCCTTGCTTCCAATTCCTCCTTTTTATATGTCTCACACCATTACATTTTACCACAATTTAAATGATCTTCTCGTTGTTTTAAAATGTCACTATCTACAGTATATTGTCTTCTACCTATTGCAATACCATATTACTATAATACTACTGTATTATTACGTTTCCTGAGAGAAGGTTTTAATTCAAGCAGACATACCTTTTTTAGGTAAGTTATATTCCAGTCTCTGGACTCTGAGTAACATGGAGATATAACAGTCTCATTGCCTGCTATAGGTGATCTCATGCTTGAATCTGTTCCTGTTTCACCTGGTCTCTTCACTCCCTGTTGGTCAGTGCCACAGCTCTACTACCATTTTAGATGTGCTACCTATATTGAACTTAGCACACAGGTTGTATTTTCAAGGTTGCCAATAATTTATTTGAGTTACAGGATTCGTTCCCCTGTTTTCCTTGTCTGAATTTTCTTTTTGAGAGTAAAAATGCTTAATTTGTAATCACGCACTATGTTATAAGATTTTTTTTGGGGGGGTCTATTTTTTTCTTTTCTAATCCTTCTCCAATTCTTTGTATTGAATACCATTTTTGGGTACCCAGTTGTCTGTCACTCGGTGGAGGTTTTCTGTGTAATAAACTGATATTTTCTTACAGTGATAGGATGAGATTCATTTCTGGTTATCACGGTCTGTTTCTCTTGCACTTTTCTTTGGATTATCTTTCAGGACTGTATAACTGAGCACTATGGTCTTGCCCAGAAGTAGGTGAGTGTTAGATCCCTGGGTGTTGTGGAGTTGCTGCTTCCAAAGTGCTTTGGCATTCTAAAAGCTGGTGACTTAACTGGCGGTTATGGTTCTGCAGCATCTAAGATCCTGCTATTTACACAACCCTGGTGTAGCCAGTTTTTGACGACAATGGATAGTTATAACAGTTATTTTGTTCTCTATTCTCCTTTAACCCCTTAAGGACACATGACATGTGTGACATGTCATGGTTCCCTTTTATTCCAGAAGTTTGGGTACCCCGATGGCAATCCTCAAGCAATTTTGTAACATGGGGTAGTCCAGCATACATGCACAATTTTAAATTTGAGCCGATAGTGTTAAAACGAGAGTAATACAGGCTCATTAGTTAGACTGCGCTTAAAATGGCGGGTCAGACAAATAAACTGGGCCTTCGGTGTGAACTAGTTAAAACAGTAGGAGCTGCCGACAAGTAACGCTGGTATGGTAGAGCAGGTTGAATATAACTGCCTATCCTTCATAACAGGAGGCTCAGATGCACTGGGAGCTTATTGTATTGCTGAGTAAGGGCACTGCGCCTACGAGTATTACTAAGTTGTCTTGTTAGCCTTGCGGCGCGCCGCAGAGTGATGCCGGGAATGGAGTGCCAGGGAGCTGAGCGCTAAGGGGAAAGAGCTCCCTCGCCAGCGCCACCCGACCGACCGCCCAGCAGCCCCACTAGACCCTAGGGAGAGGGAGAACCCCCCCCCCAGCATTCCCAAAGGTAAGGAGGCTGGGGGAGTTAAAAAAAAAAAAAAGTGAGTGTGTTAATGTGTCTGTTAGTGTGTGTCTGTGTATGTCTGTTAGTGTGTGTGTCTGTTAGTTATTGAGTAAGTGTGTGTCTGTTAGTGTGTGTCTGTCTGTTAGTGAGTGTGTGTTTGTTAGTGTGTGTGTGTCAGTGAGTGAGTGAGTGTGTGTCTGTTAGTGAGTGAGTGTGTGTCAGTGAGTGTGTGTGTGTGTGTGTTTTAAGTATGTTGGATTTAGTTATTGTGCACTTTTAAATGTATATTTGATTTTATGGTACAGTGGTGTTTTTTTGCAAATATTCAGTTGTTGAAAATGTTCAAATTTTATGCACATTATATGCAACAGCAGTATTTGCACTGAAACATTTTTTATTTATGCACAGTATATGCAACAGCAGTATTTGCACTGTAAACCTTTTTTATTTATATAAAGTGTGGGTGGATTTAAACTGTATGGCTATGCTGTGGTTCCTGTAGGCTTTGCGTGCGTGAAGGGGGGCTGGAGGGGGCCTCCATGTCATTTTGCTTGGGGTCCCCAGATTCCTTCAAATGGCCCTGCCCAGCAGAACTAGGGGGCCAGGACAGCTGCTCCTATTGCGCTTTTGCAAAGATACTTCTGTCTATTACTTTCTGTTCAGTACTCACATTAAGTGCTATTATAGTAGTATTTGTTAACATCTTGTTTTCCCTGTATGGCCTGGTGTACAGTGCTGCATGTTGCCACTTTATTATAAAAATAAGTGACAATGCAAAAACAAGGATATTTAAAGTGAAACTATAGTTACCAGAACAACTACAGCTTGTAGTTGTCCTGGTGTCTACTGCATGTTCCTGCAGGTTTTTGCTGTAAACACTGCCTTTTCAGAGAAAAAGCAGTGTTTACATTACAGTCTAGGGACACCTCCAGTGGCCACTCCTTTGATGGCTATTAGAGATGCTCCCTGGGTCAGTGCTGCACAACGTGCTCTACATGGAGGAGCTGAATCTTTCCCATAGAGATTCATTGAGTCATACGTGTTTTGCTGCGCATGCACACTAGCCTCCCAATGCTTTCCTATGGGAAAGCATTCGGTTGGTTGAGATTGTCAGTTTTAATGATCTCAGCCAATGGGACAGAACGTGATCAGAGCGCACAAGGGAGGCAGGAGGCAGGGTGTGCGATAGTGCCAGGAATACAGTTTTGTATTCCTGGCACTATAGTATCCCTTTAAGGGGGGGGAGGAGGCAGGAGCATAAAATGGGTTTTAACACTATCGTGTCAGGAATACATGTTTGTATGTTTGACACTCTCTGACAGGTGCTGGCAATTATTGTACATTTTGACAAATTATAGATTTTGTTGTAATAATTATTAATGTAAATTGGTAACTTGGCATCATGAAATATAACACTCTAGTTATATCAAATAAGATGAATGAGAATCTTTATTAATAGACTCTGCATCTATGATTTCGCAGAACCCACTTAGAGTAATCAAATATTAACTTCAATTTACCAAGTAGGACACTGTTAATGGACCATAGATCCTTCATGCATGTAATTAACTATAGCAGGCATTTTTAAAAACACCATGTTTTCACCCTAAATATACAAAAAAACTATTGGCAGGAGAGGCAACAAGCTGCTTTCCTTGGTTTGTTATCGTCTTGCGGTGAGCTACCATTGTCTTCTTGGCACAGATTCCTTCACGTCCTTTTCTGCTAGCTGTTTGTCAGTATTGTATTTTGTCTATTCGCCCAGTTAGGAATGAGCATGCCAGTGAATTGTGCTAGGTCAGCAAAGCAGCTTGCTGTGTACTTTTCAGCCTTCTATAAACACTGGGTCCCTGAGAAGAAATTTGAGAATAGTTTGTGGCCAGGAAAAAGTTTTCATTGAGAAGTGTTTAACTAGTTCATAAATAAAATGGACTTAAACAAGAATAAGTGTTTGCTGGGAGACAAATATTCTGAATAAAGAATTTTAAAATTAAATGTTCTTTTATTTGTGACCGTTAAAAAGGTTTTCTTGTCCGTCCTGCATCTTCTGGAGGGATAAAATGCCCTTTTAATATCTCAAGCATCTGATGGGTTAAATAATAAAAAAAATCTTTTTAATAAACAGTGTTTTTAGCAGTTACACTAATTGAACTTTGCACTCAAAAAGATGGTATTTATATCTGCCAAAGATAATAAAAACACATTTAGGAAATTGTTTTGTTTCCTGCATATTTCAAAGATTGTTAAATATGGGCTTCAAATTCTCACAGTATCTACAATTTACATGGAGTAAAATTAGGGAGACACTTCAGGAACCATGCTATTTATGTTCCTTTCACAGGTTATGGGCAAGAAAATTCCCGACATACCAAGCGGAAGGACCTGATTTAAAACTTATTGTATGCTGTGCAACTTCAGTATCTCCTGTTACCACTTCATGAGATAGGGGCTATTTAAAGGGACACTATCGGCACAAAGGCAATCGATAAAGTGGTTCCTGTCATTTTAATACTGCAATGGAAAAACATTGCTGTTTTGCACGAATTGCAATGTTTACGTTGCAGGGTTTAATACAATCTAGATGCTGTCCATCTGTCAGCCACTAGAGGCGCTTCCGTCCATATCGTCGAGTGAAGCTCTGCTTGTTCAATCAGATGGTCCTGTAGAGATAATTTGATTGTTGCAATGCAGCGTTTTGCTGTGCATATGCACTAGCCTCCCCGGACCGGCACAGCGAGGATGAAAATTAAAGTAAAATGACTTTATTTTGGGCAGCATTTTCATTCATGGAACATTTGACATTGTTGAGCTATATACACCATAAAACCAGGGCCAGCACTACCTTAAGGGGGCCTGGATATGGAGAACAGTGTATAAGGACACTACCTACATTACAATATGGTAATTTTTTTAAGAAACTCAAAAAAGCAAAAGCATGTGGGGTATACTAAAACGTATAATTAAAAAAAAAGCCAATTTCAATAAGATTAGGGAAGCTCTACAACATTTTGACTGGCATAAACTCCTTAGTGGGGAAAAAAAAACCTGAATATAAATGGAAACTATTCAAACAAATATTAGAAAGGTACATTTATCAGTATGTACCATTGGTTAATAAATATAAAAGAAACAAATTGAAACCAATGTGGCTTAGTAGAGAAGTAAAACAAGAGATTAAAAATAAGTCAAGGGCATTTAAAGCATTTAAATCGGACAAAACAGAGGCATCCTATATAAGATATAAGGAAGCCAATAATGCTTGCAAAAAGGCAATTAAAGTGGCTAAACTAGAAAATGAGAAATTGATAGCTAAAGAATGCAAAACCAACCCCAAATTTTTTTTCAAGTACATCAATTCTAAAAAAACAAAAAATGAAAGTGTAGGTACACTGGAAACAGAGATGGCTCTGTTAGCTAATGAAGACCAGGAAAAGGCAGAAATTTGAAATAACTATTTTTCTTCAGTATATATTAATGAGGATCCCATAGGCGTGCGCAGCCTATTGCATTAGGGTGTGCACCCTAAAGCACCAGCTGCGTGTATATATATACATGTATGTGCATATATATATATATATATATATATATATATATATACACACACACACACACACACACACACACATACACTGCTGTGATAGTGTAATGTGTGTGTGAGGGTGCTGGTAGTGTGCTATGTGGGTGAGGGTGTTTGTGTGTGCGCTTGTGAGGGTGCTGTTAATGTACTGTGGGTAAGAGTGCTGTTTGTGTGCGCGCTTGTGAGGGTGCTGTTTGTGTGTGAGGGTACTGGTAGTGTGCTGTGTGTGTGTTTGTTAGGGTCCTGTTAGTGTGCTGTGTGAGAGTGTTGTGTGTCTGAGGGTGCTATTTGTGTGATGTGTGTGTGTGAGGGTGTTGTTTGTGTTTGTGAGGGTACTGTTAGTGTGCTGTGTGGGTGCTGTGTGTTTGTGAGGGTACTGCTAGTGTGTGTGTGTGTGTGTGTGAGGGTGCTGTTTGTGTGCTGTGTGTGTGTTTGTGAGTGTACTGTATGTGTGTGGGTGCTGTGTGTGGGTGGTGTATGTGTGAGGATGCTGTGTGTGTGTGTGGGTGCTGTTTGTTTGCTGTATGTGTGTGGGTGCTGTGTGTGTGTGTGCGCTGTATGTGTGTGTGTGCTGTTTGTATGCTGTATGTTTGGGTGATTTGTGGGGGTGGAGGTGGGGGCAGATTAGTTCATAAGTTCATAAGTTCATAAGTTCATTAGTTCCCTTCCCTTCTTACCTTATGTAGGGAGGGGGGATCCTTCCTTGCTGCCTTCCCTGGTGGTCCAGTGGAGGTGGGGGCAAATCAGTTAATATCCCCCCTCCCTTCTTACCTTATGCAATGCTCAGATCTCGCGAGAGGAACCCGGCGGAGCTGCTGGCAAGAGCTCCCCGGGTCCTCTCCTGCCTCCCTCACTGCCTGTGGGTTGGTGAGGGGAGGCTTAGAGCAGAGCCGGCGCTCGGATAGCGCCGGCTCTGCATGAGCCAACAGGGGGGATCCTGAGATCTCCCCTGCCGGTCTCACTCCATAGGCGTGCCGCGGGGATTAGGGTGTGCCCAGGCACACCCGGCACACCCCGTGCGCACGCCTATGGAGGATCCAGTGGCAAGAGATATGCAAATGATTGCTGCAAAAACTTGCAGATAACTTGTGATTGGATGACTCGAGGCAAGGTTACAGCTGTTAAAGAAAATTAATGTAAATAAAGCTCCAGGGCCTGACGGTATTCACCCACGAGTACTTAAGGAGCTAAGTGGGGAAATAAGTGAACCTCTGTATTTAATTTTTCAAGATTCTTTTGTTTCAGATATTGTACGGAGGATTGGAGGATGGCAGATGTCATTCCTATAAATAAAAAGGGTTCAAAATCCTTGCCTGGAAATTATAGACCTGTGAGCTTAACTTCTGTGACTGGGAAAATATTTGAAGGGCTTTTAAGGGATAATATTCAGGAATTCATTGGGTAGAATTTTGTTATTAGCAACAATCAGCATGGTTTTATGAAACATAGGTCATGTAAAACTAACCTAATTGCATTCTACGAAGAAGTAAGTAGAAGTATAGATCAGTGTGTTGCAGTGGACGTGATCTACTTGGATTTTGCCAAGGCATTTGATACGATTCCTCACAATAGGTTAGTCGTCAAATTAAAAGAAATTGGTCTAGATTATTCTTGTTCCTGGGTAGAACATTGGCTTAAGGATACAACGAGTTGTCATTAATGGTAAATTTTCAGGCTGGACAAAAGTGGTAAGTGGTGTCCCTCAGGGTTCTGTTTTGGGACTGCTTCTATTTAACATATTTATAAATTATCTTGAAATAGGCATTGAAAGCAATGTTTCAGTGTTTGCAGATGATACAAAACTTTGTAAATTAATAAAAATTGACGAGGATATTGCTTTGCTGCACATGGATTTAAATAGATTGGGGGACTGGGAACTAAAATGGCAGAAGAAATTTAATGTAGAGAAATGCAAAGTTATGCCCTTTGGGATTAAGAATGCACAAGCAATTTACACCCCAAATGGTAGTGAATTGGGGATAACCACACACAAGAAGGATTTGGAAATTGTTATAGACAACACATTAGGCAGCAATATGCAATGTCAATCTGCAGTTGCTAAGGCCAGTAAGGTTTTGTCATGTATAAATAGTGGCATAAATTCTCGGGATGAAAATATAATTGCCTCTTTTTAAATCGCTGGTAAGACCACACCTTGAATATGCTGTGCAATTTTGGGCACCTGTTTTAAAGAAGGATATCATTGCATTAGAAAAAGTGCAGAGACGAGCTACAAATTTGATAATTTCAAGAAAGGTTAAAAAAATTAAATCTCTTTAGTTTGGAAAAACAGCATCTCAGAGGGGATATAATAACATTTTACAAATATATTCGGGGTCAGTACAAACCTTTATCTGGAAATCTATTCATAAACAGGGCTATACATAGTTCACAAGATTACACATTTAGGCTGGAAGAAAGATTTCATCTAAGGCAAAGAAATTTTATTTTTTTTACAGTAAGAGCAATAAGGATATGAAATTCACTGCCTGAAGAGGTGGTTTTATCAGAGTCTATACAGATGTTTAAACTGCAATTGGGTAAATACTTGGAAAAAAAATAACATTCAGGGATATAATTTCTAATTAGTGGGGTAATAGCTGCTTGATCCAAGGAGACATCTGACTGCCATTTTGGGGTTGTGGCAAACCTAGCCACTTGTAATATGCGGGACTATGCACATAAAAAGGTTGCCTGTATTAATCCCTGCAATGTCTTGTATAACTTGTCTGTACCATGTGTATTAATGTATGTGTATACTGAATTCGTATGCTAGCAGCCGAAAGCTGCTAGCATTCATGTGTTTCGTTTCGCGAACAGCAACTTTACCGGCTGTTCGAGAACCGAATGAGCTATTCTCTAATAGCCCACACACAGAGAGACTTGTAGCACTCGTTAACTGATTGTAACAGTGTTGCAATCGGTAATTAAAGGCATTCCTAGGTGGCCGTCGTTCGGCTACCGACCACGCGGTGGTCGGCCATCTTGGATCTTTGGTCTCACCAGCGGGGTTTGGTCGTCGAGTGCGTGGAACTGAAAATGGCTACTCGACGGTGCGAACCCCGCTGGACTTCCAGGCCGTTCGGGAGCTCCGGTATTCCCTTATTACAGTTTCCCATCGGTGTTCGGTAGTTTATGGCGAACTCATGGGCAAAGTGTATTTCGTGCGGCGTTCGGTTGTTTTAGCTGGGATCTGAGCGGTATTCTCCCGAAAGGTGCGCTCAGACCCCAGCTATCTACCGAATGTCCATTCGTTTAAATCACCCAAGTATTGTAAAAATTATATATTTTAATGTGAAATGTCGGTTCTGCTGCACGGAGGGATAATCCACTTAACGGTACATTCCAGTGGGAGTATCCCTCTCGTCCAGCAGTGCCTGATGGGAGAAAAGGTCTGAATGTTAAGAGACAGAACCCACAGCGTTACCCCCCACCAGCCATGGAGGAAACCCCATACCAAAGAGAGATAAGAACCAGTATGGAATTTTTACCACAGCCAGTACCCCTGGAAATATTGACCGTGCTGATGGCGAATGTGCAGGAGTATGTGATGGCACACCGTCCATAGGAGACACCGTCCAGGGCAGAATCCATTACTGCCTCAGTCTACGGCCAGGTAAAACCCAAAATCCCATACCATGCCTTTAAGTTATTTTGTGAGGAGAAGGATGAGATTGACGGATATTTGCAAGATTTTGAAAGGCTATGTGACTTACATGACTTGGAACAGGCAGTATGGGTGCCATTACTGGCAGGCAAACTGTCAGGTCGGGCAGCAGAAGCCTATCGCGCTGTACCCAGAGAGGACAGCAAAGATTATGCGAAGGTAAAAAGAGCCATACTGGAAAGATATGCCATTACTCCGGAGGCATACCGACGCAAATTCAGAGGATTGCGCAAACCAGAGAAAGATTCTCATGCGAAATGGGCCCACAAGCTAGATCAAGCATCACAGGGGTGGATACAGGCAAGTCAAGCCACCACTATGGAGGAGTTGAGACAATTGATGCTGTTAGAACAATTCTTTAATGGCTTGTCCCCATAGGCTCAAGAATGGGTGAAAGACCGCAAACCCCTCACCTGAAGCAGCCCGATTAGCCGATCAACATTTTGACACAAGGAGACACCACGGGCCCTTGAATCGTAATTACCCTCGACCTACTGTACAACCCAGTACAGTCACGCCTACACAACCCCCTTTAGACCTACCCAGGGGAACCAACCTACACCCTCATGATACAATGGAAGGGCGAACATCCAATGCCAAAGTACATTTGAACTGGGGTGCTGGGGAGGGGATGGTAGAAGTGGGCATAATGCAAAAGTTACCTGCAGATGTTGTGCTAGGAAATGACTTGGGCCAGATGACCTCTGCTTTTATACCTCAGGCTCCACTCCAGGAAGCCCATCCAGTGACCACACGGCAGCAATCTCGCACCACAGTTCCACAAACACACTCTGAGGCTCAGGTAAGAGACAATGACCCCCATACGACACGTATGACCTGGGATACCCCGACTACCTTTGTGGCGGAGGTTAAGTTAGACCCCACATTACAGGTCTACAGAGACAGGGTGAGCACAGATCAGGCCGGGTTAGAGGGGGAGCGGTATACCTGGGAGAAAGGGCTACTGTATCGTATTGTGGAAAGAGTAGTAGGGGGATCAGTCACAGTAACGACTAAACAGTTAGTAGTTCCCCAAAAGTATAGGCAAGAACTGCTTAGGATTGCGCATGATATTCCCTTGTCTGGGCATCTGGGAATGACACGTACCCGGTACAGGCTGACCTACGCCTTTTTCTGGCCAGGGATTTCCAAAGATATGAGGCATTACTGCAACTCATGTGACATTTGCCAGCCAGTGGGGAAGAGGGGTGACCGCCACAAAGCGAAATTGTGCCCCCTTCTCATTATTGAAGAACCGTTTAGTAGAGTGGCAGTAGATATAGTGGGACCCTTGCCCAAGCCTAGTCCCTCAGGTAAGAGGTATATTTTGACCGTAGTGGACTACGCCACCCGGTACCCCGAGGCCATCACCCTCTCTAATATTCATGCAGAAACTGTGGCCGAGGCTTTAATAAAAATATTTTCCAGGGTAGGGTTCCCCCAGTAGATCATATCTGATAGGGGTACCCAGTTCACCGCTGAGGTCACCCAACAACTGTGGAGGATATGTGGCATTAAGCCGATAGTAAACTCAGCATATCACCCCCAGTCCAATGGTTTATGCGAGAGGTTTAATGGTACCCTGAAGCAGATGCGCCGTACGTTTGGAGAGGCCCATAAGGACTGGGAGCGATTTCTACCTCATCTGCTTTTCGCTTATAGAGAGGTACCACAGGAGTCGACCGGATTTTCCCCTTTCAAGTTGTTGTTTGGGAGAAGGGTGAGAGGGCCGTTGGACCTAATCAGAGAGCATTGAGAGGGAGGGAGTAGTGCTCATGGGACTCCCATCGTACCTTACGTGCTGGAGTTCAGGGATGCCTGGAGGCCCTAACCCAGGCCGTGCGCACCAATCTCCAGGCGGCCCAACAGCGACAGCGCCGCTGGTATGACAGGGGAGCCAGAGACCGCAGCTTTCAAGTGGGACAGAAAGTGTTGATTTTAAAACCTGTCCGCACAGATAAGCTGCAGGCCATCTGGCAAGGCCCATACCGGGTGGTGGAACAGAGATGTGACACCACCTATGTGATTGGCCCCTGCTCAGGGGTACGGAAGAGACGCATGCTCCACGTGAACATGCTCAAATCCTATCATGAGAGGATAGAGGACGTGGTAGCAATATGCGCCGCCGCCTAGGAGGATCAGGAGAACCTGCCACTACCTGACCTATTAGAACAGGACGACCAGACAGAGCCCTCCAAGGGGGTTCAACTGGGGGAGCGGCTAAGCCCTCAGGAGCGAGCCCAGGTACAGGAGTTGATAGCGGCTAAAGGAGCCACCTTCTCCAATTTACCTGGGTACACTCCGCTAGCCACTCACCGAGTTGAGACCCCGGGACAGCTACCGATGCGGCAGACCCCATATTGTATCCCTGAAGCAGTCAGGGAACATATGAGGAAAGAGATTGAGGAAATGTTGCAGCTAGGGGTTATTGAACATTCCGATAGCCCCTGGGCATCGCCGGTAGTGCTGGTACCTAAGAAGGATGGCAGAACACGGTTTTGTGTTGACTACCGGAGGCTAAATGACAAAACGGTGTCTGATGCCTATCCGATGCCCCGGATAGACGAGCTGCTGGATAAGATGGCACGAGGCCAGTATCTCAGTACCATAGATCTATGTAAGGGATAATGGCAAATTCCACTAGCCGAGGATGCCATCCCCAAGTCGGCGTGTGTCACCCCGTTTGGCCTGTACCAGTTTCGGGTCATGCCCTTTGGGATGAAAAACGCCCCGGCGACCTTTCAAAGGATGGTAGATCGGCTACTGGATGGGTTCCAGGAATATTCATGCGCATATCACCATATATAGCCAGACCTGGGCAGAGCATCTGCAACACATAGGGGCCGTTATTGATCGTATTGGAGAGGCAGGGTGACACTGAAACCTAGCAAGTGTCATATAGGGATGGCAGAAGTACAGTACTTGGGCCACAGGGTGGGAAGCGGGCAACAAAAACCCGAACAAGCTAAAATTGAAGCGGTTGCTAAGTGGCCCACCTCTAGGACCAAGACCCAAGTGCTCGCTTTCTTGGGCACTGCAGGATACTATAGAAAATTTGTGCCCAATTACAGTACCCTGGCCAAACCCCTGACTGACCTGACCAGCAAGAATCTGCCTCGACAGGTCGTCTGGGCCCCAGAGTGTGATCAGGCATTTAACCAACTTAAGACGGCTCTAACTAATGCACCTGTGCTTGCTGCTCCTGATCCAACTAAATGATTTCTTGTCCACACAGACGCTTAAATGTTTGGATTGGGAGCAGTGCTGAGCCAAGTTGGAGCAGATGGCGGAGAACATCCCGTAGCGTATCTAAGTCGGAAACTATTAACACGAGAAGTGAGCTATGCCGCCATCGAAAAAGAATGCCTGGCCGTGGTGTGGGCCCTTAAAAAGTTGCAGCCGTATCTCTATGGACAACCTTTTTCCCTGCTCACAGATCACAACCTGTTGGTGTGGCTAAACCGTGTGGCGGGAGACAATACCAGGCTGCTGCGCTGGAGTTTGGCGCTGCAGCCTTTTGACTTTACCATCCATTATTGGCCGGGAAAACAAAACGGTAACGCCGACGGGTTATCTAGACAAACTGAACTTGAGAAGTGATCTGTGGGCACTCCTCCGGACATCCCCAAGCCGATCCGTTAGGATCAGACTGTGTATGCCGGCTTGGTTCTGGGGGAGCATTGTGGCAAACATAGCCACTTGTAATATTCGGGACTATGCACATAAAAAGGTTGCCTGTATTAATCCCTGCAATGTCTTGTATAACTTGTCTGTACATGTGTATTAATGTATGTGTATATTGAATTCGTATGCTAGCAGCCGAAAGCCGCTAGCATTCATGGGTTTCGTTTCACGAACAGCAACTTTACCGGCTGTTCGAGAACCGAATGAGCTATTCCCTAATAGCCCACACACAGAGAGACGTGTGGCACTCGTTAACTGATTGCAACAGTGTTGCAATCGGTAATTAAAGGCATTCCTAGGTGGCCGTCGTTCGGCTACCGACCACGCGGCGGTCGGCCATCTTGGATCCTTTGTCTCACCAGCGGGGTTTGGTCGTCGAGTGCGTGGAACTGAAAATGGCTACTCGACGGCGCGAACCCCGCTGGACTTCCAGGCCGTTCGGGAGCTTCGGTATTCCCCTATTACGGTTTCCCATCGGTGTTCGGTAGTTTCTGGCGAACTCATGGGCAAAGTGTATTTCGTGCGGCGTTCGGATGTTTTAGCTGGGGTCTGAGCAGTATTCTCCCGAAAGGTGCGCTCAGACCCCAGCTATCTACCGAATGTCCATTCGTTTAAATCACCCAAGTATTGTAAAAATTATATATTTTAATGTGAAATGTCGGTTCTGCTGCACGGAGGGATAATCCACTTAACGGTACATTCCAGTGGGACTATCCCTCTCGTCCAGCAGTGCTTGATGGGAGAAAAGGTCTGAATGTTAAGTCCCCCATGTAGTTCCCTACTGTATTACCCCTGCTATGTCAGTATGGAAACCCCTTGCATGGGGACTTGCATAAATACAGGATGCTGTGAATAAAAACCTCAGTTGACTCCCAGAACTGTGTTTCGTCCGGTTACTGGGGGATTTGGGACATTGCCTTACTTTTCAGCGCTTGACTGTGGATTACCTTCTTTACCAGCGGAGTTCATGGTATTTAATATTGCCGCTCCGGTACAGGGGTCAAGAAGGAAGTTTTTCCTAGTTTGTTGCAAAATTGGAAGAGCTTCAGACTAGGTTTTTTGCCTTCTTTTGGATCAACAGCAAAAACATATGTGAAGGCTGAACTTGATGGATGCAAGTCTCTTTTCAGCTATGTAACTATGTACCTGCCAAAATGCAAAGTAATTCTTTATTTATTTTTTTAAATATATTGCCAGATTGATTATGCTGTATAGGTTATAGTGCATGGAGTCCTAGGTAACTTTTTTTTTCTTACTTAAGCTTTTTGGGGGGAGCGGGATTGGCATAGGATGTGTTAATCTTATAAAAAAAAAAAAAGTTGCCAACTTTGTTTATCTCTTTCTTCTCCCAGACTCTTTGTCTGGCTCTTTCTCCTCCTTTGTGTGTCTCTTTTTTCCCTTCCTTAGCTCCTCTGTGTGTCTCTTCCCTTAGCCCCTCTGTGTCTTTTCCTCCAGCCCTCTCTTTCCCTAGCCTGTCTGTGTGTCTTTGTCCTCCTCAGCCCTCTCTGTGTTTCTTTGTCCTACCAGAGCCCCTCTCTTTGTCTCTTTTAGCCCTTCCCCAGCCACTCTGTGTGTGTCTACCCCCCTCCCAGCACCTTTGTATGTCTCTCTTCTCCCACAGCTCATTTTTTAGTCTCTCTTCTCCCCCCCGCTCCTTTCTGTGTTTCTTTTCTCCCCCAGCTGCTCTTTGTGTTTCTTTGTCTGACCCAGACCTCTGTGTGATTATCCCCCCCCCAGCCCTCTGTGTGCCTCTCTCTTCCCCCCAGCTCCTCCATATGTCTCCTTAACCCCCCAGCCCCTCCATGTGTATCCTTAACCCTACCCCATGCCAGGTCACCTCCTCTGTATGTAGCATGGCTGAGTAGGGACTGCAGTAGAGGAGTTTCTTTCCTTCTACCTGGTCTGACAGGAAGTGCATGCTGAGAACAGAAGAATTACTTCCTGTCAGACCAGGAAGAGGGAAACAAGCTCCTCTCCTGTGGACCTCACTTGGCTGTGCGCTCCCCTCCTGACAGTCACGTGGGCATTGCCCCCACCCCAGCTGGTGCGCCCTTGGTGGTTGCCCAATCCGCCTAGTTGTCATGCCGGTCCTCGATGCAGATTAGTTCTCATATCACTAAGAATACTAACAGGGTTAAAGTGAGAATTCAGAGTGAATTTCAAACTTAAGGTCAAATTAAAGGGACACTATAGTCACCTGAACAACTTTCGCTTAATGAAGCAGTTTTGGTGTATAGAACATGCCCCTGCAGCCTCACTGCTCAATCCTCTGCCATTTAGGAGTTAATCCCTTTGTTTATGAACACTAGTCACACCTCCCTGCATGTGACTTGCACAGCCTTCCATAAACACTTGCTGTAAAGAGAGCCCTATTTAGGCTTTCTTTATTGCAAGTTCTGTTTAATAAGATTTTCTTATCCCCTGCTATGTTAATAGCTTGCTAGACCCTGCAAGAGCCTCCTGTATGTGATTAAAGTTCAATTTAGAGATTGAGATACAATTATTTAAGGTAAATTACATTAAGTCAAAGTGAAACCAGTTTTTTTTTCATGCAGGCTCTGTCAATCATAGCCAGGGGAGGTGTCGCTATGGCTGCATAAACAGAAACAAAGTGATTTAACTCATAAATGTCAGTGCATTGAGCAGTGAAATTGCAGGGGAATGATCTATACACTAAAACTGCTTTATTTAGCTAAAGTAATTTAGGTGACTATAGTGTTCCTTTAAATTTGAAATTCACTTTGAATTCTGACTTTGTGAATAACCCTGTAAGTGTATAAAATGGGATCATGATGTTACTATAGGTCATTGAGATTTCTGGAGTGTTGTATTTATAATCTACTTAAGTAGTTAATACAAGATGTTGAAGTTTATTACAGCCAAACGAAATGTACAGGAGCCAAGAAATGAAACTCACTGAACTCAAATAGTTTTCATTAACATATATTTTTGAAGCTGTAACTATGCAATCAGCAAAAGTCACATATTAGCCCTGTCATTTCCTGCGTTGTGTCCCTTTATGTTAAATAATTATTGAATGAGTTCAAATTCCTTCTGAACCGAGATAAACCCATTGACTATGTACATATGTCTCATGTGCCCTGTACTGTTTGAGGTGACTCATTTCATATTGAACATGCAGTGTATGCTCAGCGTGACAATAGTTCACTAATATCTACAAATCCATGCCTCCCAAAGGTCCTGAATTCGACGGGACAGTCCTGATTTTTGAGTGCTGTCCCACCTTAGTTACCTGCTGTCTCGATTTTGGAGACATCAGGGAACTGTCCCCAACAATCATCGCATGGGAGCATCATAAAACGCACTTGCATGAAAATTAGGGCACTAGGACCCGGCAGGGAGCACTGAAAGTGCTTGGCACCTGCCCACACTGCCAAAAGCACCAAAGCCTGGTTCAATGACCATGGGATTACTGTGCTTGATTTGCCTGCAAACTCGCCTGACCTGAACCGCATTGAGAATCTATGGGGCATTGCCAAGAGAAAGATGAGAGACATGAGACCGAACAATGCAGAAGAGCTGAAGGCTGCTATTGAAGCATCCTGGTCTTCCATAACACATCAGCAGTGCCACAGGCTGACAGTTTCCATGCCACGCCGCATTGAGGCAGTAATTGCTGCAAAAGGGGCCCAAACAAAGTACTGAGTACATATGCATGCTTATACTTTTCAGAGGTCTAATATTGTTATATGTACACTCCTTGTTTTATTGATTGCATGTAATATTCTAATTTACGGAGATTGTGGTTTTGGGGTTTTCATGAGCTGTAAGCCATAATCATCGCACTTATGACAAATCACGGCTTGAACTATCTTGCTTTGCAGGTAATGCGTCTATCTCATATATTAGTTTCCCCTTTTACGTTGCATTACTGAAATAAATGAATTTTTGCACGATATTCTAATTTTTCGAGTATCACCTGTAGATAGATATAGGCAAATTAAGTTTGAAATGCTTTATTTCAGTGACTCGACAGTATGCTGTTAGTTATCATAACAATGGCTTCTTAGAATTAATTACACGTCTTATAAGAACAAGCTGACTTCCATCAGAATGTAAAAATAACTCACGTGTTGTATTAAATTAGATTGATACATATTTTCTGATTGACATCTCAAAGGAGAAGGATTTTTGAATATCTGCTATACATTGCTAAATCACTTTTCTGCTTGCACCTTTGGATGGAATTTCCTCATATTTTGGTTATTTAGTTACCTCTGGGAATATTGTGTTTCTCTCCTGGAGAGATTACTGATCGTAATAAGCTTTCGAAAGCATTAATTGCATCTCTCTCGTCTGATTCCTGGATGTGGATTGTGGCAAACCTAGCCACTCGGACTATAACTGGACACTATGCCTTTAAGGGTTGCCTATAGGTCTGGAGAGAGAGGCGTTGTAACTGTATGTGCCTGCTTCATGTATTCCCTGCATTGCCTGTACCTATCTGTTCCGCCGAATGCAAATGGCGGTTTGTATGGGGATTCCCGTTCGTTTCGCGAACGGCACTTTGGAGGGCCATTCGTGAAACGAATGCGATACCCCCTAATAGCCCACACACTTAGAGGCGTGTGGCGCTAGTTAACCGATTGCAACATTGTTGCAATCGGTTATTAGAGGCTCTCCTGGGTGGCCGTCGTTCGACTACCGACCATGCGGCGGTCGGCCATCTTGGATCCCTGGTTCTTCAGCGGGTCCGTGTCGTCGAACGCATAGCATTACCAACAGTTATTCGACGGCACGAACACCGCTGAGCCTCCAGGACGTTCGGGAGTTTCAGGACCAGGTTCACTAAAAGCAATCGGTTCTTTTCGTGGGTTTGGAAAGAAATGTGTTTTCTGTGCGGCGTTCGGTTATTTTAGCTGGGATCTGAGCGGCAATCTCACGAATGATGCGCCCAGACCCCAGCTATCTACCGAACGTCCATTCGTGTAAATCCACCGTATATTATACCAGTTGTAGATTTTTGTGTGAATTGCCGGTTCTGCTGCACGAGGGGATAATCCCCTTAACGGTGCATTCTGGGAGGATGATCCCTCTCGTGCAGCGGTGCCTGATGGGAGAAATATGTGGTACTGTAAGTCCCCCATGTAGTCCCCTCCTGTACAACCCCTGTAATGTCAGTTTGGAAACCCCTTGCATGGGGAATTGCATAAATACTGTGACCTGTGATTAAAACCTCAGTTGACTCCCAGCCTATGTGTCGTCTAGTTCTTGGGAAGGAAGGGTTACTGCAGTGCTGTTTGGATTATTATATGCTGATTCCCTGGATTATCCTTTGTTGTTCCTGTTACCCAGCGGAGATATCGTGGATCATACTGCCTCTCCGCTACAATTGGTGGCAAGCGACGGGATTGAATTTACACAGCAAAGCAACGTTCGGCAGATTTTTAAACGAATCAAGGAACAAGCATTCGGGAATCAGCGCATTCGAATAAACCTCACGAACAGCAGGTGAATGGGAACAGATTACACCCTGCTAAAACGGAGCACATTAAAGGAGCTGCTGGAAGCAAGAGGAGCAATCGCCAGTAACAAGGCAAAGGCTGTCCTAATTACGGAGCTCATGGAAGGAGACAGAGCCGCAGCTGCTGCAGCACCTCAAATGGAGGGACAAAACAACGAATTTACAGCGGAATTCCGAGCACGAATGGCTTTATTTCCTGAACCACCATCTACAGAAATGTTTAACCGGCTGTTCGCCGATGTACAGGAGTACATTATGGCTAGGGGACCGCCAGGAAACCAGCAAGCCAGAGAAAGAGCCGCAACGCCAGTCCATATTTTCCCAGGGAAAACCAAAATCCCATATCAAGCCTTCAAAAGCTATGTGGAGACAGAGGGTGGCGTTGACGACTATTTACAGGATTTCGAGAGACTGTGTTTGCTGCACGAAATTAATGATGCAGACAGAGTACCCCTACTAGCGGGGAGATTATCTGGGCGAGCCGCCGAAGCGTACCGGGCAGTACCAGACGAGGATAGTAGAGACTACGCTAAAGTAAAGCGGGCCATCCTAGCCCGGTATGCCATCACATCAGAGGCATACCGAAAGAAGTTTCGGGACATTAAAAAACCCAGTAAGGACACCCATGTGGAGTGGGCGCACCAGCTACAACGAGCTGCCAAAGGGTGGCTGGAGGCCGCCCAAGTTGATACATTGGAAGGTCTGTTCCAGCTAATGGTACTGGAACAATTCTTCAATGGCGTCCCGGCCTACCTACAAAACTGGATCCGGGACAGAAAGCCACACACCCTGCAGGAAGCGGCTAATATGGCAGACGATTTCCAGGACAATCGGAGAGATCAACCCATACCCACCCGAGCCACCATCCCCCCTACAACGGCCAGCCCTCCAGGGGGCCCCACAACGTACCAGCGACCAGGGGTAAACCAGAATTCCTACCCCCCCAGATATTCAGCACGTCCACCAATCCGGTGCCATACCTGCAACCAACAGGGACACATCCAGAGAGACTGCCCACGGAACCGGCCTCGACCCAGCTGGAATAACGCCGCCCCGAGCAACCGTGCCGCAGTCCACTGTCTACAGGCCGAATCCTACCAAAATCTGGAGTTGGGGACGACCCGGGAGGAACCCCTCGGTACTCTACACGAGGTGAACCCTATCCAGGCCGCCTCCGATAACCGCCAAGGACACCGCCAGGAAGTACACATGGAAGGGAGGAAAGTACAAGGACTTCGTGACTCGGGAGCTACCCTAACTCTAGTACGCAGTCATCTGGTACCCAAGCCCAAACTCACGGGGGACTGTGTGGCTGTACGGGTGGCTGGGGGAGCCATTTACAAAGTACCCACGGCCAAGGTGCACTTGAATTGGGGAGCGGGGCACGGGAATGTATATGTGGGGATGATGCAAGACTTGCCAGCGGATGTGATTTTGGGCAACGATTTGGGGGAGCTGACTTCGGCTTTTGTTCCACAGCCCACCGTACAAGAAGCATACCCGGTTGTGACCCGGCAACAGGCCCGCACCACTGCACCATTCGAACACTCTGAGGCTCAGGTAAGCAATGACCCTCCCCTACCCCCTATCCTGCCCTGGGCCAATTCCATAGAGTTCGGGGCCGAAGTAGCCCTAGATCCTTCGTTACAGGTGTACAAAGACCGCATGGATAAAAATCAAGCTGGGTTAGAGGGGGAAAGATATATCTGGGACAAGGGGCTACTATATCGGCACGCAGAGAAGGTAGTGTCCGGGTCAATACCGTTGCCCATTAAACAGCTAATAGTGCCTCGAAAGTATAGGTTAGAGCTGTTACGCATAGCCCATGATATCCCTCTGTCTGGACACCTAGGCATCAGTCGGACCAAGCACAGGCTGACCCAAAATTTCTTTTGGCCAGGTATTTCCCAGGATATTAAGCGGTATTGTCAGACCTGCGATACCTGCCAAAGGGTAGGCAAGAGGGGGGACAGATACAAAGCCCGACTACGGTCTCTGCCCATCATTGAAGAACCATTCAGTAGGGTGGCAGTAGACATTATAGGTCCCCTCGCAAAACCCAGCCCCTCCGGCAAGAAGTATGTCCTAACTGTGGTGGACTACGCCACCCGGTACCCCGAGGCAGTGGCCCTAACGAACGTACACGCAGAAACGGTAGCCGAGGCCCTGATGAGGATATTCACCCGGGTAGGATTTCCCCGGGAGATTATCTCCGATAGAGGCACCCAGTTTACTGCTGAAGTGACCCATCAGCTCTGGAAAATATGTGGGATACAACAAATCCTCAACTCCCCATATCACCCCCAGTCCAATGGGCTCTGTGAACGGTTTAACGGAACCCTGAAACAAATGATCCGCACGTTCATGGACACCCAAAAGGACTGGGAGCGGTTTTTACCCCACCTACTGTTCGCGTATCGAGAAGTGCCGCAAGAATCCACCGGATTCTCTCCGTTCGAATTATTATTCGGGAGGAGAGTGAGGGGACCTCTTGACTTGATACGGGAACACTGGGAGGGAGACGAAACCGTTAATGGCACCCCTATCTTACCATATGTGCTCGAGTTCCGGGAACGCCTGGAGAGGCTAACCCAGACCGTCCGAGACAATCTCC
The DNA here is from genome assembly GCA_933207985.1 of Pelobates cultripes. NCBI lineage: Eukaryota > Metazoa > Chordata > Amphibia > Anura > Pelobatidae > Pelobates > Pelobates cultripes. Next base: position 151,860,380 of record OW240919.1, read on the forward strand.
AGGTAGCGCAACAACGACAGCGCCGATGGTATGATAAGGGAGCCAGGGACCGCAGCTTTCAGGTGGGGCAGAAAGTCCTAATCCTGCGACCCGTCCACAAAGATAAGCTGCAGGCTTCCTGGCAGGGCCCATACAAGGTGGTGGAACAGATCTGTGACACCACCTATGTGATCGGCCCGGTTACCGGCGTGGGAGGCAAACGCATGCTCCATGTGAACATGCTCAAGCCATACCACGAACGGACTGAGGAAGTCACCGCAATCTGTGCCCCTGCCACGGAAGATTTTGATAACCTACCCCTACCCGATCTCCTAGACCAAGAGGGCCAGAGCGGAGATCTGGGAGAGGTACAGTTAGGAGAAAGATTAAATACCCAAGAACGGGCACAGGTACAAAAGCTGCTTCAGGAAAAGAAGGCCACGTTTTCCAATTTACCCGGCTATACCCCGTTGGCTACCCATAAGGTAGAAACGTTAGATCCGACCCCCTTGCGCCAACCCCCCTACCGCACTCCAGAAGCAGTCAAGGAAAATATGCGCAAGGAAATTGAGGAGATGATTCAGCTAGGAGTAATAGAGCACTCGGACAGCCCCTGGGCCTCCCCGGTAGTACTGGTGCCGAAACGGGACGGGACGACCCGTTTCTGCGTAGACTACCGACGGCTCAACGATAAAACGACCTCTGACGCATATCCCATGCCCCGAATAGACGAACTCCTCGACAAGATGGCCAGGGGTCAATACCTAACCACTATAGACTTGTGCAAAGGGTACTGGCAGATTCCCTTAGCGGAAGACGCCATCCCTAAGTCGGCTTTTGTCACCCCGTTTGGCCTGTATCAGTTTAAGGTTATGCCATTCGGGATGAAAAACGCTCCAGCTACCTTCCAGAGAATGGTGGACAGACTGTTAGATGGGTTCCAGGAGTATGCCTGCGCGTATCTAGATGATATCGCCATATTCAGCCACTCCTGGCACGAACATCTGGTTCACATAGGAGCCATTCTAGACCGAATCCGAGAGGCCGGACTGACCCTAAAACCCAGCAAATGCCATATCGGTATGGCGGAAGTCCAGTATCTGGGACACCGGGTAGGGAGTGGGCAACAGAAACCCGAACCTGCTAAAATAGAGGCAGTCGCCCAATGGCCTACCCCTCGCACCAAGACCCAAGTGCTCGCCTTTCTAGGGACCGCCGGGTACTACCGGAAGTTTGTGGCCAACTATAGCGCCCTCGCCAAACCCCTCACAGACCTGACCCGCAAGAACCTCCCTAAGTTAGTAGTCTGGGCCCCAGAGTGTGAGCAGGCGTTCCAACAGCTCAAGACGGCGCTGGTTAACTCTCCTGTACTTTCTGCTCCTGATCCAACTAAACGTTTTCTCGTCCACACAGACGCTTCTATGTTTGGATTGGGAGCAGTACTGAGCCAAGTTGGACCCGATGGCGGCGAGCACCCCGTAGCTTACCTAAGCCGAAAACTTTTACCCAGGGAAGTAAGCTACGCCGCCATTGAAAAGGAGTGCCTGGCTGTGGTGTGGGCCCTCAAGAAGTTGCAACCCTACTTATACGGGCAACCCTTCACTTTACTCACGGATCACAACCCGTTGGTGTGGCTGAACAGGGTGTCCGGAGACAATGCCAGGCTGCTGCGCTGGAGTTTGGCGCTGCAGCCTTTTGACTTTACTATCCACTACCGCCCTGGGAAGCAGAATGGCAACGCCGACGGGTTGTCTAGACAAACAGACTTGGAGCCGTGATTCGTGAGTACTCCTCCGGACATCCCCAAGCCGATCCGTTGGGATCAGACTGTGTATGCCGGCTTGGTTCTGGGGGAGCATTGTGGCAAACCTAGCCACTCGGACTATAACTGGACACTATGCCTTTAAGGGTTGCCTATAGGTCTGGAGAGAGAGGCGTTGTAACTGTATGTGCCTGCTTCATGTATTCCCTGCATTGCCTGTACCTATCTGTTCCGCCGAATGCAAATGGCGGTTTGTATGGGGATTCCCGTTCGTTTCGCGAACGGCACTTTGGAGGGCCGTTCGTGAAACGAATGCGATACCCCCTAATAGCCCACACACTTAGAGGCGTGTGGCGCTAGTTAACCGATTGCAACATTGTTGCAATCGGTTATTAGAGGCTCTCCTGGGTGGCCGTCGTTCGACTACCGACCATGCGGCGGTCGGCCATCTTGGATCCCTGGTTCTTCAGCGGGTCCGTGTCGTCGAACGCATAGCATTACCAACAGTTATTCGACGGCACGAACACCGCTGAGCCTCCAGGACGTTCGGGAGTTTCAGGACCAGGTTCACTAAAAGCAATCGGTTCTTTTCGTGGGTTTGGAAAGAAATGTGTTTTCTGTGCGGCGTTCGGTTATTTTAGCTGGGATCTGAGCGGCAATCTCACGAATGATGCGCCCAGACCCCAGCTATCTACCGAACGTCCATTCGTGTAAATCCACCGTATATTATACCAGTTGTAGATTTTTGTGTGAATTGCCGGTTCTGCTGCACGAGGGGATAATCCCCTTAACGGTGCATTCTGGGAGGATGATCCCTCTCGTGCAGCGGTGCCTGATGGGAGAAATATGTGGTACTGTAAGTCCCCCATGTAGTCCCCTCCTGTACAACCCCTGTAATGTCAGTTTGGAAACCCCTTGCATGGGGAATTGCATAAATACTGTGACCTGTGATTAAAACCTCAGTTGACTCCCAGCCTATGTGTCGTCTAGTTCTTGGGAAGGAAGGGTTACTGCAGTGCTGTTTGGATTATTATATGCTGATTCCCTGGATTATCCTTTGTTGTTCCTGTTACCCAGCGGAGATATCGTGGATCATACTGCCTCTCCGCTACATGGATGCATTATAATTTCAAGATCTATGATCTGCCATTAATACACCATTACATATCTATTTTACATTGTACAGCCAAAAATAAATGACTTACCCTAAGCTATTTTTTCTCAATATGCCAAAACGAAAGACTATCCTCCTTGGCAAGTCATTTACATTAGTGTAACAGATTTAATACAATATGTGGATGGATTCCCAATGTATGAGATTTTATTTTCTTGTTATATAAAACAAACACAAAAAGTTATTCCAACTGACTATATTTGGGTTACCAAGCAACTGAGTTGCTGGACAACCTAATGTTTTTATTAAAATTATTGTTGTTATTAAGTAGTCAAGCAAAGAAGTTCAATGACAACCTATTGTTTTTGTTAAGATTAATGTTATCACAAAGGTCAGCGACTATTTTGAACCTGCTAAAAAATGATGATGTTAGAAACATAGAGTGCACTATACTTTGACTTTGAAGGGTTTTTATTATTATTATTATTATTTTATTTATAGAGCGCCATCAAATTCCGCAGCGCTTTAGAATGGGTGGACAAACAGACATGTAGTTGTAACCAGACAAGTTGGACACACAGGAACAGAGGGGTTGAGGGCCCTGCTCAATGAGTGGGGTAAAATGACACAAAAGGTAAGGATAGTATTAGACTAGTGACAGTTGCAGAAGAGGAATCAGTCGGGAGCTATTAACAGTTTAAGTGACAGGTTTTTTTAGGACTTTATTGGGAAGAACATTCTTATTAGCAAAAATCAGCATGGTTTTATGACACCCAAGTCATTGCAAACTAACTTAATTGCAGTAGAAGTATAGATCACGATGTTGTAGTGGATGTGATCTACTTGGATTTTGCCAAGACAGTCCATACAGTTTCACACAACAGATTCATTTTCAAAAAGAGATTGGTCTAGATTAAAATTATTTTTCTTGGGTAGAACATTAGCTTAAAGGTAGAGTATACAGAGTCATCTTAATATTACATTTTCAAACAGGAGAAAATTGTTAAGTGGTGTGCCTCAGAGTTTTGCAAAGGAAAGAACAATAAAGATGTGGAATTCTCTACCTGAAGATGTGGTTTTATCACTCTGTACAGAAGTCTAAACAGCAACTGGATGAATATTTGAAAAAAAAGCCATGCTATTCAGGGACATCATTTTTAATAGAAACATAATATGTGTGGTTTTTGATCCTAGGAGAGATCGGATTGTCATTTTGCGGTCAAACATTTTTTTTCCTAATTTTTTTAGCAAACTGGAAAGTGCAAACTTTTTTTTTTTGTCTTTTGGATCAACAATAAAACCAGATGTGAGTGGCTGCACTTTATGGATGCAAGCCTCTTTTCAGCCCATGTAACTTTGTGTATTCTTAAAATCCTGCACGTGTCCCTGTGGCACCACCTCCACCAGATATATATGGGAGGTATGACTTCCTATCAGAAATATTCTTTAATTCAGCCCACCATACACGTAAGGCTTTTAATCCAGCCCCGAACTCCAGGATAGCATGCTGATGCAGAATTTACTATAAAGACTATCAATGTATGTGATGAGAATTTACTTAATTCATGTCTAGAAAGTGCATCTTATACTGCGAAAGAGTGAATAAGCATTTTTAGTTTGATGTACCACCATTGTGGTTGTTTTTGGTGCATCTTGTTTCCAGTATTTAATTTGTGAAAAACAACTATTCTTAATAAGTCTAATTAAGATTTTACAAAACATATATCGGAGAAAAAAGAAACATCGAGAAAATGATTAAATGAGCCCAAAATGCAATCTTTTCATTACTGTGGGCATATTGGGAGTGTTCTCTTACTAAATACCTTAGTGATGGCAGGTGTACCCAGTTAAAGTGAGTGGGAGATGCAGATTTGGGGAAATCAAGCTATTGTTGGATGCCTCACAAGTGAGAAATCCCAGTAGGTTCCCACTAGAAGCAATGTTATTACTGTGGTTAAAGGGGCTCTCTTTGCACCAACACAACATATGCTCATTTGAGGTTATGGCTTCATAAAAATGTGATATTATTGTCCTTGCTCAATTCTGTTTAGTTTTTAAAAAAACGTACAGAACAAATCGCAGCTTTGGGCAGCAAAAACCTACTCCTTAGCCATGCCCCTTTTATAGATTGGGGGTGACTTATCAATATATTCTGTTTGAAAAAATTGTGAAAATTAGGAGAAAATCACCAATGGAATTTGCATGTTGATTCTACTGGTTTTTCGTTGGTATTGCCACACTTCTAGTACTTTTGACCACTTTTTAGAACACAAGACTTGGATAATTCTCACCTAATGTGTTTCTGGCCTACCCTCTGCCTTTCAGTTTGTATGTTGCCACTTAGAGCAGTGAGCTATGGAGAGACAAAGGCTGCACACTAGAGATCCATGACAATCAGGAAGACACATGTCCAGTATTACCCAGCGAAGGGCTGGCAAACACACTTGTGCAGGGCAGAATAATTTGGTTCCTCCAGGAAACTTTAAAAGAACAAAAAATGCTTTTTTAAATTAATCAGAATTTAGTATATGCCACTGTTTCAGTAGGGGAAAAAAATCACAGGAAAAAGGAAGAACAATGGTGTCAATTACTGACAAGCAAAAATTGCTACAATATTGCCTGGTCTAAATGCTATGCGATATCAGGCATGTTTGCAATGTTTAAAATACGCAATCTATCCAAAAATTCAAATTGACAATGCACTCACCCTTTCTACCCTGACAAGAACAAAGCTTTTCCATAGACCCAGTCTATAGAGTCAGTCACTATCCTTCAGTGTGGAAAAACAGTGAGCACAAATGGGGTTATCATCATAGGCGTGCGCAGCCTATTGCATTAGGGTGTGCACCCTAAAACACAAGCACACGCCGCATATATATATGTATGTATGTGTATATATATGTGTATATATATATATATATATACATACACACTGCTGTGTGTGTGTGTGTGTGTGCTGTGTGAGGGTGCTGTTAGTGTGATGTGTGTGTGACGATGCTGGTAATGTGCTATGTGGGTGAGGGTGTTTGTGTGTGCGTGCTTGTGAGGATGCTGTTAATGTACTGTGTGTGAGGGTGCTGTTTGTGTGTGTGTGCGCTTGTGAGGGTGCTGTTAATGTACTGTGTGTGAGGGTGCTGTTTGTGTGTGAGGGTACTGGTAGTGTGCTGTGTGTGTGTTTGTTAGGGCCCTGTTTGTGTTTGTGAGGGTACTGTTAGTGTGCTGTGTGTGTGTGAATGTGCTGTTTGTGTGCTGTGCGTGAGGGTGCTGTGTGTGTTTGTGAGGGTGCTGTATGCGTGTGTGGGTGCTGTATGTCTGTGGGTGCTGTATATGTCTGTGGGTGCTGTGTATGTCTGTGGGTGCTGTGTATGTCTGTGGGTGCTGAGTATGTCTGTGGGTGCTGTGTATGTCTGTGGGTGCTGTATGTCTGTGGGTGCTGTATGTCTGTGGGTGCTGAATGTGTGTGGTGCTGAATGTGTGTCTGTGCGTGCTGAATGTGTGTGGGTGCTGTATGTGTGTTGTATGTGTGTGGGTGGGTGATTGTGGGGGGTGGAGGTGGGGGTACATTACTTGCTATCCCCCCTCCCTTCTTACCTTTTGTAGGGAGGGGGATCGTGCTGCTGCTTCCTTCCCTGGTGGTCCAGTGGAGGAGGGGATCCTTGCTGCTGTGATCCCTGGTGGTCCAGTGGAGAGCGAACTCTAGCCCCCTGTGGGGCTAGAGTTCACTCTCGCGAGATTTGAGCGTTGCCGTGGCGAGAGGAACCCAGCGGAGAGCTCTGCCGGGTCCTCTCCTGCCTCCCTCCCTGCATGTGGGTCAGTGGGGAGGGAGGCTGAGAGCAGAGCCGGCGCTCGGATAGCGCCGGCTCTGCATGAGCTGACAGGGGAGATCCTGAGATCTCCCCTGCCGGTCTCAATACACATAGGCGTGCCGCGGGATTAGGGTGTGCCCAGGCACACCCGGCACACCCCGTGCGCACGCCTATGGTTATCATATTAGCACTTACAACACATAGTTTAAACTGTACTTCTGTAGAAAGTATTGTTTTACAAATGAAACAGGCTGTACTCTTCATAATGGAAAGATAGACAATACCTTCCATAACATGAGGCTCTCACAGAAGAGGAGAAAGCAATGGTAAAACAAGTTCAGGTTTATGCCACCATAAATTATATAATGATTTAATGATGTGGTCTTGTAAGATAGTTTGACATTTCCTTAAAGGGACACTATAGTCACCAGCACAACTACAGCTTAATGTATTTGTTTTGGTGAGTATAGTAAGTTCCTGCAGGCCTTTTGACGCAAAAACCACCTTTTCAGACAAAAGGCAGTGTTTACATTGCCCCCTAGGAAGACCTCCAGAGACCACTCCTCAGACCGCCACTGGAGGTGCTTCCTGGGTCAGTTCTGCACAGTGTGCTCTGCATGGTGATGCTGAACTTTCCCCATAGAGATGCATTAATTCAATTCATCTCTATGAGGATATGCTGATTGGCAAGGCCAGCATTTGGCCCTGCACCGCCTCCTTCACTATCTCAGCAAACCCAGTGCTTTCCCTATGGGAATATATACAATAAAAAAGAAAAGAAAAAAGTTACTTGCTCACTATCCCAAAACTCTAATGGCCATTAAAGTGTTAGTTCACCTGCCATGTGAAGTAGGTCCTACACTAACAATTCACATTGCTGTCCTTGGCCAAAAGGCAAAATCTCTACTGAGACAGAGAGGGGAATTTTTCTAAAGCCCAACACACTTATTAACCTTTAATAGGGAACACATAGGGTTGACAGCAGCATTGTAACATGTCTGTGATATAAAAGCAAATACAAAAAGTCAAATTTCACTTATCCTAGGCGGCATCAATAACTATAGTACACATCAGTCCCAATTTCTTTTTTTTTTTTTTTTATTCTTTATTTTTGTCATTTTTCTTTTGCGTTTGGTTTCAGGGTACAGAATGAAGAGAGGGTAGGGGGATACAACGTTTCCTTGTCATATATACATTGCAAGCTTGTTCTGTTTTGAGATATCCTGTTTGACAATTCGTTGTTTGGGTAGGTGAGGGTAGGTTAGTCGCCAATTTCTATGTCTATGGACCAGGAGGCTGGAAAAGCATAAGTACATTTTTATTCCCCCTGTTTGATTTTGTCTAAAATAAACCTTATCTTTGATATTAGTGAGCACTTGCTGTTCATTGCTATTTGGGATTTTTTTCTAAGAGTCGGAGGCTCCTCATCTGACGTCAATTCTGTGATCAGATAAGTGGAGGTTTTTTGTTTTTATCTCCCCTCACCGCAGAATATTTTTTTTATTTTCATGCTCATACTTTTTTTAGGCAACACATTTATGTGAATGTTTGGCTCTACTTATTTATATTTATATTTTTTAATACTTTAAAAAGTAATCTACACTTTGGCTAATTTAGAGAATTTAGTAAACTTTTTAGTAATATATAGTAAACAAATCCTTACCTCTGAATTCCTAAAAATTTTCTTCTTAATAATATTTTCACAACCAACAACGAATTTAACTAGCAATTCTGTTATGCTGTTATTACTTTGTTTTTATATTCTAAGTTTACTCCATTGATTGCTGTTTAATTGATTGCTGTTTATGTGTTAATCTATAGATTTATGGTTTTGTATTATACATTATTAAATATGTCTTACCACATCCCTAATCAAGATCTTAAGAAAAAGACCAGGAGACATATGGATCATTTGTATTAAAAGCATAAACAGTCTGTGAAAAAAAAACTGTCAGGACACATAGCTGACAAATGAAAGTGTTTAAGGTGAAATCACAGATTGGTTTAATCACAATCACAGTAAATAGGACAGGATCCAGATGGACACTGCCAACTCTTCCCTATGTACCGACCAATAGTGCTAGTCTCACTCTTCCCACCCTGTCTTTAGGGAGAGTTCCCTCGTTGCTCGTTTCCTTTTAAATACATGTCCTATTGGGCAACTCAATTTAATGAGCAAAATATAACATCCCTCTTTGCCAAGAACCCAGGCTTTCCACAGCCTCATGTCCAAGATCTTAAGGAACTGCCCAGCTATGAAACAACTAAAATTTCCCCATCTGCAGTCTGTCTTCATATAGCCCTCTCCTTGAACCATCACATTTAAATCATCATTAAAAGCACCCGAGATGACATGGTATTCTAATTAGCTTGCAAAACACAGACAAGTTGTTGTGCAGTGCTGACTTATAGAATATTACTAAATATTATTACATCAAACATGACTAAACCATCTGTCTGGAATGAAAAGATATGCAAGTCCCTAAGAATATATTACTTACAAGAGAAATATATCCCGGAAAGGATCTGGGCAGTGTGGCCCCCAAGAGAATTCTCTTATGTTAAATTCTACATGTTGGTATATTACAGGTTTGGTCAAAAGGTAGATAGATCCCAAGCTTGCCAAAGTGCTTTAGGGGTTAACAGCATGTTCCTTTTTGTAAAAGAGCAAATTATTTTTTATAAGGAAGCCAATAATGCATGCAAAAAGGCAATTAGATGGGCTAACGTAGAAACTGAGAAAGTGATAGTTAAAGAAAGCAAAAATACCCCCCCCCCTGAAAATGTTTAAGTACATAAATTGAAAAAATGTGTGAAAGTGTAGGTACACTAAAACAGAGGGGAGTGTGTTAGTTAATGAAGTCCAGGTATAGGCAGACAGTTGAAATAACTATTTATTTTCCCTCCTTGTATAGCTGTGCTCAAAAGTTGTGACATTTTGCCCTTGATTTTGAAAATATGAATGGTCATGCAAAAAATTATTTTATTGAAGGATATTGATCCTATTTATTATCACATTGTGATTGTTTTGCTCCTTTTAAAATCATAACGATAACAGAAATCACCCAAATGGCCCTGATCAAAAGTGTACATACCCTTTAATGTTTGCCCTTGTTACAGAAACACAAGGTGACACACACAGGTTAAAATAGCAATTAAAGTTTAATTTCCCACACCTGTGGCTATTTAAATTGCAATTAATGTCTGTGTATAAATAGTCAATGAGTTTGTTAGCTCTCATGTGGATGCACTGAGCAGGCAACATACTAAGCCATGGGGAACAGAAAAGAACTGTCAGAAGATCTGCGTAATAAGGTAATGGAACTTTATAAAAAAAAAATATATGATAATGTTGGCACTCAACAATGTAACTGGTGCAGGTATTGAGGTAATCCTCTTATATAACCCTCTAGGATAGATAGAAAAAAAACAAAAAAAACAAAAACAAAAAACAAGAGAATGCCGCACTCAAACTAATGCAAAAAAAAAAATATATATATAATTGTAATCCAGAAAAAATTATATACTGGCATTTAGAGATGTCGCGAACCGTTCGCGAACTTCCCGCGAACGGCTCTCCGCGGTTTGCCACGAACCGTTCGTGGCGAGCTCCGGTCAGCTGACACATCCCGGCCAATCTCCAGCAGACCCTCCCACCTCCTGGACAGCATCCATGTTGAAGCTGCCTTCAACATGGATGCTGTCCAGGAGGTGGGAGGGTCTGCTGGAGATTGGCCGGGATGTGTCAGCTGACCGGAGCTCGCCGCGAACGGTTCGTGGTGAACCGCGGCGAGCCGTTCGCGGGAGGTTCGCGACATCACTACTGCCATTATGTAGAAAGGGGCAGAAATAGGTACTGTGTAGTTTCATATAGCCCAACTATCACAAAGTATGCACAAAAATAAATCTTAAACTTCTATTTCATTATATAAACAGATCAAGATCAGACATCATTTCATTAAAAGGAACATCAGTTAATCAATAGTGCACTCATGGTGATCAATCATTAATCTGGTGAATCCACCTACTATGCAATATATACATTTATTTTAACTTTTAGGTCCTTTAAAAAAAAAAAAAAAAAAATTCTGCCTTTGTTATACATACCCTATTTTTGGGGGACATATACATAACGTCTAAGAAGGCTTACTTTGTTTCAAATTAAAAAGTAATACTATGTATTTATACTTTTTACTTTAATTTGAGTACGGTATTCTCTTGATTTAATGGAACTTTATAAAGATGACAAAGGATATAAAAAGATATCCAAAGCCTTGAAAATGCCAGTCAGTACTGTTCAATCACTTATTAAGAAGTGGAACATTCAGGGTTCTATTGATACCAAGCCAAGGACAGGTGGACCAAGAATGTTTTCAGCCACAACTGCCAGGAGAACTGTTCAGGATACAAATAAAAACCCACAGGTAACCTCGGGAGAAATACAGGCTGCTCTGGAAAAAGACGGTGTGGTTGTTTCAAGGAGCACAATACAACGATACTTACACAAAAATCAGCTGCATGGTCGAGTTGCCAGAAAGAAGCCTTTACTGCACCAATGCCACAAAAGAGCCCGGTTACAATATGCCCGACAAATACCTTGACACACCTCACAGCTTCTGGCACACTGTAATTTGGAGTGATGTGACCAAAATAGAGGTTCATGGTCACAACCACAAGCACTATGTTTGGAGAGGGTTCAACAAGGCCTTTAGTGAAATGAATATCATCCCACTGTGAAGCATGGTTGTGGCTCACGGATGGTTTGGGGGAGGGGTGTGAGCTCTAAAGGCACAGAGAAACTTGTGAAAATTGATGGCAACATGAATACAGCATGTTATCAGAAAATACTGGCAGATAATTTGCATTCTTCTGCATGAAGGCTTCGCATGGGGCGCTCCTGGACTTTTCAGCATGACAAAGATCCTGGACTTTCCAGCATGACAAAGATTACAGCAAAAAAAGGTGAAGGTTCTGGAGTGGCCATCAGTCTCCTGACCTTGATATCATCGAGCCACTCTGGAGAGATCTCAAATGTGCAGTTCATGCAAGACGACAACAGATTTTGCATGACCTGGAGGCATTTTGCAAGACGAATGGGCAGCTATACCACCTGCAAGAATTAGAGCTTCATAGACAACTATTAGAAAAGACTGCACACTGTCATTGATGTTAAAGGGGGCAATATACAGTATTAAGAACTAAGGGTATGCAGACTTTTTAACAAGGGTCATTTCATTTTTTTCTTTGTTGCATTATTTTGTTTTATAATTGTCTCATTCTGTTACAACCTACAGTTGAATGTGAATCCCATAAGAAATAAAATAAATTTGTTTTACATGTTCACTCATGTTTTCTTTAAAAATTGTACATATATTACCAATTCTCCAAGGGTATGCAAACCTTTGAGCACAAATATATTAAGGAGTTGTTGGTATCCTTTTGGTATACAAATATATCAAATTAGGGAGTTATTGCCTAAGCAGCTGAAAGATCAACCTTAAGACACTGGCTTTTCTTAATTTAACCCCTTAGCGACCAGACCATTTTTCAAGTTTCTTACCGTTAAGGATCAGGGCTCTTTTTACATTTCTGCGGTGTTTGTTTATATTTTATTTTCCTCTTACTCATTTACAGTACCCACACATATTATTATATACCATTTTTTCTAAAGATACCATTATTTTCATCATATCATCTAATTTACTATAAAAAAATTTTTTTTATAAAATATGATGCAAATTTAAAACAAAAAAACACACTTTTTCAAACTTTGAACCTTACAATCTGTTACGTATCCTCAGTTTCTAAATTTTGTCCTGAGTTTAGAAATTCTAACATGTTCTTAGCTTTTTTTGGAAAGTTTTAGGGCTGTAAGTTCAAGTAGCACTTTGCTATTTCCAAACCATTTTTTTTTCATTGTAACACTGATATCTATAAGGAATCCCTGTCTAACCCTTCACATGTATATATTTTTTGAAAGAAGACAACATAAGGTATTAAACTTGGGGTATTTTGACTCTTTTCATGCAACCAGTTTACCACCAATCTATGCCAAATGAAAAAAAGAAATAAAACAAAATTGGTGATTTTTTTTGACACGCATAGCAATTTAAGAATACATGTATGGAGAAAGTTAAGGGTTACTGTCAAAGAACACCCCAATATGTGTTAAGCAAACATCTCCTGAGTACAGTGATACCACCCATGTATAGGTGTGTCGGCTAAAATACCTTACCTTATTATCACAGCTGAAGCCGGCCAATGTAATTTACCCCCATCAAACCATATATTTTTGAAAAGTAGATACCCTAGGGTATTTCAAATGGTGGTATTTTAACACTTTCCATGCACTCATTCTACCACCAGTCTTTGTCAGACTTTTGGGTAGTCATTTTCTTGTTTGTTATTTTTCTCTAACATTGTACTTTAGGCATGGATTCTCAGTTCCTGTTATGTGTTACTGACAAAGAACACCCCAATATGTGTTCAGCAACATCTCCTGAGTACAACAGTGCCCCCAATGTACAGGTTTTATAGGTTTTTGCAAACTTACAGGGGTCAAATGTAGGGTTTTCCCCTTTTCCATGTTTGATCCAGGTCGGTAAGTGAGGAGTTGACCCCTTGAGGAACTCAGTACAGGCAGAGCATCGGAAGCCTGCTCTTGCCTCTACTGCCGGGCACCACGTGCGGCAACCTGGAAATGATGGCTCTGGGGGGAGCAATCATTCGGGTGCCCGGCAGTGTTGGGGGTATTCTATGATGACTCGATTTCGAGGCATCATGTAATACCCTTAGTGCGGCTGGAAGTGCTCAAATTTACCGTGGACGTATGAGGTACCTCCGTGTTCCTTAAGGACTCTTTTTTTTGTCAGACGTACCTCATATGGCCACGGTTCTAAAGGGGTTAAATCTTTCAGCTTTTTAGATAATTCCCTAATTGGCTACGTTCCTTGGTAACTTTGACCTTGATTTAATAGTCTTTCAAAATAATTCAATATTGTTAGGAAAATTTTCCAAGTTATCTATATACAGTCACCATTAAAGTATATGGGAATTCTTAACGATAAATCATTTGCAAAGTTTTTCTAGCAGTATTGAATCATTTGGAAAGCCTTTTAAATTGAAGCCTTCATAACTGCCCCCTTCATTCATTGTCCGTAGGGAATAAAAAGCTTCCTAAATACAAAAATGTGGTTCATCCTAATCAATATTTTCTGGATTTCAGTCTTTATTTAATATGCTTTCCAAAAGATTCATTCTGTCAGAAAAAAAAATTAAAAGTGATTAATCTACAGAAGTTACCATTAAAGTGTGTGGGAAGTTTTCTAGATAAATAATTTGGAGACTTTTCTAACAGTATTGAATCATTTGCAAAGCATATTTAATCTAGGCCGTCGGATGAACCAGAAATAGAAAAATAACAAACCAATCCAAAACTAACCAAAACCAAATTTCCCCCATAAACAATTTAAAGGATAAAAGGATCTTGTCACATTTCTCCTGACAGGAACTATCTTCCGACAAGACATGAAATGTCTTAATAAATGAAATGTCTATAAAGAAATTCAGCAAAAAAACATTTTTCAACATACACTATTGGCAGAAATATAAAATGAGCAAATTAAAAACAATGTGTCTTAATAAGGAAGAAGTCAAGTAAATAAAAATAAAAAAGGGCCTTTTTATTTATTTAACCCCTTGACGACCGATGACGGTTCAGGACCGTCATCGGAAAAATCCCCTTGAGGACTGATGATGGTCCTGAACCGCCATAACGGTCTGGGGCTACTTACCTGATCGCCGTCGGTGCCCCTGCCCCTGCCATACTAAGTGTATTTTTATATTCGTATATTAACATAAAAGTACACTTTTAAATTTAAATTACACACGATATATATATATATATATATATAATAACTATATATTTATATCAAAATACACTTAGAATGTAATGATATATATCTATGTATAAATAAAAATAATACGAAATATACATAATATATACATAATTACATAAATATACACGTAGACGTCAAATATATAAATATATATATATATATATATTAAAATTCGACGTGCGCATTTATCTAATATTTTTACCTAATTAAAGGAACACTATAGTCACCTAAATTACTTTAGCTAAGTAAAGAAGTTTTAGTGTATAGATCATTGCCCTGCAATTTCACTGCTCAATTCACTGTCATTTACGAGTTAAATCACTTTGTTTCTGTTTATGCAGCCCTAGCCACACCTCCCCTGGCTATGATTGACAGAGCTTGCGTGAAAAAAAAAAAAAACTGGTTTCACTTTCAAACATATGTAATTTACCTTAAATAATTGTATCTCAATCTCTATATTGAACTTTAATCACATACAGGAGGCTCTTGCAGGGTCTAGCAAGCTATTAACCTAGCAGGGGATAAGAAAATCTTAATTAAACAGAACTTGAAATAAAGAAAGCCTAAATAGGGCTCTCTTTACAGAAAGTGTTTATGGAAGGCTGTGCAAGTCACATGCAGGGAAGTGTAACTAGGGTTCATAAACAAAGGGATTTAACTCCTAAATGGCAGAGGATTGAGCAGTGAGGCTGCAGGGGAATGTTCTATACACCAAAACTGCTTAATTAAGCTAAAGTTGTTCAGGTGACTATAGTGTCCCTTTAAGTAATTTTAATGATTGCAAGTTGAGGGACCTGCCTGCCAACCCAGGCCGAAAGTCCAGAGAATTTAATTTGCTAGCACTGTGTTTAACCCTGTAAATTTATATGACACCCTAAAACCTGTACATGGGGGGGAACTGTTTTACTTGGGAGACTTCGCTGAACACAAATATTAGTGTTTCAAAACAGTAAAACATATCACAGCGATGATATTGTCAGTGAAAGTGACTTTTTTGTATTTTTCACACACAAACGGCATTTTCACTGGTGATGTTATTGCTGTGATACATTTTACTGTTCTGATACACTAATATTTGTGTTCAGCGAAGTCTGAGTATAACAGTACCCCACATGTAGAGGTTTTATAGTGTTTGTGAAAGTTACAGGGTCAAATATAAGGCTTGATTTTACTTTTTTTAATTGAAATTTGTCAGATTGGTTAGGTTGCCTTTGAGAGCGTATGGTAGCCCAGAAATTAGAATTAGCCCCATGATGGCATACCATTTGCAAAAGAAGTATGTTCAGCCTTTTTTAGTAGCCACCTAGTCACAAACACTGGCCAAAGTTAGCTTTTTTTGCATTTTAAACACACAAACAAATATAAATGCTAACTTTGGCCAGTGTTTGTGACTAGGTGGCTACTAAAAAAAGACTGGACATACCCCATTTTGAATACCCTGGGTTGTCTACTTTAAAAAATATGTACATGTGAGGTGTGATTCGGGGATTTATGATAGATAACGGTGTTACAATGTCACTATTGACAAATTTTATATATATCTATATATATATATATATATATATATTTTGAAACAGCAATTTCCTACTTGTATTTATAGGCCTATAACTTGCAAAAAAAGCAATAAAGCATGTAAACACTGGGTGTTTTTAAACTCTGGACAAAATGTTGAATCTATTTAGCAGTTTTCTTCATTAGCTTTTGTAGATAAGTAAAAGATTTTTCATGTAAAAGTCCAAAAACCATGTTGTTTTTCAATTTTACCATATTTTATTATTTTTTTAAAATGAAATATATGACATGATACAAATAATGGTATGTAAAGAAAGCCCTTCTTGTCCTGAAAAAAACCCAATATATAACTTGTATGGGAACCGTAAATGGAAGAGAGGAAAATTACAGCTAAACACAAACACCACAAAAGTGTCAAAACTGCTCTGGTCCTTAACGTACAACATCGCAAAAACAGGCCGGTCCTTAAGGGGTTAAATAAGTCAGATGCGTCATCAAAATCATTTATAAAAGATGCCGATCAGGCTTGCAAAAGGGCAATTAGATGAGCTAAACTAGGAAATGAAAAGCTCACAACCAGAGAGGGCAATACCAACTCTAAAAAAATTGTTTTTTATTTTTAAAAACATATCAATAATAAAATTGTTAAGAATGAAAGTGTTGGTCCACTGAAATCAGGACAAGGCAGAAATTTCAAATACTTTCTTTTTTCTTTAGTATGTAGGCTATAGATTTTGTAGTTTCCAGTGTCCCATAGGAAAGAGACGATTGGTTGACAGTAATATGTGCCTAAATAATTAAAAGTCAGTCACAGGGTCAGATGATAATCAAACCATAGTTACATAGCTAAACAGAGACATGCGTCCAAGTTCCATCACATATCTTTTTGCTGTTGATCCAAAAAACCCAGTCTAGAACGCTTCCAATTTTGCAAAAAACTAAGAAACAAAATTCCTTCTGGACCCCAGAATTGCTGTTGTATATCTCCTTGGATCAATAAGCTAGAAATTATAGATCCACATGCTACACAGTGCAGGGTGAAGACTAAGGTATATTTAATTATGGTCTTAAAGACAAAACAAAGATACAACGTTTCAGTCGTGAGGCCTTAATCCTGTAAGATACATGATTAAGGTCTCACTGACAAAACATTGTATCTTTGTAGCAAGTGGCTCGATACATCTGGATTTATATTGGGTGCTTGCGGACCTCCCCCACAGAGTTCTGGTGTATCAAGATACGAGTGTGCAGCACTCTACTACTATCTGTACAGACTCTGAGAAAACAACCTCTTTAGGCAGATAACTCTACCTCCTTATTGTTCTTACTGTAAAAAAACCCTTTCCTTTGCCTTAGACTAAATCTCCTTTCTTCCAGTCTAAATGTGTGACCTTGTGTCCTATGTATAGTCATGTTTATGAATAGATTTCTAGACAATGGTTTGTATTGGTTTGATATTTGTTTATGATCTTTAAAGGAAGCACTTAAGAGTGATAAGCAACTTATTAAATGTGCATATTATTCATATTTTTTTTTAGAAAAGGAATAGAATTGAAGGCCTCTGAGGCACCGTTTTTCTAAACCAGTAGCTCTAATCATTCAGGATTCTGTTCATTCAGGAAGCAGGGCATATAATTGGAGAAAAACTGACACGGTGCTTGTATTCAAAATGGTCTAATATCTCTACATTTTCAGAGAAAAGGCAGTGTTTACAGTAGGGATACCTCTAGTGATGATCACTGAGATGGCCACTAGAGGTGCTTTCTGGGTCATGCATAATGTGGATGAACTAAAATTGCCTCCTTGTCAGCTCCAATTCACCACAGAGCAGGAAGTTCAGATTTAAAGCAACCCAGATGGGTGTTAATCCAGGCCACCATCCACAACCTTGAGAAAATGAACTCTTGGGATCTTGACCATAACACAATTAGTAAGTATCAGAGGGCTTTTGGCTTCAGTTTTTTCCATGGCCTGGAGAGTTAGGATTCTGAGGCATTACTAAGCCCACCATTTTAGTCTCCCTTTCCAACAGGGTGTTGGGGAGTGGGGTGGCGATATCCTCACCCTTTACTCTGTTCTCTTCAAAAGCTTACATTTTCCAAGTTGTTGCATAGGCTGATTGAAGCTCTGAGTTATTGCTTTGTTTGTTTGTTATTTTTGGGCCTTCATACATTTCTAGCTGCTGTTAATATTATGCCTGTTGAATCTTCTAACTGTATTGAACTATTGTGTATGTGTGGGGGTTTTATATAGCATACCTTTTTAGTGTTCAAACAGCTTTTATTTGGGTCATCGAAAATGTACAAAAGTGCGATGGGATTGCAAAATAGGAGACACGCAGGTCTTGCAAAATTGGGAACAGCAATTTGATTATAAATGAATGTAAACCTAAACAATATTAACAGTTAGAAGGTAGTACAGTATCAGCATCAGTAAACTCGTCATGTTACATGCATTTAATATGCAGACGTCTGCATCCTATGGTTGTACAGTAAGGGGTAAGTGTGTCACCTCTGGGTGAGCCAGGTAGTGACTGTGTAGTACGTGGCCAAGATTCGCCTGTTATTCTAATGATTGCACATAGCCTAGGAGTATATTCTAGGCGGGTAGGGGCCACTATAGCATCTGTGGTATAGCTAACCTGAAAGTTGAATTCGTAGGGGGGACTCGTCGTCCCATACAATATTGATATATAGTGGGTTTCCATTGGGTCTTATTTCCTTTGATCACGCACACCTCGCACAAGCCCTGTTTTGTCGTACGGGTGGTATAATCAGTTGGGCCAGTCTATAATAGTGGGCAGTGGCGAGTTAGTGCAGCATCCGTATAACACCTGAGGCCTAAGCCTGCCATACCTTCCTGTTTGGCTGCGGTTGAGACTAGTGCGCACGGTCAGTGAGGTTAGACTCTTGTGCGAGGGCAGGGAAAGAGAGCAAGTGGTGTAGAAAGGAGAACATGAAGACAGGAGAGGATGGGGAAGAGAGAGGAAAGATAAGAGAAAAAAAAAAAAAGGGAGGGATCTCGAGGAGCACCAGCATTGTGCCTGTGGTATTCTTGGATCCGTGGTGTTCCGTGCAGTTCGGTGTCACCAGCTCTGGGCGCACGGTTGGAGTGGGGGGGGAAAGGGGTACCCCTCATGCACCCCGCCCCGCCACATAGGCCAGCCATGGCCACCACCTCTCAACATGCTTCTCCTCCATACCTATCAACGAGGCATGTATCGATTCTGCCCTGTATATCTCCTCCACTTGTTCCATCCATAGTCCGATCGTCGGGGTTACAGCTTGCTTCCAGTGCAGCGGAATCAAAGCTTTGGTGGCGTTCAGCAGGTGTCAGAGTATGGATTTCCTATACACCCCGATGGTGTCTGTTGTAGAGTGTAGGAGAGCTGTCTGTTGAATCTGCAGTCCATCCCCAGTATTTCCTCCATTTGTCTTTTGACATCGTCCCAAAATGGTGTGATGCGTGGGAATTCCCACCAGATATGTAAGATCGCTCCTCGTCCCTCTCTGCATCTCCAGCATGTGTCGGGTACCACCGGGAAAATTCTGTGCAGGCTGTCGGGTGTTCTGTACCAGAATAATATGAGCTTGGTTTCCTGATAGTTGGAGCTAGAGGAGCATTTGTGATGTAGGACCAGGATCTTTTCCCATTGAGTTGCGATGAATGATGTACCTAGAATGCGTTCCCAGCGGCGGCGAAAGGTGTCCACGTTCTCCAGGTGACCTGCAAGGAGATGTTGGTAAATGAGAGATGTTGACTTGTCTAGGTTGGTCCTTCAGTCACAGAGTGCCTCAAACCACGTCAGGTCCCTATGTAGGGCTTCTCTGTGCAGTAGAGTTTGGTAGAAATATTTCATTTGTGTGTAGTGGAAGATTTGCATTGTGGATGGTTGGTTGTTGTCTATCAATTCCCGTAGTGGTAGTATGCCTGTGTTATTCAGCATCTTATAGATGGGGAGGGATTCTCCCTCACCTAGGATACTCCAAGTTGTCGGCGGTAGCCCACCTCCTCTCTGAGGGTTATACGGTAGCTGTATCATCAGGCTCGGTGTTGGAGACAGCTGTGGAATTCTTCTGATGCTGTCCCACGTTTTTAGCGTTTGTGCCACAGTGGAGGTCCACATTGAGTAGGGAGATCGGCCTATAGCTGCTGCATAGTTCGGGGTCTTTCCCTGGCTTCGGGAGAACCGTGATTGTTATTCCAACTCCTGTTGGAACTGAGCGTCCTCGATGAGCGCGTTGAATGCATTGGTAAGTTTTGGGATTAAAATGTGTTGGAATTTCTTATAATATTCTAAGGTGAAGCGGTCTGGGCCTGGTGTTCGACCTGTTTTAGCTGCTTTGATCGCTCCCGCCACTTCCGCCTCTGTTATTGGTACCTCCAAGTCCTCCGATTCCCCTCGTTGCAGTCTCGTCCCCACATAGGTTTCAATGTAGTTCCGCATTTTTTCGTTCCTATCTGCTATCTTATTTGGTTGTGTCGGTTGCGGGATATTATATAGTGAAGAGTAGAATGTTCGAAATTCCGAGGCGATCTTATCCGGAAATTGTGTGATTATGGAACAGCTTTCCATAGTCTGTTGACATGGGCTAGTCCCTGAGGACCTTTCAGCATCCTGGCCAGTAGCCTCCCGCCCTTGTTAGCTTGTTGATAAAAGAAGGCCTTCGAGCTTTGCAATGAACGGTAGTGACGGGTCGTCATATGTGTTTGAAGCTGTCTCCGGGCTTCCAGTAGCTCCACGCATGTCGACTCGAGGTGGGATCTTTTATGTTGTGTCTCGAGTGTAGTTATGCATTCCACAAGGTTGGTTATTTGTCGTCGAGATTCTTTTCTCTTTTTGGAAGCCAGGCGCATCAGTGTGCCTCTAATAACGCTTTTATGTGCCTCCCAGATCGTGGTTGCGATGTGGTCTCCTTGGTGTGTTGAGCGCAAAATATGAAGTGAGTTCTTCGGAGACCTGTTTCCTTACTGTTAGTTCAAGCAGTAGCAGGTCTTGGAGCCTCCATGCCCACGAGGTTGGGCGCATCCTCTGGGAATCTATCTTCAGAATGACTGGTCCATGGTCGGACCATTGTGCAGCTCCTATCTCCGCTGTTTGGATTGTCAGCAACTGTTCTTGTTGCATGAATATATAATCTATTCTCGAGTAGCGTTTGTGGATCATGGAGTAGTGGGTGTATTCCCTGTCGTCAGGATGCATTGCGCGCCAACAGTCCACCAGTCAAAGGATCCGTAAGGATTTCAGTATATTTCGGAGAGCACCTTGGGTTATGCAGCTGTGTCCCGTGAACGAGTCGGTAAGAGGGTGTAGTGGTACGTTGAAATCTCCGCATACGATCAAGATTCCTTCTGTAAAGGAGGAGAGCTTGAGGAGGGTTTTGTGTATATAGCATACCGTTTTACCTTTGATATTGTTAATGTCATTAATCCAAAAATCTCTCACATGAGAGTATTTTCCTTCTTTTTTTTTCTTTATCATTGTGACTTCTGGAAAGTTGTCATTGCTTGTAAAACTTTGATTGCAATATGTGTTTTACATTGCAATGCAAGATTACAAAAATAAAACAAAACAAACAGAAAACTTGAATTTCTGTTGCAGCTTTCCTCCTAATAACAGATTTTCAGATAGCTTGAGAATACAACAATTTAATGGTCTGTACACCTCAAAATATAAAACTTTACATACGTGGGGTAAGTCACCATTGGAAAGTGTATGTTCATTGTGGCGTGTGGGAAAGAGAGTGTCCCACACATGCATGTGTAGAGCTGCTATTAAATTATTTACGCACTTTAAGCACTTTTTAGAGCTACACACTTCCTCTGTAAAGGAGGTTTTTTTTTGTTTGAACATTCAAGGCTTAGTGAAAAGAGTGGTGTACATGGAGGCAGAGCAGGACAACCTGCTTCCGGCACAATGACACCTTGGATTGCCAGACAGCTCAGCTTAGGAACTTGGCCCTCCACATGCATAGAGGGTGCAGGAATATTATCTGTATATGGGGCTGCCTGAGCAGAAATAGTCTCACTCTTAAAGGGACACTTTAGTCACCATATAGTCTAATGAGTAAAATCAGTCCCTTCAGGCTTTTTGCAGTAATCGCTGTTTTTTTTCCAGAGAAAAGGCAGTGTTTACATTACTCCTCAGATGGCTACTAGAGGTGCTTCTTGGGGCAGTGCTGCACAGTGTGACTGATATTCAGTGTCTCCACCCTCTGCATGGAGACACTGAACTTTTCTCATAGAGATTGCTATATCTAAGAGGAGAAGTATGTTTTGAACACCACCAACTGTAACTCCTCCCAGACCTATATCCAGCCACACTAGGATACCGGAGAGAGCACTCTAGCTGCTTACCTCAGCTCTTGCAATCCAGAGCATGACATAGAAAATGCTGACTGGCCTCTTAATTATTTTTTTTTAATTCTTTATCTGTAGGTTTTTTCGTTTGGAATCGGGGGTACAGAAAAAAGGGGGAGGCGGTGTAAGTCAGGACATAACATTATGCGAAAGCAAGTTTTGGTACCAACGCAGGGTACTATTAGACATTTGAGGAAGCGTACATTTGTACCGGTATCGTGTGCTTATGAGACAGTTGTTTAATACTTCTGCTGTTTTTGAGTTCCCCACCGGTGAGTTTAGTCGTTCCTCAAATTGTTGCTAGTCCTGTTTGTCCATATGTAGGTTTATTTCTGTCCAGGTCAGGGCATGGGTTAGGGTGTGGGACGGGGTAGTTTGGGAGCAGGGGGTATGTTTCGCGGCCCGCATGCCATCCCACGCGGCAGTCCCAGTTGGGCGTTTGCGTGGAGGTTGATTGGTTTAGCAGTGTTCCTGTTTGAGGTTGTATGTGTCGTTGTCTTTAGTGGTCTGCAGGTGGGATGTGCGGTGACTGCTTCTGTCGTGTTACCATGGGATGGTCGTGTCCCCCTCCAGCCATGGGTCCCATATTTTATGAAATCTCTTGGGTGAGTCGTGAAGTTGTGCTGTGAGTTTATCCATCTGCATGCTATCCTCTATTTTCTTAGTAATCGTGTCCTGTGTTGGTATGCGGTTTGTCGACCAGACTTCCGCTATAGCTCGTCTTGTTGCTAGGGCTATGCGGGAGGCAAGCTTATTTTCTGCTCTAGTGTATTGGTCTATTGGTTTAGATAGTAGGAGCATCCAGGGGTCTTGAGGGCAAGGTTTGTTTAGGAGTTTAGAGATCAGTCGTGTGATGTCCTGCCACAGTGGCTGGAGCTTCGGGCACGTCCACCAACAGTGGAGAAACGTCCCCGTCTCCCCGCACCGCTTCCAGCAGGTGTTGGATGGGATGTGGTGCATAATGGCCAGGCGTTGGGGGGTGAGATACCATCTAAATAACATCTTGTAGGCTTGTTTTGTGTGAGTCACACAGATGGATATGGAAGCCGTTGCCTCCCATATGTCTGACCAGTCTGTCGCTTCGTCTGGGGGCCCTAGGTCTGCTTCCCATGCCGCAATATATGGGAGAGATAGTTGTGTGTGGTGGGCAGCTATGGTTGTATATATGTCGGAAATTTGTCCTTGTCTGTTGGGGTGCATTGCGCAGTCTTTTTCGAAGCAGTTAAGCTGGGCTGTGCCGGCTTGTTTTATGATTGGGGTCGCTGCGAAGCTGCGCAGTTGTATGTAGCGAAAGTAGTCGAATGTCGTGAGTGAGGATGAGTCTTGGATATCTGTGAATTGTATGATGTCGTTGTTTTGGTATAAGTGCCCTAGTCGGGAAATGTCCCTGTTTTCGAATTGGGCGAAGTGTTTGGGAGTGAGTCCCGGTCGGAAGAGTTTGTTCCTCCAAATGGGGGTCATGGAGGATAGGAACGACGAAAGTTCGAATTTGTCCCTCATTTTGTCCCATGTGTCGAGAGCATGGGTGATCAAGGGTGCGGTTTGGGTATCCACATGTACAAGGATGGGTGGTCCCGGCCAAAGATAATGCGTTCCAGATCTACCCATCTTTTTTCCCCTGGTGGAACGTGCCATTGTTGTATCTGCGATAAATGTGCCGCCGTGTGGTAGTGGGTAAAGTGCGGGAGCCCCAGTCCCCCATGTTTTTTGGGTATGTAGAGTGTGTTTCGGCGTACTCTAGGTTTGTGTCCATTCTAAATGAATTTGTCTATGGCTGTTTGTAGTGCCTTGAAGTCTTGTTTATGGATCGGTATGGGGAGGGTTTGATATAGATATAAGAATCTGGGTAGGAGATTCATTTTGATTGTGGCGATGCGCCCCAGCCATGAAACCCCTAGGGGTTTCCATTTAGTGAGGTCTGAGTGGGCTTTTTGTAATAAGGGAGTGTAGTTTGTTTTATAAAGGGTGGTGATGTCTGTTGGGAGTTGGATCCCGAGGTACGTCATCGTTGTGTGGCAGATCCTCATCGAGCATATTTGTTTGAGCGTGGCTAGGTTTGGAGTGTATTTGTATCGGGGGGAGCTCTGAGTATTCTTGGATAAGAGTTAGGAGTGAGTTTATAGATTTTTCTGGGTTTGTCAATGTTAGCAGGATGTCATCCGCATAAGCCGAGATTTTAAAGGTTTCTCCCCTGATCGTTAGCCCCTCTATGTCATGGCTGGCACGCACCGCCTGTAGCAAAGGTTCTAGTGATATGGCGAATAGTAGGGGGGGATAAAGGGCACCCCTGTCTCGTGCCGTTTGAGATGGGGAATCGTGGTGGGGGGATATTAGGTAGTAGGAGTGCCCCTTGGGGAGAGTGATAGATGGCATGTAAGAATGAGGTAAATTCGGATGGCATCCCTATGTGTGTTAGCGTGTGATAGAGGAACGGCCAGAGCAAGCGATCAAACGCTTTTCCGCGTCCAGTGAGATGATCGCTGTAGGGATCCGTCTGTGGTTGGCCAGCCATATGAGATCTATGGCTCTCCGGGTGTTGTCCGCAGCTTGCCTATGTGGGATAAATCCCACTTGGTCTGGGTGTATGAGGGATCTTAGGTATGGGTTTAAGCGGTTGGCCATGATTTTGGTCATGATTTTAAGGTCCACGTTGAGGAGGGAAATTGGTCTGTAGTGTGCGGGTTCTGAGTGGTCTTTTCCGGGTTTGGGGAGGAGGCAGATGTTTGCCCCGGTCATTTCTGGTGGGAGGTTCTCTCCCTTGAGTGCTGCGTTAAAGACCGCGCATAGATGTGTAAGGAGCAGTGGGCCGAATTCTTTGTAATATAGGGCTGTGTAGCAGTCCGGTCCTGGGCTTTTATTTGGTTTAAGGGGTCCCACTGCCATGGCCATTTCTTCTGTCGTGACTTCTTGGCTCAGGACCGCTTGGGCCTCTTGCGTCAGGGTAGGTAGCGTCGTGCCTTTTAAGAATGTGTCTATGCGTGTGGACAGTGGTGGTCTGGTGTCATGGGGTCGGTGATCATGGTTATAGAGGTCCGTGTAATAGTCTTGGAAGACTTTCCCTATGCTAGTTGGGCAGTCTGTAAGGGTGCCGACGTTTGCGCGTATCTGTCAGGGTTTCTTTGCTGTTTTAAACAGCAACCCTTTCTGTGTCAGTGAAAGAGTTTTCAGCTGCAATTACTATCAGCTCCTTCAGCATGTTGCCACGGTTACTCACCTGAGAGTAGTAATCAACCCTGCTGCTAATCAGTGCTGCCTATTTAAGCAGCAAATCCCAGAACCTCCTTGCCCTTGCGTGGTTTCCTGTTCCCCAGAAGTCTCCTTGTTCCTGTGTTTCCTGTTTGCTCCTGGTTCCTGACTCCGGCCTTGTTCCTGACTCCGCTGCTCTCCGTGCTCCTGATCCTGGCTTGTCTGACTACCCACTCTGGTGACTGACCCCTGCTTGATTCCTGGACTTTGCTTTTGTTATTTATTAATAAAGGTGTGTTTGCATCTAGTTCTGTCTCTGTCTGGTTCCTGGTCCCTGACATTACGCAAGGGCCATGAATACAGATGGTACAGGCAAGACACCTATACCTAACCTACTTACCCGGTGGGACCAGCAGAACCACTATTTGGACCAGTATGCCCATCTGGATCCAGTACCCGGCCAGCCTGCGATTGCGGCCGTCTCTGCCTCACTTCCTGTTCTAGCACCGGTTGTAGCCCCCAAACCTGTAGCGGCTAGAGGAATGACTGGGTCTGTCCCGCTCCCTCAGTGTTTTGGGGGCAACTCAGCTCAGTGCAAAGAATTTATAAATCAGGTTAAAGGATACCTTGAAATCCTGCCCCAGGCATTTCCTACAGACAGTGACAAAGTTCACTTCATGATTTCTTTGCTGTCTGAAAAGGCCCTAGCTTGGGCAAAACCTCTCTGGGAGGCAGAGAAGCCTATTATTTACAATTACCCTGAATTTGTTGCGTCCTTTAAAAGGGTTTTTGATATTCCAGCTCGCTCCACCCCTACTGCCGAACTACTCATGTCTAATGCTCAGGGCACAAAAACTATTGTCGAGTATGCCAGTGAATTCCGTACCATGGCAGCAGAGGGTGGCTGGAACAACGAGACTCTCGTGGCTGCCTTTGCACAGGGCCTCTCCAATGTGTTTAAAAATGAGATTGCAGCCAGAGAATTACCTAAAGATCTCGAGGAACTGATATCAGTTGTCACCCTCATTGACATCAGACTCCGAGAGAGATCCTCATCCAGGGAGCGCCTGCGGAGGCCTCCTGTATATTTGGCACCGAGCTTTTCTTGCCCACCCAAACCTCCCTCACCTCCCATGCCTCCTGGTCCTGAGTCCTCTGTCTGTGTGGAGCCAAGGCGGTTAGGCTTCTCACGCCTCTCGGTTGAGGAGAGAGCCTTTAGGAGGAGGGAGGGCCTGTGCCTATACTGCGGACACCACGGTCACATGTTAAAGTTTTGCCCGATTCGTCCGGCAAAGGGCCCGCACCCAAGATACTGTCAGGGGCAGATCTTAGGTGGTCTTTCTGCAGACCCAAAGATATATGTGGGCAAACCCTTGGTGCCTATTATCCTCTCCTGGCCTGATTCATCCATTAAAACCCGGGCATTTCTTGATTCTGGGGCCGCAGGCTTGTTTATAGATTGTGCATTTGCATCAAAGCACTCTATACCCTTACAGCCTCGCGACTTTCCACTAGCCTTCGAAGCCATCGATGGCACACCAATACAGCCAACCCACGTGACCCAAGAAACCGTGCCCATATCTCTGGCTGTAGGGGCTCTACATCATGAGACGATCCAATTCCAGGTCATTTCCTCTCCATATTACCAGGTTGTTTTGGGATACCCTTGGTTACAGAAGCATAACCCCATAATTGATTGGCGCAAAGCTGAGATATTATCATGGTCCCAGCAATGCACATTTTCCTGTCTCCAGAAACCGGTCAAAGTTTTGGGCACATGTTCTGCCTCTTCCTTACCCGCTGAGTACCAAGAATTCCAAGATGTATTTGATAAAGGTCAAGCCAGCGTTCTGCCACCGCACCGTCCGTATGACTGTGGTATCGAACTCCAACCTGGTGCCATTCCTCCCCGTGGCCGGATTTATCCACTGTCTGTAGCAGAGAATCGAGCCATGGAGGAGTATGTTACCGATGCACTTGCTAAGGGATTTATTCGGAAGTCATCTTCTCCTGCCGGGGCCGGCTTTTTCTTTGTGAAAAAAAAAGATGGCGAGTTGAGACCCTGTATCGACTATAGGGGTCTCAATCGCATTACTATTAAGAATGCCTACCCCATTCCATTGATCACGGAGTTATTTGACCGCCTCAAGGGAGCAACGGTCTTCACTAAACTTGATCTGAGAGGGGCATATAATCTCGTCCGGATAAAAAAGGACCACGAATGGAAAACCGCATTTAACACCAGGAGCGGCCATTACGAATACCTAGTAATGCCCTTTGGTCTTTGCAATGCTCCGGCGGTTTTCCAAGAATTTATAAACGACGTCCTGCGAGATATGCTGCAGCAATGTGTGGTGGTTTATCTTGATGATATTCTTATCCATTCCACATCTCTCGAGAACCATCACGCAGACGTTTCTCGTGTTCTACAGAGACTTAGAGAAAATAATCTGTTCTGCAAATTGGAGAAATGTGAGTTTAACTGCAAACAGGTCACATTCTTGGGATATGTTATCTCAGATGCTGGATTCTCTATGGATCCAGAGAAACTTTCGGCTGTACTAAAATGGCCTCGACCTGCGGGTCTTCGCTCTATACAACGTTTTCTGGGCTTCGCCAATTATTATCGGAAGTTCATACGCAACTTTTCTTCCTTGGTTAAACCTCTCACGGACATGACCAGGAGAGATGCTGATCCACAGCATTGGTCACAGGAGGCCATTACTGCCTTTGAGTCTCTCAAAGTCGCCTTTGCTGCTGCTCCTATACTGGCACACCCTAACCCTGCCTTACCATTCATTCTGGAAGTCGATGCGTCTGAGACAGGAGTAGGCGCCCTCCTGTCTCAACGTCCTAACCCTGAGAGCTCCAGGCATCCGTGCGGGTATTTCTCGAGGAAATTGAACCCGGCGGAATGCAATTACCAGATTGGTGATAGAGAACTTCTAGCCATAATTTTAGCTCTCAAAGAATGGAGGCACCTTCTTGAAGGTACTTCAGTGCCAATCCTCATCCTCACAGACCACAAGAATCTTACATATCTTTCCGAGGCTAAGCGGCTTTCCCCCCGGCAAGCTAGATGGGCTCTTTTCCTATCAAGATTCAACTATGTGGTTTCTTACTTGCCGGTACTAAAAACATTCGGGCTGATGCCTTGTCTCGACAGTTCTCCCCTCCATCCAGAGAGGAGATAACCCCTACTCCTGTGATTCCTCCGGACCATATACTGGCAACCATCCGCACTAGCCTCACATCACCCCTAGGCGAGGAGATTCTGGCTGCACAAATTAATGCTCCTCCAGAGAAACCTAATGGCCATTGTTTTGTACCGATTAACCTCCGTACTAAACTATTAAGTACATACCACGACTCCAAAGCAGCTGGACATCCAGGCAAAAACCAGTTAATTTGGTCCGTCTCCCGGCAATTTTGGTGGCCTAGTCTCCGTTCGGATGTCACCGCTTTTGTAGCTGCCTGTCCTGTGTGCGCTCAAAATAAAACCCCACGACGCCCTCCAGTGGGTCTCCTGCAAACAATACCTAATGGTGAACGACCCTGGACCCACTTGTCCATGGATTTTATCGTTGATCTTCCGGTCTCCCATGGCAATACAGTCGTTCTCATGGTTGTTGACCGATTCTCGAAGATGTCACATTGCATTCCCTTGAAAAAACTACCTACTTCCCAGGAACTTGCAACAATTTTTGCTCGGGAGGTCTTTCGTTTGCATGGGTTACCTAAAGTGATAGTCTCAGATAGGGGTAGCCAGTTCGTGTCCAGATTTTGGAGAGCCTTTTGTACACAAATGGGAATTCAGCTTTCCTTCTCCTCGGCCTACCACCCGCAATCCAATGGTGCAGCAGAACGAGCTAACCAAACACTGGAACAGTTTCTGCGTTGCTACATTTCTGACCACCAGAACAACTGGTCTGATCTGCTACCCTGGGCGGAGTTTGCCCACAATAGTGCGATTAATGCCTCTTCCCGGCTATCCCCATTCTTGGCGAACTATGGGTTTCAACCGTCCATGTTGCCTGATACGTTTTTGCCACAGGGGATACCGGCATTGGAGGAACATCTCAGGGAACTCCGTTCCACTTGGGTGCAGGTTCAGAACTCTTTGCAACGCGCAATGCAGAAATACAAACTCCAGGCCGACCGCAGACGCCTTCCTGCTCCTACCTATCAGGTCGGAGAGAGGGTCTGGCTGTCTTCTCGCAACCTACGCCTCCGTGTTCCCTCACAAAAACTGGCACCCCGATACGTTGGGCCATTTCGTATTCTTCGAAGGGTTAACCCTGTAGCTTACGCACTTGACCTCCCTGCTAACATGCGCATCTCAAATGTTTTCCATGTTTCCCTCTTGAAACCGTTGGTTTGTAATCGCTACACCACCTCAGTGCCACGTCCACGTCCTGTTCTGGTTGACAATCATGAGGAATATGAAATACGCAGCATCATTGACTCACGAGTCTTCAGAGGACAGATCCAATACTTGGTGCACTGGAAAGGATACGGTCCAGAGGAACGCTCCTGGGTTCCAGCCTCTGATGTCCATGCACCATCCCTCCTTCGTTCCTTTCACGCCCGCTTCCCCATGAAGCCCGGACCCACCAGCAGAGATGGGGGGAGTCGTTGAGGGGGAGGTACTGTCAGGGTTTCTTTGCTGTTTTAAACAGCAACCCTTTCTGTGTCAGTGAAAGAGTTTTCAGCTGCAATTACTATCAGCTCCTTCAGCATGTTGCCACGGTTACTCACCTGAGAGTAGTAATCAACCCTGCTGCTAATCAGTGCTGCCTATTTAAGCAGCAAATCCCAGAACCTCCTTGCCCTTGCGTGGTTTCCTGTTCCCCAGAAGTCTCCTTGTTCCTGTGTTTCCTGTTTGCTCCTGGTTCCTGACTCCGGCCTTGTTCCTGACTCCGCTGCTCTCCGTGCTCCTGATCCTGGCTTGTCTGACTACCCGCTCTGGTGACTGACCCCTGCTTGATTCCTGGACTTTGCTTTTGTTATTTATTTGTTATTTATTAATAAAGGTGTGTTTGCATCTAGTTCTGTCTCTGTCTGGTTCCTGGTCCCTGACAGTATCTTTGTGATACGTTTAGCTTCAGTGCGTTTTTTAAGTCTGCAGGCAAGCATGGTGTCCGCTTTGTTGCCCTTTTCATAATATTTTTGTTTGAGCCACATCAGAGCTTTGGCTGTATCTGCTTGTGTGAGGGTGTTAAGGAGGTTTCTGGTCGCCGTAAGTTTGGACAGGGTGGTCGGGTTAGGGTTCTTTTTGTGTTCGGTTAGGTGTGCGTCGGGGGTTGGTGACCGTCCGGTCAGGGCCGTCCAAAGGCAGTTTTCAGTAGTCGTCCGCGGTACCGTGTGTACTGTGGTCAGTCATCGTTTCGGTTAGCCCTCTACGTGTCGTGACGTGTGGTTGCAGGGTCGTACCTTGTGAACCCGTGGGGTGTTGATCAGGTTGTTGGTGGGTCTAATTTTGGTTCGGTGGCGAGGGTGTTCTGTCACTGTCCAGTCTTAAGGTGTCGGCGTGGTGCCGTCTGCTGTAAGTGGCGTCCGTCAGCATGCGAGGTGGGGTGGGGTGTGTCGGTTAGCTGAAAAGCAATGAGTAACAGTTTTACATTGTAACACAACAGTTTAACATCAACTTCAATCTAGTTCCTCCACCTTAGTGCCTAGAGGTTCTCGTTTTTCGTGTCTCCCCCTGTGGTGTCTCTCTGTGGGGATTCTTAGAGGGTCCCTGGGCTGGGAGTCTGAGGGAATGGGGGGGCTGATTTGTAACTATACTTTCACGGCCCCTCGGTTACCCGTTGACTTATCCTTGTAGTTCGTGTAGGTTAGTGTGTATCCCTCCCTGTACTGGTCCGCTAATCTCCTTTGTGGTGTCCCGGTTTGCATTGTTCCGTAGGGGTTGTATGAGCTCAGGGTGTGCCTGTCTAAATCCTTCCATTTCCCAGGGTGTATCGTTTGCACTTAGCCTCTCTAGTGCTATTGGTGTTGTCACCTATCTTCTATGTGAAGGGTGTGCCCGCGTCCCCTGGGTCCCAGTGTGTCTAGTGCAGGAGCAGAGTATGGTCCCCGACACCGCTTTGTTGGGTCTCATGGGAAGGTGTTTGCGCTCAAGGGGGCCAACGGTAGTTTGAGTTGTACTCCTGAATGGTGTCTGACATTGGGCGCGTGCCATGGCCCTTGTTGGGGGGCCGGGGGGGTGCACCAACCAACCCTCCCCACCCAAGGTGTTCCCCTCTGTGGGTGTCTGCACTATTTGGTGCTTAGTCGTGTCGTTGGTGTAGTGGGCCTATTGTTTTCCCCTGCCTGTTCGTTCTATGGTTTGCGGGTGTGTCTTGTGTCGCCTAGGCTGCATGGAGCAATTGGGGTGTACTTATATGCACTCTATTAGTCGGCCGTATCTCTAGGTGCCATCCTGCCGCCCCCCCCTCTATGGTCCGTCCAGCCCATGGTCCCGTGTAAGGCCAATTGATTCAGGGGCAGTGGCTGGTGCCATAGGCGTTAGTCCCTGGTGCCCAAGGGGGGCCGTTACTGATATGGCCTGGGCCCGGCCTTGTGTTGTGTGCTGTGGTGGCTAGAATACCTGTGCGGTAGGTGGGTGTGGGGCAGCCATTTCATTTTGCTCTATAGGTAGCATTGGTCTGTACATGCATAAACTGGTACAGAGAAGGTTACTAATGCGTGCCGCCTGCATTCTTGAGTCTATAATTTCTATCTATCAAGTGATTCATATCGTCTAAACAGCGAACAGAAAACATAACTGACACTCTTGCTTTATATGTTATATCTTATCTGGAGCTTGGGGTTATCAGCGGTTTAAGCTGTTTCGAGTCCAGTATTGGGGTGTGGAGAGGCCGGGGTCAGTTCGGACCATGTGTCCGGGTGCGCTTTCAGCTATAGTGACCACAGTCCTCTTGTGAATAGTCCGTATTGTTTCTTATTTCTTGTGTTGGTCATCTGTTGGTGCGTTGAGTGGTGAGTGGTCGTTGGTCTGTTTAGTTGTCGGCCCTAGGGCGTGGGCTGTTCGGTATCTGGTGTGTCGGGGCTGGAGGTAGTACATTTCTGGGCGGAGGGCCTCTGTCGTGTCTTCTGGGATTCGGGTCCATGGTGAGAGTTGTGGGATCCAGGCCAAGGCTCTCTGCGAAGTCTGCCATTTCCGCGGTGTTGTATAGGGTGTAGGTGCAGTTATTCTTCCGGACCTGCAGCTTAAATGGGTGCCCCCATGAGTAGCGGATATGTTGCCTTGTGAGCTCCTGAGTGAGGGGCCGCAGCTCCCTCCTTTTTCGTAGGGTGCTCGGGGCCAGGTCCTGGTAGAAGGAGATTTGGTGACCTTCGATTTGCAATGGGGTGTTTCGTGCCGCTTGCATGAGTGCCTCCTTAATATAGAAGTAGTGCACTCTTATGATGACATCCCTGGGTTGGGTTGCATTGGGCAGGGGTACTCGGAGGGCCCTGTGCGCTCTATCCAGTAGGAGTTCCACCGGTGAGGCCTCTGGGAGCAGGCCGCAAAAGAGCTCTCGTAGAGTTGGGCCCAGTGCATTCATTGTGATCGTTTCTGGTACTCCGTGTATCCTTATGTTATTTCGGCGGGACCGATTATTCAGGTCCTCTTGTGCCTCCTCCAGTTGGCGGAGCTGATCTTGTAGGGAGGTTATGGCATTTTCGTTCGCTGTTGTGCGCATAGCTGTCCGGTCCAGTTGCTCTATGTGTTAAGTCAATCAGGTCTTCTTTGATGGGTGTGAGATGCCTGTCAAATTCTGTTGTCATATTTGCCTTGATCTCACATAGCAGCTGTCGGAGGTCCTCTTTTGTAAGGGGGGTGGTCGTCGTTGCTCTGCTCGTGTCGCTGGCTGCGGAGTCAGAGTCATATTCACGGCCTTCTTCCTCCCGCGTGGTGCCACCATCTTTGCGGCTCTGGAATATCGGAGCTACTTCTGCGCCCTGCTTTGATTTCCGCCCGCCACCCATTACTGCTCAGTTGAGTACCTTGGGTGGTAGAAGGGGTGGTCGGGTGGGTGTGAGGGAGTCGGTTGCGGGTGCTGATGATAGCCGTCTTTGCCTTCGTGGACGGAGCTCTCCTAGAAAGCCGCCATTCGCGACGGAAGTCAGGCGCCGCCCCGGCCTCTTAATTTTTACCCCGCATAGCCCATATTCCATATGCACCCATGCAGATTTTGCACAGGTCAGTGGCCCGTTACAACTACCGTCACCCAATATGAAATGGCCAGATTCTTTAGATTTTTAACAGACATTGCCAGAAGGGCTGGTGAAGGTTGCACCATGAAGGCACTGGTGAGCCAGACCAGTTAGGACTCAACATTGATTGAATAATTGGGGTGAGTCAGGAAGAATCAGTGGGAGTGGTAGGTGACTCACATCATGCTATAATACTGAAAACAATGCCCAGTTGAGAGGTTATAGAAGGAGTTATGCAATATGTGAGCTTCTATCTCCTTGGGACCGTACGCGGATATGCCACCTGTGAAGGGAATGGAGGACAAGGCTCTTAATGGGAGATCACAGACTCTGGGAGCCACCTGCAAATTCCCCCAGCCCTAACATAAATGATGCATGGAAATAATTGGCATTATGAGAGGGGAATAAGAAGCCATCAAAACCATGCAAGGATGGTTTCACAATGAGTCTCTACTTGATCTTCTGAGGCCCCCGATGAGGTGGTGAGGATGGAGAACTCTGGGTGTTAGTGATAAATGGGACTGCAGATGGCTGACCTGTGAGGAAATGGGGATCCCCTGCTTTGGTCGCATGGAGTGCTGGGCTTACATTGTGGATTAAAAAAACAAAAACTAGCATGGTAATGTCCAATCTCTGTACTTCAAGCTAATATTGTCTTCCTCCTTTCCTGTTTAATAAGGAGTCATAGCCAAGAAACACTATTGTGAACTCTAATGCATAGCACCGGTTTGTGGGAGTGTAGTGTGGAGGCTGTTGTGTCAGTGTTTTTGGAGATCCCTGCCACCGGGTCCTCAATGGCCCGGTGACTGCCTGTTCCTGGGTGTGTTTGTTGATCACACTGCCTTCCATAATTACCTGTCTTGCTACCAACCCGCCATAAGGCGGGGTGCTAATAATGAGTGGCTGACAGGTCACAGGCAGTCTAGGGTAGAGGGGAGTATGCTGAGACTAGTCAATGAAACCATGCTCACCGGTGTGTGAATATCTGCCCATAGGTGATATCCAGAGGGAGCCATCACAGTCCTGTTATCAGGAGTGGTGCTCCTGATTTAAGGCCTGTTATATCAGAGACTAATTGTTTAACAAGTATGTAAATGTTTGTATACAACCAAGAAAAAAAATGTCTTCGCCAGTGGCGTACACATGACCCATGGGGCCCCGGTGCGAAAATTGATCCGTGGGCCCTCCCCGCGTGCGGGTCGGGCCGCAACACATGGCGGTGGGCACCTGGTCACAGGGGTTACAGGGCTGCGACCCCTGCGACCGCGGTATGTACGCCAGTGCATGCAGATGCACACACACTTAAAGGACCACTACAGACACCCAGATCACTTTAGCTCAATGAAGTTGTCTGGGTGTCAGGTCCCTCTAGTTTTAACCCTGCAGCTGAAAACATAGCAGTTTCAGAGAAACTGCTATGTTTCACTGAGGGTTAATCCAGCCTCTAGTGGCTGTCTCACTGACAGCCGCTAGAGGAGCACACTGAACGTCCATAGGAAAGCATTGAGTAATGCTTTCCTAAGGGCGGTTTGAATGCGTGCACGGTTGCATTTGGAGCTGAGAGGCTGAGGGATCCCCAGCGCCAAGGGAGTCCGGCGCTGGAGAAAGGTAAGTGCTGAATACACACACACACACTTACAGACGCATACACACTAGCTAACAGACACACACATTTACTGACAGAGACACACTCAGCGACAGACATACATACACACTCACAAAACATACACTCTCATTGACAAACACGCACTCACTAACAGACATCAAACAGACTCACTAACACACACACTCAGTAAGACACACACAGTAACACACACACTAACACACTAACACTCACTCTAACACACTAACACTCACTCTAACACACTAACACTCACAATAACACTCACTAACGCTCACTCACACTCACTGTAACACACACTCACACTCTAACACACACTCTAACACACACTCTAACACACACACTCTAACACACACTCTAACACTCACTCTAACACTCACTCTAACACATGTTTTTTTTTAAATGTAATCCCCCCAGCCTCCTTACCTTTCGGAGTGTTGGGGGAATTCCCTGGGGTCCAGTGGTGATGCTGGGCTCCTGGGCGGGTGGCCGGTCGGGCAGGCGAGCGCGCGAGGGAGCACTCAGCGGTTCCTCTTCAGCTCCCTCGCGCGCCGCGTAGGGATGTCGGCGCTGGAAGATGACGTCATCTTCCGGCTCCGGTATCAGTGCTGTGCGCGAGGGAGCTGAAGAGGAAGCACTGAGTGCTCCCTCGCGCGCCCGCCTGCCCGACCGGCCTCGGGGGGCCCTGGGGTGGTCGGCTCCTGGGCCCCCCAGGAGAAGAGGCTGGCCCTGTGGGCCGCGACCCCTGCGACCCTGGTGTGTACGCCACTGGTCTTCGCTATGTATGCGTTTAACATGAAAAATTCTATAAAATACAATTTACAAAAAAATAATGGCCTTGTTTGCAAAGCAATAACACCTTAAAATGTATTTATTGTTATAGTGTTCTGCAATTATTTTGATTTACAATTCTGCCATTTGTGATAAATGCTGTTTTTCCTAAATGTGTTGTAATAATCCATTACATTTCCTGTATGTCTCTTTCTTTAGCAGAATAAATCCAGATGTAGTAATACAAGGAATGGTACATGAACTCTCGAGATTAAATCCTAATTATACTGAATGTATGACCTTCAGTTCTTGGGAGGGAACTATGTGCTGTTTCCTTTAATGTGAGCTAGGGACATCCTGACAATCACTGTATGGCACTCAACATCAATTTCCCTATAGTACTGGAATTCACCACTATTAAATCAGAGATGTAAAAAAATGCCAGTGTTATCCAACTAAGGCTTTAGTGACAACTCTGTATATTGGAAGCATGAAATGTGATATTTGACCGACACTGAGCTTCACTGTAACTGCTATTTGCAGGTGACACCAGTTAAATTCGGTCAAATTAATTAAAATTACTCATTATGATATTGTGGAAGGTGACCTGAGGAGATTGAAGCAGTGCAGTTCTGTCTCTCCAGGTTTTTTAGAGAGGGACTTAAGCTGCTGCCCAGTAGTGGAATTCCCACCAATCTTGGACATGTATGGTTAGTAAACCCTAAATCTAGTTATAATCATAGCTTTAACCCTAGCTAAATTCTAACCCTCACAGTGACCAAAAACCTAACCCCAGACGTAACCCTAGACATTGCATTAACTCTAGCCCGAACACCAAAAAAATGCATGTAATATAAAAAAATACATCATGGTGAAGGGAGCATTAAGGAGAAACTATTACAGCTCAGGAAAATATTCAACCTTTAGTGTACTTTTTCCCCATTTATCTCAAAATATTGAAGATGATGACTGTAGTGTAAGTCAACATTTGTGGACCCACAGTTCTACATCCCTAATTTGTACATTGAGAATTGAATAAAGAGGTGGGATATTTGCTATGTCGCCATTGTTTAAACATGTTTTTTGTCAAACGCATCTGATAGGATTTGGTGGGCAGAACCATAGCCTTCAGTGGTTGCCATTGTCCAGGCTGATCATCTGGTAAACTGAGCAAATTCCCATTGATCAACAGATCAGAAACCAAGGGCCAGCCGAGGAGAAGATTAAAGGGTCACTTTAACCAAAAACCAGTGTTTTTATAAAACTTTGGTTTAGTTAGAGTAAACCTTTCTGAGGTTCTCTTTCCCTCTCCAAACTTAAACATAAATCAGATAAATGCTAAAACTTCCTTCTATTCCATCATTGATTACAAGTTTTTCCCTCAGGTTGATCCCCCTTGGCTGACATCAAACCCCCACAATGGAGGGGGTGAGAGATCAGTGAGGACTGACTGAGGGGAAGACAGAGGTGGCATGGAGGGTGGCACGTGCCAATATTGGTTGTCTGGTACGGGCATATTCTGCAGTCGTAGGTGGTAGTATGATGTGTGAGCAGGAGATGGAGACATGGTGAAATGTCCAGTTCCCACTCTTTTTCTACTACATAGAACCAGTGCTTCACAAATGCACTGAAGAGGCCATGTAGAAAAAGGAAAGTAGATGCTTCAGAAGGAGAACACGTCACACTCAGGAATATTGCCATGTGTTATGCAGTACCAAAGGAGATGGGGAGACAGAATAGGGGAGTAGATGCAGAGAAAATGGCATGGGGATGAAGAGTGAATAGCATGGAAGGATGGAAAGGAGTATATGCACACACACACATACATTCACAACACATAAAAATGCTACAGTGCATATACAACATGCTTATACAGGGGATACTCAAAAAATTTGAATATCGTGCAAAACTTTATTTATTTCAGTAATACAACGTAAAAGGGGAAACTAATATATGAGATAGACGCATTACCTACAAAGCAAGATAGTTCAAGCCTGTCAGGGCTTACCTGAATGGGAGTCTGTAGCGCAGATATATGTGCTCACCCTTGCAAGTAAACACAGGCCAAGGTGGTAAGGTAAGAATTCACCTGGCCTGTGAGTCGGTGCACGGGGGCTGTGCAGGATGATGCTCCAAGTCAAGTGCAGATACAGACATAAACAGGAGAGTCGTCGTTGGTAAGCCAAAGGTCAGTGGGTGCCAGAAATCAGGATAAACCAGTAGAGAGCTGAGGTCAGAGGATGCCAGAAGTCAGGGTACACGAAATAACAAGCCATGGTCAGGAATCAACAGGAGAACACGAAACAGCAATACTAGAACCAGAGTCAATGAACTGACACTGCCCTCAGGGAGAGGCAATGTCTTATACCTGGCTAATCAGTGATCAGCCACAGGTGAACCATGAGTGACAGGAGCAGTCTCAGATAACGTCCAACCCCCAGTGCTGGATACAAGGCAAGAGTAAACTTCTGGATTTTTCCTGAGCTGTATGGTGGCTCAGAGGCAAAAAACAGCAGCCCCAGGACTGCAGAGTACTCATGTTCAAATCCTCTATTGGGCACTTCTGGGGCGACCTCGTCTGGATGTCGCGGTGAGAATCGTGACATAGCCGTGATTTGTTGATGATTATGGCTTACAGCTCATGAAAACCCCAAATCCACAATCTCAGTAAATTAGAATATTGTGAAAAGGCACAATATTCTAGGCTCACAGTGTCCCACTCTAATCAGCTAAGTAAGCCATAACACCTGCAAAGAGTTTTTGAGCCAGATGGTATCTCAGTCTTGTTCAGTAAGAATCACAATCATGGGGAAGACTGCTGACCTGGCAGTTGTGCAGAAAACCATAATTGACACCCTCCATAAGGAGGGAAAGCCTCAAAATGTAATTGCGAAGGGAGTTGAATATTCCCAAAGTGCTGTATTAAAGCACATTAATAGAAAGTTAGGGAAAAGTGTGGAAGAAAATGGTGCACAAGCAGCAGGAATGATGGCAGCCTGGAGAGAGGATTGTCAGGAAAAGCCATTCAAAAGTGTTGTGGACTGTTGTGCATCAAGAGCCACCACACACAGATGGATCCTGGGCTTCAGATGTCGTATTCCTCTTTGTCAAGCCGCTCCTGAACAACAAACAATGTCAGAAGCGTCTTACCTGGGCTAAAGAAAAACAGACCTGGTCTGTTGCTCAGTGGTCCAATGTCCTCTTTTCTGATGAGAGCATCTTTTGCATCTCATTTGGAAACCAAGGACCCAGACTCTGGAGGAAGAATGGAGAGGCACACACTGCAAGATGCTTTAAGTCCAGTGTGAAGTGTCCACAGTCTGTGTTGATTTGGGGAGCCATGTCATCTGCTGGTCCACTGTGCTTCATTAAGTCCAGGGTCAACGCAAACGTCTACCAGGAGATTTTGAAGCACTTCATGCTTCCTTCCGCAGACGTGCTTTATGGGGATGGTGACTTCATTTTCCAGCACCTGCCTACACTGCCAAAAGCACCAAAGCCTGGTTCAATGACCGTGGGATTACTGTGCTTGATTGGCCAGCAAACTCGCCTGACCTGAACCCCATAGAGAATTTATGGGGCAGTGCCAAGAGAAAGATGAGAGACATGAGACCGAACAATGCAGAAGAGCTGAAGGCCACTATTGAAGCATCCTGGTCTTCCATAACACCTCAGCAGTGCCACAGGCTGATAGCTTCCATGCCACGCCGCAATGAGGCAGTAATTGCTGCAAAAGGGGCCTTAACCAAGTACTGAGTCCATATGCATGCTTATACTTTTCAGAGGTCCAATATTGTTCTATGTACACTCCTTGTTTTATTGATTGCATGTAATATTCTAATTTACTGAGATTGTGGATTTTGGGTTTTCATGAGCTGTAAGCCATAATCATCGCACTTATGACAAATCACGGCTTGAACTATCTTGATTTGCATGTAATTCGTCTATCTCATATATTGGTTTCCCCTTTTACGTTGCATTACTGAAATAAATGAACTTTTGCATGATATTCTAATTTTTCAGGTATCACCTGTAGGAAACTATAGTTTCCAAAACAACTTTAGCTTAAAGGACCACTATAGTGCCAGGAAAACATACTCGTTTTCCTGGCACTATAGTGCCCTGAGGGTGCCCCCACCCTCAGGGACCCCCTCCCGCCCGGCTCTGGAAGGGGGAAAGGGGTAAAAACTTACCTTTTTCCAGTGCTGGGCGGGGAGCTCTCCTCCTTCTCTCCTCCTCCGATCCTCCTCCTGGGCTGAATGCGCACGCGCGGCAAGAGCTGCGCGCGCATTCAGCCGGTCACATAGGAAAGCATTTACAATGCTTTCCTATGGACGCTTGCGTGCTCTCACTGTGAAAATCACAGTGAGAAGCACGCAAGCGCCTCTAGTGGCTGTCAATGAGACAGCCACTAGAGGAAATAGGGGAAGGCTTAACCCATTCATAAACATAGCAGTTTCTCTGAAACTGCTATGTTTATGAAAAAATGGGTTAACCCTAGCTGGACCTGGCACCCAGACCACTTCATTAAGCTGAAGTGGTCTGGGTGCCTAGAGTGGTCCTTTAATGATGTAGTTTTAGTGTAAAGATCATGCCACGGCAGTTTCACTGTTCTATTCTCTGCCATTTTGGAGTTGTCACTTTGTTTTTGTACCATTAGAAGTGAGTCATGTACATTTTGAGTAGCCTTTATTTTAAAACTATTTTGTACCTAGAGGCTGAATGATCTGATGAGCCTTAGTAAGAAGTGGGGTTTGTGGGTATGACACATGTTATGAGACTCACATTCTAATACTGATGATCTGATATTCTAAGATTAATCTATGTTAAAGGTCATCATCCAGGGCAAACTGCGATTGATGATGATGATGGTAGTGCTTGTTATTTTGCATGATTTTTGTGGTTTTCTTTGGTAAAACTAAAAGGGAATAAAGGTGGTTCCTCATTGTGGAAAGTTAAGTGAATCTCCCTTATGTTTTGCAAATGTTACCATTTATTACATAAAAGTTTTAATATCTCTGGCTGGTACCTTCTAAGTTTGGGTTGTGTTCTTTAGTATAGGGGTAAGAGCAGTCCTGCATGTCTGGGTCGAGGGAATCAGTAGACATGGGCTTCCCCAAAGATCTTGTACACATTCAGTGGTTTTGACAAGATAGTCTTGAACTTAAACTTCACATTTGAAGCTTGGGCTTATGCCAGGCTTTAGCTTGATTCACTGTTTAGCTGGTTATTTTGAGTGTTTCAGACAAAGATTGTCAAGATATTAATTGGATTTGTTCCAAGATGACCAACCCCCAGTGGGTCTCTGAGTAGGCCGAAACAATGCACTTCTTGTTTTTATAACATATTCTGTGTCAGACCCTCGATTTAAGAGGTCAGGATGGCATATCACACTCACCAGGTTATCAATCACTTCCGTCATATTATAAAAAAATTACAGGATTATGCAATACTGTTTCACAGAAAAGTTAACAGGGGAAGATATTTTGCATCACCAATACATGAACACTGAAATTAAGTTAAGGTTCATCTTAATTTAGAAAAAAATTAAATGTGAATCCAAATATATGTGGCACTTTTTAAGTGTTTTGTCCTTTGCAAGGAACACAGTAATTTATTGCTTATCAAACTCTTTAAGAGAGAAACTATTTGGCACTGTGTGTCTAAATTACAAAAATGGACTCTGAGCTCTTCTATTTAACCCAGCCCACATAATTATTTTATATTTAATCTCTGATCGGGTTTTACATTTCTTTGGCTGTTTTGTGCCAAGATGAACTCTGTGACTCCCGCTAGAGCTGGGTCACTTAGCTAATGTTCCTATCCTGAAAACGCAACCTTCAGTTACAACATCTTGTAAAATGTGTTATCATTTGTGGCTGAAAAGTCTGATCATCAAATCACAGCTATTACAATTCCAAGTACACATGGGAAACTTGATTAGGTTGTTAACCAGTTTAAAGAGAAAGTATGCATTAAAAACTTATTCAAAATAAACTGATGCAAAAGCAAACCTCTTCCTACCACATCATTCAAAGGTGCCTCTGATCTGATCTAGGAGTCTGTTCTTATTCTATAAACTTCTACAACTGCTATTAGTTTGCAAACCGCTATCAAACTTAGTTTACATCTAATGAGCAGGCTTGTATTTAATGCAAAGTGACAAAATAACATTAAAAAAAAAGCTAAAAACCCTAATAATATCTACTAGAACATATCTATTAAAATAGAGTGCCCAAAAGGCAAATCCCCAGATGTTTTAAAACTAAATTTTCCATCATGCTTTGCCAATCTAAAGGCATTCCAAAGGCGTGCAAAGAATCATAGGAGTTGAAGTTCTACAACATCTGGAGCTCTACCTTTTGGGCATTAATGTATTAGAATATACAAGATTTTTCTGAAATTACAGTTCCAGTCTAAATTTCCCCTAAAACTGTTATGGGGTTATAGAGCTGTTCTCAAACCATACATAATGGACCAAGGTTCCTGCAGATATTATTATTGGCTACTTTCAGACTGATTTTGCTCCACCTTAGATCCCAGAGTGTTCTCAAATGCAGATATTTGAATCCAATGCTAAC
This sequence comes from Pelobates cultripes, assembly GCA_933207985.1. Classification (NCBI taxonomy): domain Eukaryota; kingdom Metazoa; phylum Chordata; class Amphibia; order Anura; family Pelobatidae; genus Pelobates; species Pelobates cultripes. Next base: position 151,903,175 of record OW240919.1, read on the forward strand.
TGCTGCCTTTTTTTTTTTAATCACACGCCGGAGGTCGTTTCCACCACCATCAGTGACTACTGGTTGGGAAGACTAACACAGTACAGTCATGTACAAGCAAGTGAATCCAGATGGGGCCAAAGTTCTTCATATTATTATTATTAGTAGTAGTATTATTAGTAGTAGTATGTCCAGCCTAAGAAGATGTTTACGCTGACTACCTTTCGGTCAGCAGGCCCTTTTGGACGGCTAGGCTCCATAATGGAGTATGGGCTTTCCCACCCTGTTAGCGTCCCTGAGTGGGACATTCCACTATGCCTCAGTGCTTCCCAACCCTGTTCTCAGCACGCACCAGCAAGTATTTTCATGATACCTAGCAGAACAAAACTGAGAAATGTCTAAATCAATGTCCATTGGTGTGCCTGAAAGAATGGTTTGCACTATGGAAGAGGCACATAGGCTGTGGTAGCTGCCAGACCCAAACAGGTTGGGGATATAGTAGGATCTCCCCTGGAGTTGGTCTACCACGGGTCCTTGTGGGACTTCTTCAGGTACCTGCTAGTGCTACCAAGCCTTCAGGAGGAACTGATCTCTTCCTATCAGCACTTATGTAGAGGGGTCCACAATGGAGAAGAGCAGCCCACAGCAGCTAACACAGCCCCTGTCCTGGACCTGTACCTGGCTATCCCAGTCCCACCAGACCCAAGGGAAAACACCCACACAGCCAGACATTCACAACACCGCAAAACAAGGATCCCCCTCCGACAAATAATACAAATAGCCCACTCGCAGCTCCACAAACACAACACCGCTGACCATAATCATACACACACACATCCCCACACGCAGTAACCCAAGCAGCCCAAACACAACATCAAACACACAATATGACATATTCACACACACAAACCCACACGCAACACAGCCCACATTCACACACATAACATGACACACAGCCCAAATACATACGTATCACACACTTTATAGGGTTGTCACCGGGCACAGCCAGGTATTTCAGGCTTCCTGGCTGGTGTTGCCATAATACCGGCAATACAAATGCCGGTATTTTTTTCTGATTGAAATTAGAAGCAATACTGCTGCCGGCACTAGGTGGCGCTGTGTGTGGAGAGAGACAGGGACAGGAACTTCATCTCTCTGCACTGAGTCCGCGGGGGAGCAGCACACACAGCGCAGAGCCAGCAGCTCCCAGCTTGCAATCAGCCCACTGATCTGGTAAGTGAGGGAGGACACTAGTAGTGATCTATGGCAGGCGGGGGAACTAGATGGGGGACTCTAGCAGTGAGCAATGGAGGGACATTAGATGGGAGACGCTAGTAGTGAGGAATGGGGGGAGCGGGAGGACACTAGTAGGAGGAGAGCTAGCTGTGTCCTGTGTTTTGATATCTGTCATCACTACACATTCAGGGTTTTTTTCCTTAATGGTGAGATTTGTGTGCTATGTGCTCCTTTATTGGAATTAACTACAAAAGAGTTTCTAACACACACACACACATTATTTTTGCACAGATTAGGTGTTTTAAAAAAAAACCTAATAAAATCTGTCAACATTGAAGTTGCTGTTTAGTGGATAGGTTAGTGCGCTGGATCTTGTGTATTGTATAAATTGGACCCCAGCAGCACTCCAATTATGCATGTTCGGGTGAGTGCAGCCCCCTGGTTTCATATAATTTTTAGTTTTATATTACTATTTTTCTTAAAACACCAGAAGTGGGAAAAGGTGCTGTAATACAACCAGTGCTGTGCTGAGGCTGGTGAGAGTGGGTGCTGCTTTAACTCTGTATCACTCCCACTTTGTGGTCCATAGAATTCACTTAAAGGATCACTATATTTGTTTTCCTGACACTATTGTACCCTGAGCATGCCCCCACCCTCAGAGTCCCCCTCCCATGGTGCTTAAAACCCCTTCAGTTACTCACCTTCTTCCACCGCTGGGCTCCCTTACCTCAACTCCCCAACCATCAGTCCCCCCCCCCCCTCCCGTCTGACGTCAGCGGAGCGGAATGCGCATTCGCGGCAGTGCCGTGCGCGCATTCAAAGTGTTCATAGGAAAGCATTTTTCAATGCTTTCCTATGGATGCTCTGCGTGATGGAAGCATTAAATGCCTGCAGCATCGCAGATACGCCTCTAGTGGCTGTCCGGAAGACAGCCACTAGAGGCTGGCTTAACCCCAAATGTAAAAATAGCAGTTTCTCTGAAACTGCTATGTTTACATCAGACAGGGTTAACTCTAGTGGGACCTGGCACCCAGACCACTTCATTGAGCTGAGGTGGTCTGGGTGACTATAGTGTCCCTTTAAGATACAGGATACAGTGTCATAAAGGCACATGGATCAAGACAGGGCTCGACAAATCCCATGCACCATGTCGACTTAGAATTTTAATCTAACAAAGTATTATTTTTTTGTGATTTACATAATTTTCCCCTTTCCAAATATATATTTTTTACTCTTATGTCACTCCTTCTGATTTACATACGGTGATGTCATACCCTGTGATGTCATGCATATATGATTAATTATGCAACTTAGTATGACCAGTATTTTTTTCTAAGAAAGGTGGCAACCCTACACACACAATAGCACAAACTGCTCATGCACTTACACAGTATACCACAGACATATATACATAAATACAGCAAGTACAGCACCCATATGTATCACAGTCAGACTTGGAAATCCATGGTTGTTGTGTTTATTTTTTTTATTTTTTTTACAATCTTTACTTATTTATTTTGAGGACAGAATGCAAGGGTACACAGTGGAACAAATCAGTTCAGTAAAGTGGTAGTCAAGATCAAATTAAAGTTATTTTTACTGGCAGGTCCATTTTAAAGAACTGGATCTTTGAACCTTTAATAGATAGTTAAGTTGCAATTCTGATATTACAAGATGCGATAAGACTCAGTTTATTTTAGAAAGTGCGTCAATGACATATTTTATACTCAAAGTACATACCTGACAAAATGTGTGTTTAGATGAGGGTGTGGCTGTCTGTCCTATTGTATTATATTGTTTATTATTTATTGGTAAGTGCTGCACCTTACAAGTTTTATTTCATAGTAAACTTTGAGAGTTTGTTTGAAAATGTGCAAAAACCATGGCAAATATATAAAGCGATTTACTAGCAAGATATTGAGTGCAAATATACACAGACACATTTCTTGTTCAAAACAAAGATTTTATAACTGTATATTAGGCTTGTTTGCAGCATGTAATGATATCGTTATAACTTTATTATAATAGATGTTTGAAGACAGGATTGAAGATTGTAAGGGCAATACATGAGTGTAATGCTTCCCTTAACAGCCTTGATGTAAATAAGAAAACACACTAGGGAGGAATTCTAGGCCAGCCGCCAGGCTCACTGTATAAGATGCTGATGACGCAAGGTCCTTCCAAGGTCGTTCATTCCATGGAATCACTTTCCCACAATCCTAGGAATGAGACCTCTTGTTACAGACACTAGTGGTTATCCATTGGTATCTTCTAAATGCCAAATTAAACAATTGCAGCCTAGAAAAATGTCCCACTTAAAGCAGTTAAGTATTCAACTCCATAAGCTAGATAAATGTTTAGTGTAAATTTTTTTTTTTCTGTTTCATTCAAGAAACAAATATTAACAAATTGTCCTTTAGGTTTAAGGATAGTTTCAAATCCATGCTATAGTCCCTGAAATAATAGCATAAATTGTTAATATTTTTTTGGATACAAATTAACAGCAGGGCAGTTTTATAGTGAATTGAAGTAGAATATTAAATAATTTAGGGACGCACAACAGGTAAGTATCTCAGGTTTTCTTGAACTGCAGTTCTCATTACGCCTAACAAGGGTCTAATTGTGTAAATACAGGATGAAAATGGCAGTAGTCATAGTTGTTAGCTGCCCTTTGTAAAATTATTTTTGTTTTACATTTTTTATTAAATGCAAAGTGCAAGGTAATCCAGACAGGTTTCATATGCCATGACAGCATTGACAAGCTGAAATGGTAATACGTGGACATGGCACAGAGAATTTGCACTATCTTGTAAAAATATTAAAACAGAAAAAAAGAAAACAAGATATATAAAAAGAACACAGGACTCGTGTCCTAATAGAGACAACAGAAAAGCAAATATTACGTTTCAGACACCATAAGAACCATAAGACAGACACCATAAGAATATATGTAAAATTATATAGCCTGCCATAGTTTAGTAAAATTAGTAATGTAGAGAGTGCCTGTTAAAGATTGGAAGAAAGAAACACAAAGATATACATTTTGTAACCACAATACTAGTTAGTCACCAGGAGCTTCAGAAAGACTATTTATGTAGGTTCCTGGACTATTCTTATGTTCTAGTCACCCTGTGCCCATTATAGGTGCTGGGTGTGTGTAAAGTGTTTAGTGTTTAGTGTTAAAGGACCACTATAGGCACCCAGACCACTTCAGCTTAATGAAGTGGTCTGGGTGCCAGGTCCAGCTAGGGTTAACCCTTTTTTTTAATTTTTATAAACATAGCAGTTTCAGAGAAACTGCTATGTTTATGTTAGGGTTAATCCAGCCTTTAGTTGCTGTCTCTTGACAGCCGCTAGAGGCGCTTGCGTGCTTCTCACTGTGAAAATCACAGTGAGAAGACGCCAGCGTCCATAGGAAAGCATTGTAAATGCTTTCCTATGAGACTGGCTGAATGCGCACGCAGCTCCTGCCGCGCATGCACATTCATCCGAGGAGGAGGAGAGCTCCCCGCCCGGCACTGGAGAAAGAGGTAAGTTTAACCCCTTCCTCCCCCCTCAGCGCCACAGGATTGGGAACGAGTATGTTTTCCTGGCACTATAGTGGTCCTTTAAGTGTTATGTCTGCTCTCCTGAACTGCTGAAGATTGCTACCAACTAGGTGGATTTGGCTATGGAGCCTTTGTAGTTTGTATCAACAATAATATACACTATCTGAATAGCAAGGGTGGTTAATTTGCATATTCAGGTAGATTTGCATATTGCAAATTCTGCAGACAGGAGATATATTTTGTGCTGGTTATTGTCTTCCCCATCCCCAGTGGCAAAGTATGTTACTAGAAGAGGATGTGGTTGGTCCCCCTCCCAAACGGCAATATGCGTTACCGGGAGAAGAGCTGAAGCGGAATAGGCAGAGGGGACGATCCCTGCCTGGAAGGAGAGAATTGCAGCAGCATAGGCAGAGGGGATGATCCCTGCCTGGAAGAGGGGCTGCAGCGGAATAAGCAGAGGTGATAAAACCTGTCTGAAAGGAGAGTTGCAGCCTGGTCGGGTTGAAAAGATCTAGAGAGACCCCAGTCAAGCTTCGGTGACTGGGGCTGAAACATTCCAGGGTCCCTGCAAGCGGCGAGGAAGTAGACTGCGCAGAGGTACTTGGTCAGAGTACAGGAGCTCCATCACATTTGATGGCAGCAGTGGGATGGCTTACTAACATAAAACAGTATTTCTCTGTAAGAGTTTGTTAATATAGTGACCGCTCAAATGTTCATCGTACTCTTAATGCTTTCAAGTCTTTACTTCATTAAAAAAAAAAAAAAAATTGTGCCGTTTATCTACTGCCATGCCTTTGTATCAGCTATGTTTGAAAATATCGCACTGGCACCTGCTGTCATGGCGGAACAAGTGTTGTTGTCATGTCTTGGACAACAAAAATAAAGAATAAAATAAATAAATAAAAATAAAACCCAGTATTTCTCTAATAGTTTTCTCATTGGTTTTAGGATGTTGTAAGGCAGCACTTTAGAGGATTTGGCATATATTGTATATATTTTACTTTATTTAAATAATTTTTACAGGTGTATTGGTTCCATTATTATTATTTTTTTTCATGTTCGTTCATGGACACTGCTATACTTGATTTATTATTGCTGTACAAAAGGTACCGGTATATAACGAAATGAGATATGAAAAAATACACAAGCCAGTGATGAATCATAATTATGATTGGGAGTATGTTTTTGTTCTTACTTCAATTTATTTGTTTTGCTGATTTATTATCATCTTGATCCCTCTTAAAATTAAATGTTTAAATATTAGAAATGTTATCATGCACCGTTTCTGTTGTTTCTTTTAGATATTTACAATTAAGTTCCAACATCCTAGTATTTTCATGTGTGAAAATATTTGCTTCTTTTTTGTCTATTATACCTTTTTTTTTAATAATTTTTTTTTAATTCAGTTTTTATTGATTGATTTTCAAGTATTTACATATTGCGTCTGAAGGTAACAGTTTTTAGTCCAGAGAGAGACTTAGAATAGGTGCAGGGCTGTCTTAATAAAGATCTAGTAGCGTTGGTTGCATGTCTATCAGACCATGTAGATGCTCATTTAGTGCTTGAGTGTCTTAGCTTGCATGTATTTTCTCTTTAGTGGTGTGATTCGTAAATCTCAGTCTGGTTTATATTTAGGACGCATCTAATGTAAGTATGTGCCATAGTCATCTGTAAACCTGGGTAGAGGGGTAGGGGATGAGTAACGTAGGCCACCCTAGTCATAATTCTCGCTTTGTGACATACTTTGCTGTTGATATTCGTCAGGCTCTGCTTACGGTGGGGAAGGGATGAGGGGTGTAGGTTAGTAACTATATACAAGAAGAAGGTGTGTGTGGTGTGTATGAGTGGGAAGAGAGAATATTGTTGGTTGCTGAAAGAGAGTCTATTATTACTTCTATTACCTTCAGAGATCATTTTTGGATATTATACATATATATAAGCAAGGTGATAATAAATAAGGAAAACAAATAAATTGGAGTAAGAAAAAGCATTCTCGCTATCATAATTGAAATATAGGAAAAAAGTACAGGTCCAGAAGTAAAACGGACTACCAACACATTAGGAGAATGTTCTCTTCCTACAAAGATTTTCATCCTAAGACATCACATAATTTATCTAGACATAATGATCCAGTCACTAATGGTAAATTAAAGGATAATCAAGATGTTCTTTTGGGCAGGGAGCAAGATGATTCCTATGATTCCCACACAAAATCGATTGCACGTTTTAAGATCCTTCAACAGAAAAAGACCACACACGGAGATAGGGAAGAAGAGGAACATTTAGCAAACCCACACCAACAAAATTAGAACTTCCAGAAAGAATATTTAACATATCCTGTATTGAGCTAACATGTGAAATTACCCTTTGTCCAAAGGGCTATAATTTGCACCTTCCATGGGTTCTAAACTTTTTTTTTTTTAATTCCTAGACAATCAAATATTTCTAAAAATATTGGCCACAAAAAAGATTCTTTGCAAAACTCCCTCTAAAGAACCTTTTATTCGAGAAGTACAAAAAGAAGTCTCTCAAGACACACCATTTACTCTCATTAAATGTTCTAATCGTAGACAAAAATCTAATCTTTATCCCTGGATGAAAAAGAGTAAATATTTAGAAATCTTCAATTAAATGGTGCAGGTAAGATTTAGAAAAATTAATTCCTAAAAATTTGAAACCTAATTTAATTAGAAAGGAAAGGGACGCTATCATTCGTCTCATAAATAACTCTAGTTATCAATGAAGTGGATATGTTATTATGAACAAACAATACTATATGGAAGAGGCATACATAATCTTGGGTGACAACACAAATTCTTTAAAAAGATCCATACATCAATTTCAGAAAGATACAAAGCATACACTACGTGATTTACAGAACAGCTAATGAAAGTCAAATTTTATATTAGCTACAGTTAATGTCACGTCTCTATACTCCCCGTTAAAAAGGCCTATAGGTCATTATATAGGTATTGGAATCTAAAGGAGAATTAAACATGATGCATGTTGAATTTCTGATAGAATGCATTCATTTAGTGTTAACAAAAAAATATTTTTGGTTTGACAACAAATATTTCTTGCAGCGTTGTGGTGTCAAAATGGGAACAAGATTTTCTCCAAGCTTTGCTAACTTATATGTGGCCAATTGGGAATCCTCCCGTATAGCTGTAGGAGCTTATCTTGGAGGGAGCCTTACTATTACTATAGTTTTAAAATTTACATCCACAATTAACCTCTTAAGGATGGCGGGCGTGCTATGCCGTCCTTGGGGACCCGGCTCTAAACGCCGGTGGGCAGCATAGCATGTCCCCGCCATCCTATGTACTTACCCGGTTGCTGGTGATCCCACTCCGGTGATCGCGGTGGGTTGACTCACCTGCAATCCCAGGGAGTCCTCCTGCTGCCGTTCTGGCCCCCCATGGCCATGTGAACGCAAGGTCCTTGCGAGGACCTCACGATCACATGGACGGCATAACTGTCCACAGCATTGCCATCAGGGGGAGTGCCTGGAATGATAGGTACTCCCCCTGCTGCCTGAAAAAAACACAGTTTAAAATAAAATTATATATACTTAGATCATATATATATGTTCCAAGTATATATATATATATATATATATATATATATATATACACTAAGTGTATTTTAATATTAATAAATATATATGTATATATATGTGTATGTATGTATATATATATATATATAATAAGATATATTTATATATAATATAAAATAAATAAATATGTAAATACGTTAACAAATAAAAAAATAACTAATATATAAATATATATATGTAATTTTGTTCTATCTGTATTTTGATATTAATACATATTGATATCAACATACACGTAGACCGAAATAATATATATCTTATACATAAGTATATATGTGTATATATACGCATATATATATATATATATATATATATATATAAAAACATTATTTTAAAAAATTATATATATATATGTGTGTGACTAAGTGGCTACTAAAAAAGACTGAACATACCCCATTTGCAATACCTTGGGTTATCTTCTTTTGCAAATGGTATGCCATCATGGGGGTTATTATCATTCCTGGTCTACCATACGCTCTCAAAGGCAACATAACAAATCTGTCAAATTTCAACATGAAAAAATGGAAAATCAAGCCTTATATGTGACCCTGTAACTTTCAAAAACACTATAAAATCTGTACATGGGGGGTACTGTTATACCCAGAAGACTTCGCTGAGCACAAATATTAGTGTTTCAAAACCGTAAAACGTATCACAACAATGATATCATCAGTGAAAGTGCCATTTGTGTGTGAAAAATGCAAAAAAATTCACTTTCATCGCTGTGATATGTTTTACTGTTTTGAAACACTAATATTTGTGTTCAGCGAAGTCTCCCGAGTAAAACAGTTACCCCCCCATGTACAGGTTTTAGGATGTCATAGAAAGTTACAGGGTTAAATACAGTGCTAGTAAATTAAATTCTCTGGACTTTCAGCCTGGGTTATCAGGCAGGTCCCTCAAATTGCAAACAAATAAATTTACTTAATTATGTAAAAATATTACATAAATATGCACGTAGAATTTAAATATATATACATATTTATATATTTTAAGTCTATGTGTATATTTATGAAATTATTTATGTAATTATGTATATGGATATTTAGATTTTGTATTTTTATTTATATATATATATATATATATATATTCATATAAAAATCGAATTAAATGACATATATATATTAAAATTAAATAAAGTTTTTAATTCCTTTATATATATATATATATATATATATATATATGTGTGTGTGTGTTTGTTTTTATATTAATATATTTATATATTAATAAAAAATACTTGGTATGACTTGGTATAGATATAATTTTTTTATTATTTTTATTAACTAACATCATTTTTTTGTATTTAACAGAAGTATGGAGACATACAGATACCTATTGCGGCCATGTGACCGCTCTTTCCGAGCAATCACATGGCCCACATGGGGGCTAATTTGCCAATGGGGACTGTCTGGGATGTCAGACCGGGAGCAACACCGATCGCCGTAGGGGGAACGGCGGCGATCGGGTAAGTAATCTATTTGCCGCGGACGTACTAGGTACGTCCGTGGTCCAAAAGGGGTTAAAAACAGTTTGCCAAGTCAAAAAAAATTATTGACCTAAAACCAGGCCGCACCCCTGATTTATTCAATAACAGGTTTGCCATCAGAACACTTAGGGCACCACCTACCCACCCATGCATGCATACATTCATGTACCCTGACACATGGATACCACACACATACAGGGAGTGCAGAATTATTAGACAAATTAGTATTTTGACCACATCATCCTCTTTATGCATGTTGTCTTACTCCAAGCTGTATAGGCTCGAAAGCCTACTACCAATTAAGCATATTAGGTGATGTGCATCTCTGTAATGAGAAGGGGTGTGGTCTAATGACATCAACACCCTATATCAGGTGTGCATAATTATTAGGCAACTTCCTTTCCTTTGGCAAAATGGGTCAAAAGAAGGACTTGACAGGCTCAGAAAAGTCAAAAATAGTGAGATATCTTGCAGAGGGATGCAGCACTCTTAAAATTGCAAAGCTTCTGAAGCGTGATCATCGAACAATCAAGCGTTTCATTCAAAATAGTCAACAGGGTCGCAAGAAGCGTGTGGAAAAACCAAGGCGCAAAATAACTGCCCATGAACTGAGAAAAGTCAAGCGTGCAGATGCCACTTGCCACCAGTTTGGCCATATTTCAGAGCTGCAACATCAGTGGAGTGCCCAAAAGCACAAGGTGTGCAATACTCAGAGACATGGCCAAGGTAAGAAAGGCTGAAAGACGACCACCACTAAACAAGACACACAAGCTGAAACGTCAAGACTGGGCCAAGAAATATCTCAAGACTGATTTTTCTAAGGTTTTATGGACTGATGAAATGAGAGTGAGTCTTGATGGGCCAGATGGATGGGCCCGTGGCTGGATTGGTAAAGGGCAGAGAGCTCCAGTCCGACTCAGACGCCAGCAAGGTGGAGGTGGAGTACTGGTTTGGGCTGGTATCATCAAAGATGAGCTTGTGGGGCCTTTTCGGGTTGAGGATGGAGTCAAGCTCAACTCCCAGTCCTACTGCCAGTTCCTGGAAGACACCTTCTTCAAGCAGTGGTACAGGAAGAAGTCTGCATCCTTCAAGAAAAACATGATTTTCATGCAGGACAATGCTCCATCACACGCGTCCAAGTACTCCACAGCGTGGCTGGCAAGAAAGGGTATAAAAGAAGAAAATCTAATGACATGGCCTCCTTGTTCACCTGATCTGAACCCCATTGAGAACTTGTGGTCCATCATCAAATGTGAGATTTACAAGGAGGGAAAACAGTACACCTCTCTGAACAGTGTCTGGGAGGCTGTGGTTGCTGCTGCACGCAATGTTGATGGTGAACAGATCAAAACACTGACAGAATCCATGGATGCCAGGCTTTTGAGTGTCCTTGCAAAGAAAGGTGGCTATATTGGTCACTGATTTGTTTTTGTTTTGTTTTTGAATGTCAGAAATGTATATTTGTGAATGTTGAGATGTTATATTGGTTTCACTGGTAATAATAAATAATTGAAATGGGTATATATTTGTTTTTTGTTAAGTTGCCTAATAATTATGCACAGTAATAGTCACCTGCACACACAGATATCCCCCTAACATAGCTATAACTAAAAACAAACTAAAAACTACTTCCAAAAATATTCTGCACTCCCTGTATACATTCCAGACAGACTCACAGATATACACACATATCCACATACAAACTGACATAGAGGATATTCAATACAAGACACACACACAGACACCAATACACAGAATCAGGCACTTGCTGCTCGCTGTAATAAAAAACTTGTGAATTGGCAACTATTGCTGCCCAGTTGATAGTAACCAGAATCTGTGGGCATAAAGTGTTTATTTATTTATTTATTTTTTTATTTAAAAAACTGGAAGGTGTAGAGGTCACAACAGCTCTTTAAATAAAAGGGGCATAGCTTTTCCACTGTGCCCACATGGTAGGGCACAAATTATCCAATTAAATAATAATGTCAGCTCATGTCCCCACTTGTGGCCACTGTGTTGTGTATGAATAAATGCCCTCCCCCCCCCCCGAATGACTGGTGGGGGCTGTAAATAAATATAGAAAGGAAAATGGACATGCCATTTTTCACCCTACAAATTGCCATTAAAAGTTCCCCCACAGTGGCTCGGATGCCCCAAGCCACTAGTCACCCATGACCCTAATTAAAAAATCTATAGTCCTCACTAACATTAATAATAGGGAGGGGAGGGTGCTCGCAAGAGCTCACATTAAATATCTTTTTTTTTTATAATTCTTTATTTTTGTTTGTGAACAATCTGGCTTGCTACGCCACAACAGCTGTAGCAGACCCTTTATTAACAAAAAAAAATACATCATGGCATGGTAAAGACCGTGCACATTTTTGGCAATTTTGGTGTTGAGACATTGGCATCACATAATAGATAATACAAACTTCCTGTCTGTCTGTACCAGTAATGTAGGGTAGGGCCCCCGCTATTAGTACTAATTGAGCAAATAGCTGGAAACATTTAAGTATATTTAGGCATAGTTTTTGTAAAAATTATGTGTGAGTGGTGTTCAGGCTACAACAGCACAGCCTGAAGGGTTGTGTAGGATCCGTGGGAGTCAGTTGGGCAACCTAGTGGAGTATGCTTAGCGTAGTGCCCGCTTACCCATGGGGTAAGCTATGTTATGCCGACATGGGCAAGCTGCGCACAAATGGATCCCTTAGGCTGCTCTCTCCGGTGTGTGTGCTGAATGCAAGAGTGATCTAGGGTATTCGAGTGGGATGTCATAGGAAGGCTCTCTGCTGTATTCTGACAGCCCCAGTTTGGGAGCAAGATGACAGGCGGTTGATAAACGACTGCGGTAGGGGTGTGCTGTGGATGGTGTGAGTAATGGATTTTCCCTGGGTATGGGATGTGCGTCAAGGCTAGATATCTGCTAGGCCCTGAGGATATTGTACCGAAGCTGAGGGTTTGTCTCGTTGTAGGCAAGCCATTGGGGGGCCCTGGGTTGGACGGGTTGTAGGTGTGCATGGCGGTGCTTGTGTGGTGCAGATTGCTTACCCGTTAGTCAGCTGGTCTACAGCTCAGGAGAAAAAGCAGTGACTTGAGGTAGCAATTTGTGGCCTGGGCCGATGAACCCCTCCATGGGTTAGGCCTCTTGCGTGTGTGTCTAAGCGGGGGGGGAGAGGGTCTGGCCGTGGGCCGTTGAAAAACTTGTGCTCTGTGTGCCCTGTGTGTGACCTATGGGGCCGAGAGTATCTTATAATTAAAATAGAAAATGTTAACGAGAAAGAATGAGCTTGAACTTGGATCCATTTGAGAGTCAGTCCTTTCCCTTACTAGGGATGGAGTGGGTTTCTAAGAGTAAAAGCACCCTAGCAAAGTCCGAGGGTTCAGGTGGTAATTGCTGCGTAAGTGTCCATCCGGGTAACAAACAAACGGGGTGATGTTGGCCGGGTCCCATTTGCTGGTCGAGGGGGCATGATCCCTGATTCCAGGTTGTGGAAGTGCATCTGCTGGTATGCCCAAGGTCTGCAGAGCTGCTGCTTCTTGCATATTCTGCACGTATTGGACGGTGTCCCCTTGTTGGATTTGCAGTTTTCTTGGCGGGTCCCACCTATAGCATATGGTGGTGAAAGGCCTCATTGTTCCTCTCCACTGAAGAGTGTCTCCCGTGAGGTCCGCATAAAAAGTGAGGGCTATATTTTTGAAAGAGTAGGAGGATATCCCTTTGAGGGCCGCCATTACCGCCGCTTTGTCCGCACAGTTGCGGAAATTCACCACCAGGTCTTGAGTTGCTGTGACAGGTGCTTTCCGGGGTTTAGGTATGCGGAAGACCCCCTCTGGTATCATGTTTTTGGCCCGCTTGGGTATTAGTAGGGCCCCCATCAGCCTCCGCAGTAAGTGAGGGAGCTCTTCTGTCAGCACCTCCTCTGGTACTCCCCGTATCTTGAGGTTGTTGTGGTGTCTCATGACCTCTAGCACGTTACGTTAGGTCTGGTTGTTTCTTCAGTGTGACCATTTCAATTCGGAACTCCGCTATGGCGTCGGTCATGGCCTCCATAGAGGTTTCCACCTTGCCCAGGTGGCTCACCATTCCTTTGAGGTCCGTGCGGAGTAGTGCCATGCCCGCTTGAATGGTTTTTTGGAGTTCCCCCAGCATTGCTTTGAGGGTTGCCTCTGTCACAGGTGCTGAGGTCTTTGGGGCGACCGTGGCTGTGGTGCTTGATGAAGTCCCAAGGACAGGTCTTCCGAGGAGTCAGTAAGTTCTCTGAGGTGGGCGGCCATCTTGGGTCCGCATGCTCCCTGCGCTTGTCGGAACATTTCCCCTATAGTCATGCCCGACCAGGGCTTATCTGGCTTCTGCTTCTTCGCCTTTCTGCCCATGGTCAGTTTGGGGTCTATTGCAGCGTTTTCCACTAAATGTGGTGGCCGAAATATGGCGTTAAATTGGTGTCGCTCATGGAGCTCAGTTAACATGCGTCCGTCTTGTTCAATCGCTCGGCTCCTTTTCTAAATATCTTCTTCCTTCTTAAAACTACTTTTTTTTTTCTGTCTCAGAAAAGCCAAAAGCCAAATGTTTTTAAACCGGATCACAAAAATAAATAAAAAAGACAGACAATACAAAAAACCCAAAACAAAAAAATATTCCATGTGAACCCTGCAGGTCTCAGCTCAGTCAGAGATCTCATTGGTTGGCTTACAAGCATGGGGAGAGCTTGAAGGGGACACTAGGTCCCCTCCGTTATCAATATTAAAGCCCCCACCGGCCAGCGAGGGCAGGGGCTGGATGTGACACCAGGTCTAACCTTTACCAATGCCAGTGCCCCCACATGTTGGTCTATTTTTATATTCAGTAGCTGCGTCACATATAATTTATTACATTTTGTTTTTTTGGGGGAGCTGAATAAAAGATTTACAGGGTTATTCACTAAAGTGAGAATTCAAATTGAATTCATTGTGAATATTACATTTAAGACCAAAGTTGCCAAACTGGAAGAATTGCTGACTTAAATACATTTTTCCCAATTTGGCTGTTTTGGCATTAAATTTAAAATTCAATGAATTCACTTTGAATTCTCATTTTAGTGAATAACACTGTTAGAAAAAAGAAGATTCGGAACTCTCGACTCTTAATCTTGAACAATTTCAACGTGATAAAAAGCGTGGCTTTATGAATTATATTAGTTTAATGCAACCAGTGCCTCTATCCTGCCATGTTATATCTTACTATAACCACTTTAGTATGTTATAGTTTTGCTTATCTTTACTTAATATAAAATAAGGCCCCTGTGTAATGTAGGTAATATATTGTTGAATTTCAGTATTGACATGCTTGTATTGCACAATTAACGTATAACTATGTATTGCTGTCACCCCTGTTCAATTCTGTCACTAAGTGCTATGCCTCAACAAAAATATGGTTGACAAAAAGAAAACAGAAGATTTCTGATGGTAAGTATATCTTTTATTTTACCTGTATTAGTATTATTGCCCTCCTCAGGGCCGGATTAATATAGAGGCTGATGGAGCTGCAGCTCCAGGCCCAGGCCCAGGCCCATGGAATAGGCCCATTTTTTTTTTTACTTTTTTTTTTCACACTACTCTTGGGTTTGCCACCTGACTGGTATTTCACCAGCACAGCCGATATTTGAGGCTGCCTGGATGTGCCGGTATTGCAGTAATACTGGCAATACAAATGCAGATATTTTTTTCAGTATAAAAAGAGATTACTCTGCAATACCAGCACCAGCCAGTAGGAGTCACCACAGAGAGTTCAGACAGCAGCTCCCAACCTACAGAGACAGACTACAGTTCAGGGAAGTGAAGGATAGGAGGGAAAGGCAGCAGGGAAACATCGGGACACAGACACTAGGGGACACAGGCACATGGGGACACTGAGACACATGGGGATGCTGTGAGACATAGGAATATTAGGAGACACATTGGGACACGGAGACACTAGGGACACGGTGTCTCTATGTCTCCCAGCCAGTGTTCCTAGTATCTCAGTGTCCCCATGGCTACCAGTGTCCCCTAGTCTCCCAGTGTCTGTGTCTCCAAGTCTCTCAGTGTCCAAAGTGTCTCAGTGTCCCCTTATGGCCCCCAGTGTCCCCATTTCTCCCAGCCAGTGTCACCATGTCTCCCAGCCAGTGTCTCAGTGTCCCCACATTTTTCAGTCTCCCAGTGTACCCATGTCTATTTCCACAAGTGCCCCCATGTCTCCCAGTGTCCCCAAGTGTCTGTGTCCCCATGCCCCCAGCAAGTGTCCCTAGTGTCTGTGTCCCCATGTCTCCCAGTGTCTGCCCCCATGTCTCTGTGTCTCCCAGTGTCCCCTAGCCTCCTAGTGCCTGTGTTCCCATGTCTCAGTGTCCCTAGTACCTTAGCATCCCCAAATGTCTGTGTCCCCATGTCGCTGTGTCCCTAGTGTCTGTGTCCCCATGTCTCCCATTGTCCCCAAGTGTCTCAGTACCCCCATGTGCCTCAGTACCCCCATGTTTCCCATTGTCCCCAAGTGTCTTGGTACCCCCATGTGTCTCAGTGTCCCTGGGTCTCTCAGTGTCCCCATGGCTCCCAGTGTCCCATAGTTTCCCAGTGTCTTTGTCCCCATGTCTCTCAGTATCTTTGTCCCCATGTCTCTCAGTGTCCGAAGTGTCTGTGTCCACATGTCTCCCAGCCAGTGTCACCATGTCTCCCAGTGTCCCTATGTATCCCAGCCAGTGTCTGTGTCCCCATGTCTCCCAGTGACCCCACATTTTTCAGTGTCCCCATATCTGTGTCCACAAGTGCCCCCATGTCTCCCAGTGTCCCAAAGTGTCTCAGTGCCCCCATGCATCCCAGCCAGTGTCCCTAGTGTCTCAGTGTCCCCATGTCTCCCAGTGTCCCCTAGCCTCCCAGTGCCTGTGTTCCCATGTCTCAGTGTCCCTAGTACCTTAGCATCCCCAAATGTCTCAGTGTCCCCATGTTGCTGTGGCCCTAGTGTCTGTGTCCCCATGTCTCCCATTGTCCCCATGTGTCTCAGTGTCCCTGGGTCTCTGTGTCCCCAGGTCCTCAGTGTCCCCTAGTATCCTAGTGACACGGGAAACACAGACATGGGGACACAGGGAGAAATGAGGACACAGACACTGGGAGACTAGGGGACTGGACGACATGGGGACACTGACACTGTGATACATAGGGACACTGATGCCAGGCTTGCCTTCCAATTCTTTGGACAGACATGCCCCTTATTTGGCATGTTCACCTCTTTTGGCAGTTCTGGTCATGTGATTCGCGTCAGTGGCCCACGCTTTTACATCACCCATTGACTTCCTGCTTCACTGGACACAGCTGTTAGGGGGTATGGATTTACTTGAAAGATGAAAGCATAAATTAGAGAGAGATTAGCATAGAGTATGTGTTTTTTTATAGCTGCATCCTTTGAGTTTCCATCCAACACCATCTCCATTAGATACATGAAGCTTGGGAGGTAAGACTGTTATGGTTTTTGGTCGATAAGATTCTGTAATTAGGCCCCATCATAATTGTCAGCACCAGGCCCACTGGGCTCTTAATCTGGCCCTGGCTCTCCTCACTATTAGGATGAGGGATAGTAGGTAGGGCTAGTCTGTTTTATTAGGGAGTCGCTAGGAGCTTGTCAACCACTAGTCACCTGGGAAGGGGGACAATGACATGTCCAACCTCCTTGTATATTTTATTAGAGCACACACCCACCTCTCATGGGTGGGGATAGTGATGGAGATTTGGTTTATTAATATGGGTGTCATATTGACTCCCAATAAGATTACTTTTTAAAGTTTTTTTTTTTTTTGCTTTATTGTGGCAGGTGGATAACAAGTGCTTGCCCGTTGGCTGCTAGCACTTGCAAGTGAACAATAATTTGCAAATGTGCACCCTTCCAGATAAATTTGTTCCTGGATTTTTCTAAAAGTCAGGAAATTTATAAACATTTTGAATCCTACACTTTTTAGAGGATAAGAATGTGAAAGCACTGATTTTAAACTGGACACAAATAGCATGCGTCCATTTGCCACAGATTTGGTAGGATGAACAAAAATTAAGACCGGATTGGCTTTAGTAAATTTGGGAGTTGGAGAATATCCCGGTCTCCACTGGAGTATTGGCGTCAACAGCATACTTTTGAACTGGAGGGTTGAGGCCTGGCTCTCAAGATGGCCGCCCTGCAGGGGCCTGCAACCAGGAAGGCTCTCCCGCAGCTGCCCTTGCTTGGAGATTCGATTTTTTTTAAAAATTTTAACCACATTTTCAGGTCCTTCTGGGCAAAGTTTTACGACAGCAGACTTACCTCCATTTCACCCAAGGTCCATCCAGATCGCTGACATGGCTTGAGAGGATCTCTCCCCACATGTTCCCGGAAAGGTGAGGTGGAGGAAAGGGCGCAAAAGTTCGCTGCAGCAACGTTTGGCACCTCATCGCTTTGGCCCCCACACTAGCTACAGCTCATCATGATATCAGACCAGCGAGCATGCAAGCTCCAGCCGCAATCTACATGTGGCTTATTGCTCCTGTTACCAACTACACATAATCTGCGGGCAGCAGGCACAAACTCCGGCTCGGAGTTGTGATGTTTACCTGTGGAGGATGTCCCTGTGTTACCTGGGAGCCTGGGCACATTGGAAGGACTCCATTGAGATGCCTAACAGTGGCTGAGGCTGGGACTCTCCTTCATTGGGAATTGGCTGATTGAACCACATTCCTTGCCTGCAGCTTGGCTATCTTGCTCATGGCCACACTTTGCAACTCACCTGCATTGTTCTAGTTGTTTGTTTCTGCTATTATATTATAACTGAGTATCTGCCATAGATAAGTCCTCGTAACCAGTGGTTTATACATATCTTGCAATCTACCTTCAGTTCTATCCCTCAACATGTCTTTCTCTAGCTGCTTTATCTACATAGAACTGTTATCCTGATGGTTTTCTTATTTAACAAATTGTGCTCTAAATGCTGACAAACTGTAATGCCTTGTGTTCACTTGTACTTGCACATGCTGTTGAGGCATTGCAAGCTGCTCTGTTGCATTTTTTATGCACAACAAAATTTAAAAAATAAATAAATATATATATTTGTGGTCAGAACTTAATAGTAAATGTGACAGTAGAAGGAGAGGTAAGTTGGTAGTGTTGTACCGATACCAATGTAGGGTAGGCCTGTATAAAGAGGGCCCACCAAGGAAAAAGAGGTGTAATAGTTGAGTTAATTTAAGTGAGCGGTGGGTGGGGTCACTTGAATGGAAAACGACACAAGTAAGCAGTGGAGATTGCGTTTTATAGGGAGAACTCCTCCCACAAATTCAGGCCTTTGGCCTTCTACTTGTGGTCAGAACTTAATAGTAAAGGTGACTGTAGAAGGAGAGGTAAGTTGGTAGTGTTGTGCCGATACCAATGTACGGGTAGGCCTGTATAAAGAGGACCAAAAAGGTATCAGTGAAAACACTCTTTTTGGCATGCTTACAAAAATAAACTTGAACGATTTCCCGTGCTCTATTCATGAAGCGGAATCTATGTACTGAATACAGTGATAACCTTCTATTAAATTTAATGATGTGGACTGGGATGAGTGGATGCCTGTGAAGTGACTGGAACAGAGTTAGGTGGAGGCTGTTGCGTAGGTATGCACGTGTCTAGTATTAACAGGGGCCAGTTGTTGTCTATCAGGAATAATGATATAGTGGTTGGATGGTTGATCTGATTAGATTGGAAATCCTTAAGGGTGAGAATGTAGGGGTCGATGCGTTTTTGACAAGGTCGGAGTTGACTTCATATGGTGTACCACTGTGATTTCTCTGGGCCTCGAGAAACTGTGGAAGGCAATGTAAAATTGCCACTTAAATAACCGCTTTATCTTTACTATTGAATTGTTTAGTATCTGAGAAATCGGATAGGCTCCTGAATATGTTTGGTAAAGAGTAGTCTAATGGATTGTGTTGCCTTACGATATTGTTGTAAGGGAATATGAGTAAAGAAAGGGAGTACGATTGGGAAAAGTAGGGAGTTTGTGATGTAGTATTACTGGAAGGTAAGAATTAATGGTGTTGTGTTATTTTGTAAATGGTATTTTGTAAAAAGTCATCATGGTCTCGACGTAGCGATTTCCTGCGGAGGGACACTAAAACTTTACATACTTTACATACCCTGAATGGAAGTAGTCTCCATCTGACTTTCATCATGTTGTGCACTTCGACACCTGCCCTGAATCAGCCTTGCACACCATTTTTTGAGTACCTCCAGAGGAGCTGAATTGTACCACTGGGTGTATGCGTACCACAGGTTGGGAACCTTGCTCTAAAGTGTATGTGAATTGTGAACCTGTAATGTGACCATACTTGTTGGCAAGTAATTGCTCGAAACGCAGGCCCATGTTGGCCTAATATAAATTTGGGATAGCCTGGAGATGGATAAGTGATGTACATATGAAGTGATGAACCTTGCAAGGGCAACTTTTATGGAGAATTTTAATGAAGAGTGGAATAGGTTGAGATCTGGGAGACTAGTGATATTGGAGAAGAGAGAAATTGTAGGTAATTAAAACGATGTCAATGAGAACATATGACGAAAGTATTTACGTGGAAGGCAAAAAAGTGTACAGATAATTTCAGCAGTATTGTAATTATGCTAAAAATGTATTGGAAGTAACCAATACCAACAACCCTTAAGTAAAAAAATAACTAAATCTAAAATAAAACTTGAGTCCTATGTAGGGTTTACATTAAATGTGTGAATGGTTACACCAATTAAAATTAATGTCATTTAACCCCTTAAGGACACATGATGGAAATATTCCGTCACGAGTCCCTTTTATTCCAGAAATTGTGTCCTTAAGGGGTTAACTGAGTGTATAGGCCCAAATTTGGGCCTGACATAAAATTTATACAGTTGGTTGCAAAACCTAGCCATGTAGGGGACTAAATAGTAATGCGTATGATAAAAATCAAAATAGTTTTGAGAGTGTCACAGTTCTCATCGTGTCATACACAATATTGTATATTTGGGCCTGACTGGGTTTGAACCTGTCTCTCCTGCTTCTCAGTCAGTAGCCCTACCTTGAGCTCCACACTTCTTTGGTTACTTTCAGAAGTTCCTTGTATCCTGTTCTTCTTGTCTCTACGCCTGGACCCTGCTCACCTGTTCCTGATATGTGGCTGATATCATCCTATATAAACCCCGCCTTGGTTATTGCACATCGTCAGATCGTTTTGTTCCTGTTTGGTGTTTCTGCTGTTAATCTGACTCCTGATTCTTGATCCTCTGCTCGTCCTTTGTTTATGCCTGATTGCCGCCTGTCCTGACTATTTATTTGGTCCCTGACTACGCCTTGCCTGTACCTCGTTCCTGGAAGCACTGGTTATCAGCCCTAGTGAACTGTTTCACCGCCTTGCGGATTTCTGCCTTGAGTCCACTTGGCTGGTGTAAAATTGCAAAGGGTGCTTTAACTCTGTGTGTTGGACTCCACTCTCAAGGTAAGATTATTATAGAGAGGACCTAATACCGTATATGGTATTATACGCTGTGATGTTATGAATGACTAAAATAGGCTGATTACTGTAGTGAGTTAACAGGATTACTGGTGTGTGCAGCTTTATGGCATGACCAGCTTGTTCGGGGTATATGCAGCCTTTCCAGCTGTGGCCAGGAACATAGCGCATCCGTGACTTTAGCTCAAATGCCAAATTTAAGCAAGGTCCAGACCTCAGGGCCTTGGGAGTAGCGGGGACAGGGGATTCTGCGAGGGACCTGGGATGACAGGGTTGGAGTGTTTAGAGATAAAACATCACCTGGAACTATTTCTTGCAACATCCAATAAGGAAATTAATAATAAGTTAACCATGCGAAACTTTGATGCAAATTGAGAATATCCCTTATGTAGAACTGGCTTGCTAACTAGTGCTGATAGTCAAAGATATTAACTACCCAGTGACAGGTGAGACCATGCTAGTTGCCAAGTGGCTGTGAGAGGCTCTATCTATGATTTGGGCCATGTGGGCTCGTAGCTACGATGCATTGTGGAGGGGAGTTGGCCATGCAGTGACGGTAAAACAGTCAATACGTGTGGCCATTACATGTGAGGCTCTGACTATGACCCTGCAGAAGATTA
The DNA here is from genome assembly GCA_933207985.1 of Pelobates cultripes. Taxonomy (NCBI): domain Eukaryota; kingdom Metazoa; phylum Chordata; class Amphibia; order Anura; family Pelobatidae; genus Pelobates; species Pelobates cultripes. The sequence continues at coordinate 151,925,138 of OW240919.1, forward strand.
TGCCAGGTACTAACTATGAGTTGGGTTGTTAGGTGAAACCTCCATGTTGAGGTGGGGAGTTGACCTTGCAGGACCGATATGTTACTTTACTTAGACTAAGGTCAGCTCCTATCCTTGTCTCTTTTGTGAATGAGCGTAAACGTACGTGCATAAACAAACTAAATAGAATCAGAGATTGAAGGACAGGAAAATGGCACCTGATGAAACCACCGATTGTGATGTGAACCGAAAATTAGAAGGGGAAATACAGTAACTAACAGAAGGACAAAATTTACGCTTTATGAGCGGAACATGAAGAGGAGAGTAAGATAGCGGCCTAAACTTAAAGATGATATGTGTCGGTATGATGAATACATTATTGTTTACCTGATAGGCTTGGGATGAAAATTGTCTGTATCCTAATATGCCTATGAATGTAAAACTTCTAGACAGAAAAACAGATAACATGACAAAGTCAATATCCCGTTGGATATCTTGAAACATAAAGGAGCATATGACGGACGTTGCAAGAGTCAGACATGCAGAGACCCTAGTTAACCCCTTAAGGACACATGACATGTGTGATATGTCATGATTCCCTTTTATTCCAGAAGTTTGGTCCTTAAGGGTTTCGCATTGTATTTGGTAGTCGTAATGAAAGCAGAGTGAGTCCTTAATATGATATAAACATAAACTAAAAAAACTAAATTTGTGAGAAACTCTAGTGTACCATTTCTTTTAGGAGACATGCTAATGGCTTTTACCTTAATCGCATTTGTAGTGATTGATGTAAACGTGTTTGATTGGAAGCCAATGTATTTGAATGTACTTAAAGTTAGTTTAACACCACATGACGTTTGAAACGCAGTATTACTGTAACAGGAGGGTGATCAGTACTACAATCTGAATTGGTTTATGAAAGAGTTCACCTGAACAGATTTTACCTGAAAGATCCGATTTAAAAAAAAAAAAGGGTATCAATCACTGCATGGTATAATTAAAACTAGAAGTACTGTAAACCTACTAATGAGTCGCCAAAGTAGTGAACAGTAAATCTTTCTACATTTAATTATATTCATTTCTGATTTACATACATGTGTTTTTAAAATGTTTTATAGATAACGCAATAAGACAGATTTCAAATTTTATGATGCGAAAAAGGGGCGTCGACGTCATGACGCAAATGACGTCACAGATCACCAAAACTTCTGAATGATGACGTTTTGGGGGTGTGGCTATCGTCCTAACAAGCTACAGCCACAGTATAAAGGATTTCATGAGTTAGGTTCCTTGCCCTGTTGTGGTTAATATTTGGTCCCAATAGTGCTATTATGTATTCAGTGATTTATATTCTGGCTTTTGACTTTGGCTTTGTTTGACTATTCTTTTTTCTGTACTCCTTGACCCAGCTTTGGCTTCTCGCTTGTCCTGTTTTCTGTACTCCTTGACCCCGGCTTGACTTTGACTACCCTTGTATTAATACGTTACCTTGTCTCTACATTCTTGGATCTCAGTTGTATCCTGACACCCCCGAACAGAGAGAACTTATAGTTTTAACATGGTGAGGGGAGGTTCGTGAGTTTAGCGTTCGCATCTTTGTATGT
>OW240919.1:151934076-152053231 GCA_933207985.1 Pelobates cultripes
GGGGGTCCCTGAGGGTGGGGGCACCCTCAGGGCACTATAGTGCCAGGAAAACGAGTATGTTTTCCTGGCACTATAGTGGTCCTTTAAAGGACCACTACAGACACCCAGATCACATCAGCTCAATGAAGCTGTCTGGGTGTCAGGTCCCTCTAGTTTTAACCCTGCAGCTGAAAACATAGCAGTTTCAGAGAAACTGCTATGTTTCACTGAGGGTTAATCCAGCCTCTAGTGGCTGTCTCACTGACAACCGCTACAGGAGCACACTGAACGTCCATAGGAAAGCATTGAGTAATGCTTTCCTATGGGCGGTTTGAATGCGTGCGCGGTCGCACTCGGAGCTGAGAGGCTGAGGGATCCCCAGCGCCAAGGGAGTCCGGCGCTGGAGAAAGGTAAGTGCTGAAGACACACACACACTTACAGACGCATACACACTAGCTAACAGACACACACATTTACTGACAGACACAGTCAGCGACAGACATACATACACACTCACAAAACATACACTCATTGACAAACACACACTCACCAACAGACATCAAACACCTCACTCAACACACACACACAGTAACACACTAACACACTAACACTCACTAGCAGACACACACTAACACTCACTCTAACACTCACTCTAACACACACACTAACACTCACACACACTAACACTCACTCTAACACTCACACTCACTCTAACACTCACACACACTAACACACACACTAACACTCACACATGATTTTTTATTTTTTTTTTAATATAATCCCCCCAGCCTCCTTACCTCTTGGAGTGCTGGGGGGGATTATTCCCTGGGGTCCAGTGGGGCTCCTGGGCGGGCAGGCAGGCAGGCGGGCGCGCGAGGGAGCACTCAGCGCTTCCTCTTCAGCTCCCTCGCGCGCCGCGTAGGGATGCCGGCGCCGGAAGATGACGTCATCTTCAGGTTCGCATCAGTGCTGGGCGCTGAGTGGAGCTGAAGAGGAAGCACTGATGCTCCCTTCGCTACCGGCCTGCCTGCCCGACCGGCCACCCGGGGTCAGCAGGGCCAGCCTCGGGGGGGCCCTGGGGTGGTCGGCTCCTGGGCCCCCCAGGGGAAGAGGCTGGCCCTGGGCGTACATACCGGGTCGCAGGGGCGGCTGGGCCCCCTGGTGGGCCGGGCCCGGTCGCAGTCGCGACCCCTGCGACCCTGGTATGTACGCCAGTGCACACACACATGACACATTCATACAAACAGACAGGCATACTTACATACATACAGACACACACATACAAAGACACACACATAAGACATACATACAAAGACACATACACACAGACAGACAGACACAAGACACACATACATACAAAGACACACACACACACAACACATAAATACAAAGACAAGACACACATACATACACACATATAGACAGACACACACACATATATACAGACAGACACACACATACATACAAAGACACACACACATACAGACACACACATACAGACATACAGACACACACATACAGACAGACACACACACAAGACAAACATGCAAAGACACATACACACACACAAAATATTTTAGTCACCCTCCTGTTTCCTACCTTTTAGGTGCAGGAGGGTGACTTTCCCTGGGGTCCAGTGGTGGCTTAGGTGGATGGGAGTCAGAGTTCCCACTCTGACTCCCTCCTCCTCCTTCCTCCTGCGCGGTCTGTGTGTTAGCTGGGAGGAGTGACGTCCAGTCACTTCCTCCCAGCTTTGTGATGTAATCACAGGGGGCCCTGTCACGCTGTTAAAGCGTCCAGCGCTGACCGGGCCCCCTCACAATCCACATCCATGACAGCATGGGCCACCTGATGGACCCCTCCATATGCGGCCCTGGCAGTTTGCCACCGCAAGTGGTGATGGCGATACCCGGTCGCAGGGGTACCGCCGGCTCGCACTAGTGGGCGGTAGGGACCAGGTTGACGACCCATGGCCTACAGTGATCAAAATACAGATCACAGTTTTATACTGTGATCTAATTTTTTTTTAACCCCTGACAATTAACTTTTATTTATTTTTTAAATTTATATAATTAACTAATTTAAATATTTTCTAATTATATATTTTGCTAGCTGGGGTGGGTGGGAGTTATGGGAAAATGGGGAATTTACTGTTAGTGCTGCTTACTGCTAGTTAGGGGTTAACGGTAAAAGAAAAGCTTAGAAATATTTTTAATCTGTAAAAAAAAGTTTTAGGAAAGTTTAGGAAAGTTTAAAAAAAAATTAATAAGCAAAACAAAAGTTTAAAACTAGTTTTTAAAAGTAAAAAAAGTTTCAAAAAGTAAACAAATACATTTAAAAACGCTCATTACCACTACACCTGGAACAAACTAGAGAAAAAAATGATCCCACGCCAAGGTTCAAAATATGCCTTTTGAATTACCCCAGGGTATATTCTTTAATAAATAGTATGTGTTTCTGGGGAAGATTCAATAACCAACCATCTAAACTACTCCAAATTGGAACATGGACACAGCGTAAAAATTTTAAGTTTGAAAAAAACTGGAATGGCTGTGTCCCAAATGTGCCCCTCCGATGTCCACATATACCTGGCAAAGGTACATACCGGGGTAATGCTGTACTCAGCCGACATAGCTGAGCAACATATGAAGTATTATACAGTGGTAGCACACATAAGGTTTGCAAAATATACTGTGCAAACTCACTTTGTGTGTCAAAAAGGCAGAAAAAACGCTTATTAGCACTACACCTGGTACAAGCTAGCGGAAAAATGATCTCACGTTAAGGTTCAAAATATACCTTTTGAAATACCCTGGGGTGTCTACTTTAAGAAATAGTAGGCCTTTGTGGGTTAGTTTGAATTTAAAACCTGCGAAGATGCTTGGAAATTGCACATAGGCCCAGCGTCAAAATTCAAAGTTCGGTAAAAACTGATATGGCTTGGTCTCCTATATGGCACAGTAGCTTCACGAAATAGTGCCAAAGACATTCATTGGTGGTGTCTTTTTACTTAGAAGACTTAGCTGAGCATAATTTGGGGGGTTTGAACTTAGTGGCACATATGAAATCTACAAAATGCCCAGCAAAAATGCAATCCGTATGTAAAAAATGCACAAAAGTATTTTTTACCACATACTTTGGCATATATTGGTGAAAAAATGGGGGCATGTTAAAGCACAATATGCACCTTATGAGATACCCTGGAGTGTCTACTTTTACAAATGGTAGGCCTTTGTGTGTTTTTTTTGAACAGTCAAACTACTATAATACCCCAAATGGAAGCAAAGGCTCATTAAATCCGTCTCTCAAAATTCTACTGTGAATACTGAAAAGGACAGGTATCCTATATGGCACTGTAACTTCACGAAATAGTGCCAAAGACATACAATGGGACTGTCATTTTACTCAGCAGATGTAACTGAACACAAAATAAAACTTTGTACAGGAATAGCACACACTAACTTTAAAAAATACACATGAGAATTTCTTTGTTATAAGTGTGTGTGCCAAAAACCAAAAAAACCCACAATTTTACTCCAATATTTAGCAGAGGTTGGCGGAGAAATGGCTACGTAGAAAGTGTCAAAACAACCTTAGGACAATAGCCTGTGATGTCTAATTTATATAAATATATACTTTTGTGTGGCAATTTTGTTTTCTTTTATGGCTATTAAGCTTACAAGACAAACATACCAAATTCTAAAATCGCTCCTCATTAAAAGTTTATTTTACTCCTTGTGCTTTGTGACTTGTAACTACCAAAAAAAATTAAAATCCCAGACACATTATATATTCTGTAAATCAGAACAGCTAAATGAATTTATTTTTAATTAATTTCCTTAACCTGCACTAATTATGCACACATTATTATTGCAAAACATTTTTAATTGTTTTTGCATTTTTCTGTATTTTTTTTATAATAAATAATCATATATATATATATATATATATATATATATATATATATATTACATCAAATTAAAGCCCTTTCTGTCCTTTAAAAAACGGTATATAATATGTGTCAGTGCAATACATTTGTAAAATGCAAATTGCAGTTGAACGTAAACAGCAAAAAACGCAAAAAATGCTGTTGTCATTAAGTGAAAGACAATCTTCTGAATCTCCAATCATCAATATTCAATTAATCCTACTAATTTTACAGAAAATAAATTAAAACTATATTATAGTATTCAATAACCGTATGACAGCATATCAATAATGATGCAATGTATCCTATTTCAAACCATCTGAATCCTTAGTTTTATATCTACTTTATAGATGTATCTTTTAATAAAGACATTATACTTATACATGACAATATATATATTTTTTTTCAATATCTTGTTTTTATTGAGATTATCATAAAGAATATAAACATCAAATGGGGTACAGAAAAGAAAGAGGGGGGGGGATTTTATCATCAGTTAACATTTATGCGAAGGTGAATTGTCAAGTGCACAGACGTCACAGAAGGCTAACAAAAGGTAAATCACAGTAAGCATGTAACCAGTAGTGAAATCATACATTGCGCAGCATGGTATCAACACAACATTATGTATGTGCGAGCGGGTCTAGAAGTGTGGTTATAGGTGAATTGAGTTGGATGGAACTCTGCCTCCTGGTGGTGTTTGGTATGTATGCGGCACTATACCCATGTTCCATAGCCGAGATGCCCACTTCACCGTAGCGGTCACCCGACCCTGTTATTATAAATACATGCTCCCTACGCCCAATGTTTGTGCACAGGATTGGGCTTTTACCAGTGTTTCATACCAATGTCATGTTGCTGAGCTGGGATGAGATCTGCTTCCGTGGTGGGTTGTCCACCTCAAGTATCCATGTGGCACTTGTGTGCACTTATGAAAACTTGTTACTTTAAGCAAGTACAGTTTCGCATTTGAATTATGTCATATCATGACCATGGAAACGGGGCATAGGAAAGGCCACTGAGCAAACCAGGGGCAAATAAAATTGCGCCTGCAAGGCTAGAAAGCCTTTGTGAGAGCGTAAGTTTAGGTTGCGAGCATGTCTAATAAGCCCTCATTGAGTATCGTGGTCCTGCACGTACTCGCAGCTCCTTCGTGTAGAGTTATGCAGCATTCTGCCAGTCAGAGTGTGTGTCGGTGTGTACTATAGTGTGTGGTACCTGTTCTCTTTTCTGTGCCCTAAGGGAAAAACGTGTTTGCCCAGCATTCCCACATTTTGGTGTGTTTGTGTTCCTGCCCTTTCAGCCTGTAAGCCATGCGTTCATAGTCGTGCGTAGAGTGAACTCTGTTCCGCACTTCCAGTTGCTCTCTATGCTAATTTTAACAGCTAACAGGAGGTGGCATATGACGTATTTGTGTGGTGAGGTTAGTATTTCTGAGATATGTGTAAGAGGAAGCATTCTGGACAAAAGGGGATTGTCACTGAAGTGATTTTAATGATAGCATCGCTCAGTTGATGCCAGAATTTAGACAGTTTGAGGCAATCCCAGAAAACGTGTTTCAATGTGCCCTCCTGCCCTCTGCATCTCCAACATGTCGGTGAAATTGTTCGGTAGATCTGCGCCAACCTGGTTGGAACCAGGTACCATCTCATCAGTATTTTGCAGTATGATTCCCAGTGGGAAAGGTTGTGTGAAGAGGGGCCTGTAGTTTGGAGTGTTTGAAGCCATAAGGAAAAGGGGAAAGTTGTATTGAGATCTTTTTTTCCCACAGCAAAGTGTAGGGGTGTTTGTCATTACTGTCAGCATTGTTGAGTGCTTTGTAGCATAAGGAGAGGGGTTTAAGGGTTGGTTGTTTGCTTATGCAGTTTCGTCCGAAGGTTGTCAACTGCGCGTCCTCACAATGTTGTATATTTGCTAAACTTAAGATATGTTTGATGCGGATGTATGTAAAGAGTTCCCTAGAGGGGAGTGAGAATTATGTCTGTAACTCAGGGAATTGTTTACGGCTTTTTAATGTGAATAAGGAACCAATGGTCGTGATCCCACCATGGGTCCACGGCCATAATGGAATGTCCCTGGCGAGATCATGCAGCCTTAACAGGGGGGCAAAATAAAGAGGGTGTGCCGAACCCAACAGCTTCCATGCCCATCTCTTACAACTCAAGAATAAGAACGTGGTACTAGGGAGTCAGGGTGTTGTGGTATGGCCCGCCTGCGAGAAGGACCATAGTTTCTGAGTGATTGTGTCTGGGTATATGCAGATGTTTTCTAGGGGGCTCCACACCGGGAGTTTGGTTTGTGATAGTATGACCAATCCCTGTTCCAGTAAGCTTTAATGCTAGGGACGCCCAGACCTCCCTTATTCATGGGAAGCCACGATAATCTCTTAACAACCCTGGGTGTTTTTTTCTACCAAATGTATGCATTAAAAATTGATTGAAATTTCCAGAGAAGTCTGTCTGGTAAGGCTATGGAGATAGTGCGAAATAAATATAGTATATGGGTTTGGACATCATTTTAACCGTGTGAATGCATCCTAGCCACGATATTTCTAAGCCCTGCCACTTGTCCAATTTTACTTGCAGTTTGTGGGAAAGAGGTAGGTGGTTCTAATGTATGATTTTAGAGTTTGTTTTGGTTTATTCCCAAGATTTATTCCCAAGTATTTTAGGGATGTTTTTCTCCAATCGAAGGGGTATATGGTTTGTAATGTTTGTGTAATATTCATGGGAAGGCCAATTGGGAGCACCTGAGTTTTTTTATGTTGTTTTTGTAGTAGGATATTGTTCCTTAGTGGTCCAGCAGTTCTCACAGTGCTGGTATTTATTTGACTGGTTGAGTGAGGAATAGCAGAACATCGTCCGCGAATAGTGCTAACTTTTGGGAACCAACCGGGGTGGTGAGGCTTTTGATATGATGTATTAGAAGCTCCAAACATAAAATGAATATAAGTGGGAAGAGTGGACAACTCTGCCGGGTGCCATTGCTAATGAAAAAGGGGTTGGATAAAAAGCCTGTATTAAAGACCTTGGCCGAGGCGGAGCGGTATAGGGCCATAATTCTACACAAAAAGGAGGTCGAGAATCCCATCATGAGCATGGTGGCCTGCATGTAGCTCCAATTCAGGTGATCGAACGCCTTTTCGTCAGCGAGTGCTAGCACTACCCCCCTTGTTTACTAGATGTTGCGCAATTAATTAAATTCATGAAATGTCTGGTAATATCGCCCACTTGCCATTCGGGGACAAATCCCGCTTGTTTTACAGATACCTAGTCTGTCAGAAGGGGTTTAATTTGAGACGCCAAAAGCTTTGCATAGAGCTTGACGTCTGCATTTAAAAGTGATATGGGCCATAGGTTTTCGCACGCTGTTGGGGGTTTGCCCGGCTTAGGTAGTGTTATCACATGTGCCTCCAGCATTTCTTTCAGCATTGCGTCTGTGGATTTAATGCTGTTGAACAATTTGGTGAGGAAAGGGGTTAGAATCTGTTCTAGCTTTATGTAATAATAGTTAGAAAATCCGTCAGGACCCGAGGCTTTGTGTTTCGGTAGGGATAGTATGGCCTGGCGGACTTTGTCCTCCGTAAACGGACTGTCTAGTTCTTCCCTTTGTTGTTGCATTATTTGTGGCAGGGTTATGCTGTCAAGAAAGGTGCTAATGGAGTCAGGGGATGGCTGTGACACAGAGGGGTCATCTTTCTAATTATACAGTTTTGCATAATAATTTGCCAGTTCATTTACTCAATGGCCTCTGCTATATTTGTGAGAGTAGTTTTGTCCACCACGAAAAGGTCTATGGGCGAGTATGTCAGGTGGACCGGGGAGAAAGGTGTTGTCTGTCTCAGTTGGGTACTCGTTACACCATGTGTCGTACAGGTTGAGCTCAAATAGTAACGTGGACAGAAGTTTACTGTTTGCGCAGGCTATGGACGTAGGGTACTTGTGTTGTGTTCCCATCTAATGTCTAGTAGGGTCTAGTGTGCAGTTGAAGTCTCCACAGATGGTGCTGTGGCCCTGTTTCACTGAATCAATTTTTTTAAGTGCTTTACCTAGGAAGGACAGCCTCATTAGGGGCGTAAAGGGTCCCCACCAGGACTAGGAGCCGTCCCGCCATGTCTGCGTATTGTGAACTTTCTTGAAATACCCAACCTGAATGGAAAAGTATAGAAACCCCTTTTGATTTGTGCGGAGAGTAAGTATTGGGGGTATTTTTTTGTGTAAATTTGTGGTGGCTTACGCGTGCATAGGTGAGTTTCCTGGAAGGAAACTATAGCAGCCTGGTATTTGTGCATGTTGTGAACTGCTAATCTGTATTTGTGCAGGCTGTTTAAACCCTTGACATTTAAGGAATATATCTTAAATCTTGGTGTAGCCATGGATACAAGGGAACCCAACTCTGCATGGGTGCATTTTAGCCACAGTAGTCATGCAATTACATACAATAAGGAGTGGGTTAGGCCATGTGGGAACTTGTCTCCCCTTCATTTCGGAATAAACCAGCCTCAAAGGGAACTGTGAGTCGGGAATTAGTTTTCAGAAGAGGGCTTTGGCTGTACTCATTACAATATATTTATGCTCCGTGCATCTTGAACCTATTAGGGATGCAGAAAGGGGGTTGGTAGGGAGGAGGGGGATAACAGGGGACTACAGAAAAAAACTAAGTATATACATGAAGCCTCTCCCTTTTGAGCAGAGAAAAAGACCGAAGAGGTAGTGGGGCGTATTTCCACTCATTTTCCGCTCGGGGGGGGAGGGGGAGGTGGGGGTGCGGATTTACTTCCAACAGTGTGTAGCCCGTTACTAATTGGTACTTAGCCAAATGAGAACATCCAACAGGAAGGGATAAATAGCTCAAAACATGGAGGTCTATCTAATAGGTATCTGCGCCTCCAGTAGGCCCTGACTAGGTTTCAGTTTGTGCCTCACTGTCCGGTCTGGGCGTGAGGCAAAGAGAGTTTGTGTACCCTAATCGTATATAGATGTACCCAAGATGTACTCCTGCCTCCGCCCATAGGCTTGCAGGGTGGATGTCTCATGTGTCTGAGTCATTACTCGTTAAGGTAAGACATAGAGGGTTTTGCTATGCGATCACGTGGGTAGCGTCTGACAGCCTTTTTTGCCTATTTACATATAAAAATACTGTTCTTGTTGTCATTAGGATTACTGGCAATGTTACTTATTTTTTTATTTTTTTTGTTTATGTTTTTTGGGGGTTTTTTTGTCATTTTTTTTCCATATGACGTTCTGTATTAGTATTCTGGGATTAGTCATGGAGTGTTATTATTATTATTATTATTGCCATTTATATAGCGCCAACAGATTCCGTAGCGCTTTACAATATTATGAGAGGGGATTTAACTATAAATAGGACAATTACAAATAAACTTACAGGAACAATAGCTTGAAGAGGACCCTGCTCAATCGAGCTTACATTCTATAGGAGGTGGGGTGTAAAACACATTAGGACAGGAATTTGCAATCAAATAAGGTGGGCTGACCTTTAGGAGAGGGCAAGAGACGGGTATGTGAGGTAGGGGTTAGTCTTGGAGGCCATAAGCTTTCCTAAAGAGATGGGTTTTAAGGCACTTCTTAAAAGATGTAACAAGTTATGAACTCTCTTATTTTATTTTCCACAACCATAAAACCCTACATTTTCACTGAATTGATATGCTCCTGTTTTGTCTTTTGAGTGACTTCTTACTACCTGACTTTTAATATTACTGACCCCTCTATGTATAATTTTAGGTTGATCCATTAAAACTTATTTTAAAACAGGGTCCTGATGCAATATATGACAATTCCGTTTAATAATACTTCTCACTTTTCTATTATTGCTACTAAAATCACATATATAAGGTACTTATTTAATTTTCTCTCTCTCATTCTTTTTTAGGTTATGGTTTAGGTTTATGGTTCAGCAATTCTTTCCTATCCCTTTTTTTTACTTCTATTCTTGTTTTCTCTAAGTCGTCTTCTCCATATCACTTCTGTATAAAATCTTGTTTTATTTTGAGTGACTGTTTTTCATAAGTGTTATTATTCGTACAATTCCTCCTAATAATTAAAACTGCCCTTTGGGTGCATTTTCTAGTCAGGGTGTCAACCAGTTTAAAATGGTTCTTCATTTTAAAAAATCAATTTTCTGTAAAAATATTCAAATCTAAAAATATCACCTCTTTCTTGCTCCACACACTGTTGAGTTCTATACCCCATGAGTTATGATTCAGAAATTCTAGGAATTTAACCAGGTTCTCTTCAGTGCCATTCCATATGAAAAAAAATCATCGATATATCGGCCATGGGTGACCAGGTTTTGCTCCCAGTCATGTTGACCATAAATATAGGACTCTTCCCAAAATTACATAAACAAATTCGCGTAACTGGGAGCAAACTTGGTCCCAATGGCTGTACCATTAACCTGTATTAAAAAAGTCGCCACCGTACCAAAAAAAAATTACTTTGCAATATAAAATCAATGCCTTCAATTAAAAATTCCATCTTGACTGGTAAACATTCTGCTGATTTCTCTAGAAAGTGGCTCACTGCTTCGCATCCCTTTACATTTCTACTTATCATCAAATAATAACAGATAAATAGATAGATGTACTTAACTTAGTACAACATGAAAATAGCTTCCCTGAAGGCTTTTCCCTCTAGAGCCTCTGTTGAATCGAATGGATATGGATAACAACAGGGATACAGCTAGATGCTATGAAATAAGAAAAAACAGCACATAGTGATGTATAGCATACAACGCTGACACGCAAGATCATAGGTAACACTCACAGAGTTGAAATCAAGTGGATGCCTTGAAATCTATGAATGGATTATACTGGTCCGCCTTCCACCATTCAGGGTAATGCAGCAGGTCCAGGAATATCAGGTAGCAGAATCAGGATGCAAATAAAAAAATTCCGCTTGTAGAGCAAAGTATAAATTTATTGAGACAACAAACTGCCTCATAAAAATTGATAAATGAAATATATAAAATAGATCTAATGCGTTTCGTCCAAAACAGTATCATCAGAGATCAGAGATAAAATAACATAAACTGAACAGCAATGAAAAGACTGCACAGCAATACACAAAAAAATGCATACCTGATCCCACCCCCAACATCCTTTAAATACAACCATTAAACAATCTTAATTAGAATGCAGTCCAGATGTGACCCAAACTTCTGAGAGGTTCTATTGGTCAGTAAAGAAGTGAAGGATTCCCATAGGTCTTCAGAGTACCCTCCATGGGCTGTTTCCACTTGCCACTATCAAATTTTCGCGGTCGAAATCAGTACTTCAGGTTTGCGTTCCACCGGCTTGTGTATGCGTTCCATACGTACTTCTATTGGTCAGTAGAGAAGTGAAGGATTCCCATAGGTCTTCAGAGTACCCTCCATCGGCTGTTTCCACTTGCCACTATCAAATTTTCACGGTCGAAATCAGTACTTCAGGTTTGCGTTCCACCGGCTTGTGTATGCGTTCCATACGTACTTCCGCTTCCAGTTTAATCGTCCGAACGCTAAATGCGTTCCACCATGAACTGAGATACGTTCCACAGTGGAAACTGTGACAGTAATTACAGCAACTTCATAAGACAATCTTATAATAAAGGAAATTGAAAGTTAAACATTTATACAGTATGTACAACTAGTTACTCCTTCAATATGTCAAGAAGGGGGGAATTTCACCTCTCACCATACTATTGCAAAGGTTAAAAATACCCTAAACAAAGAAAAAAACATATAAGGTAAAAAACAATATTAATGATATATAGTAAGGACCCAAGTTGCTGGTCCCACTAAAGGACTGCAAAGAAAAATAAAATAAAGTAAATAAAAAATAAATAAAAAATAAATTAAATAAAAAATAATAAAAAATAAATAAAGTGTAAATAAAAATGAAATAAAAATAAAATTAAAGTAAAGTTAAAATTAAAATTTAAAATTAAAATAAAATGAAATAAAATAAAAAATAGGGTAGTGCCACATATATGCCAAAGAAAAAAAACACCTAATATGGCTAATAAAGGATGCCAATTTATCTAATATGATGGCAGTGGAATCATGGTATAAGATATGTGAACACACCCAAAAAATGAGAAATAATAAAAAAAGAAAAATAATAAAAAAAGGTCAAATATAATAATAAACACAAAAATAATACAAAAAATGAAATAAAAAATGGCCAATAATTAATTATTGAGATCTTTATGAGCACTCTTGGTCCTCAAGTAAATGAAGTTGCTCAATATATATCCAAATGGAAAAAAGACAAATTCTAAAAAATTATAGATTCTAAAACATGAATAATGATCTCTAATGGTGAGAGATGTAAATCCCCAAATATATACATATCAGATGAGAAGGTGTATATATCAAAAAAATTATTATTAAAAGAATTATTGTATAGTGGGTCCCTAATCATAGGCATACAATCCAGGACATACAAGTAAAAATGCAAAAAGAAGCAAGAACTGGGAATGTAAGTTGTATTAAATCATGAAACAAGCTAAATCAATGTCCACATTCAACCCATTGGGTTCTTAGGAGTCTAGTAGATGTATCCAATAGGTTTCCCTTTGGGATAATTTTAAATCTCTGTCTCCTCCCCTCCAGTGTGTGGATACTTGTTCAATTCCCATTCCTCTAAAACTACTCCAATTAAACAGGGGACACGAATTACAATGGACCGGGACAGAATGGGTCGTCATACCCTTTCTAATGTTGTTAATATGTTCCATTAGACAGACCTTGAGTGGTCTTTTGGTTTTCCCCACGTATTGTTTGCCACACGGACATTGTAAGAGATATATTACATGGTCGGTGTGACAGCCAATACTGGATTTAATAGCAAAGCTCGCTTGGCTAACATAACTCGTAATGTTAGAAGTTCTTTCTAAGTTCATCCTAGAACATGCTTTACACATGGAGCACCCTTTAAACCCCTTATGAGTCTGTAAAACATCCTTTTTTCTAGTGTCCTTCTTAGGATAACTAGGTGCTACAAGGCTTTTAAAATGCTGGCTTTTCCTATAAATAATAGGTGGTCGACTTGGTAGAGTACTACCCATAACAGGGTCTTGTAACAATATCGGCCAGAATTTGTTTAAGCATTTCTTGATTCTCCAATGGTCTGTGTTATACCTTGTAATGAAAGAATATTTAAACCCTTCGCCATGTGATACTTTTGGACAGTCCACTAATAAATTGTTTCTATCCTTTTGTGACATAACTCTGATTTCTCTTTCAATTGTGTTTTTATCATACCCTTTTTAAATTAATTTTTTACCTATATGTCCTGCTTGTGTTTTAAAATCCTGTACATAAGAGCAATTACGTCTCACTCTTGTAAATTGGCTTCTTGCAATACCTTTAATCCATGGTTTATGGTGACAGCTTTTGTTATGTACGTAACTATTTCCGTAAGTTTTTTTTTAAAAGTATTTGGATTTCACTTTGTCACCCTCATGAAACAAGAGAAGATATAGAAAACTAATTTTATGTTTATTCCACTCCGGCGTGAATTTAAGATTAAATTCATTTAAATTAAGATATCCCACAAAGGAATTAAAATACTCATGAGAACCCTTCCAGATGATGATCACATATTGAGGTTTTTGGACAGAACAATTTAACCTGTCTCAATTATACTTTTGGTCAAACTGAGGATTTCAGCCATCTTGTACAAACATGTTAATGAGCTGATTACATGGCTGAGAGAACCTCTGACCTTACTTAAAGTTGTCTTTATTCCCTTGAGAAACTCTCCTTTGTCCCTGCCAGGTTCAAAGATCTATTAAGTGAACCATGTCCCAGGTCATGTCTCTCATTTTCAAATTCTGCCTTGAACAGAAATATTGCACTTGCCTAAACATGCATACTTTATAAGGGTGCTGCCAGTGATCAGTAGATACAATGTATAAAATACATTATCTGCTGTAATTAAAAATAGCCAGTTGATAGCAGACAAAGAATACAGGTATGTTTCTAATATTTTCTAGTTTTTTTTTTTTTTTAAATAGCCTACTGCTAGTAATACACACATTCAAAATTAAGTCCTGCGCTCAAACTCCCACTAATCCTGGGCTGCAGCAATGACTATAGTAGACATCAGCCCCAATACATACAATAAAAACCAAATGAGAAAAGATACTTGCACACTATCCTAAATTCCTATGCAAATGTAAATTGCTGGAGATTTTTAGTATTACTCCATTCAAGTGTAAGCTTATCTGCCACAAAAAGGAAAAACCTCTTAGGTGAGTCCAACACTAACAATTCATATTGTCTTTCAGCTATAAGGTAAGATCTCTAATGAGACAGAGAGGGGTATTTTTCTAAACTCCTACATAGTTATTGTCCCTTAATAGGGAATAGATGGGGTGCTGGGCATCACTGTAACATGTCTGCAAGTATTTTCTTCTGGAACTGAAATTGATCACCACAAAGCAATTACTTTTGTAAAAATTGAAAAAAAAATGCAAGTTTATTGCCATATTAACATTAACCTGGTACAAGTGCTGTGACATGGACCAGTGCATTATCCTGCTCTCCACTGCAGCACTGGAAGCAAAATAAAAAACAAACAAACATTGAGCTCCCTTTGGTTCTTCCTAGATCCCAAGATCATCCTCCTATTTGCAGTGGAATGAAGAGTAATATAATGGGGTCCAGTCTCCTGGTTCCTGCAATATATTCCTGATAGGGTCCTGTAGGTGCCCAGTCTACTTGGTCCTTATCCCCTTAGTGACCAGACCGTTTTTCAATTTTCTTACCGTTAAGGACCAGAGGTGTTTTTACATTTCTGCTGTGTTTGTGTTTATCTGTAATTTTCCTCTTACTCATTTACTGTATCCACACATATCATATACTGTTTTTCTTGCCATTAAATGGTCTTTCTAAATATACCATTATTTGCATCATATGATATAATTTACTTAAAAACAATTATAAAATATGCTGAAAAAATTAACAAAAATATTTTTCTAACTTTGACCCCAAAATCGTACGCATCTACAACCGCCCTAAAACACCCATGCTAAATAGTTTCCAAATTTTGTCCTGAGTTTAAAAATACCCAATGTTAACATTTTCTTAGCTTTTTTTGCAAGTTATAGGGATATAAGTAGGACATTGCTGTTTCAAAATATATATTTTTAAAATGTATCAATAGTAACATTGTAACACTGTTATCTGTCATAAACCTCTGAATCACACCTCACATGTACATATTTTTTTAAAGTAGGCAACCCAGGGTATTCAATATGGGGTATGTCCAGTCTTAGTCACAAACACTGGCCAAAGTTAGCATTTATATTTGTTTGTGTGTTTAAAAATGCAAAAAACAATTATGAACGCTAACTTTGGCCAGTGTTTGTGACTAAGTGGCTACTAAAAAAGACTGAACATACCCCATTTGCAATACCTTGGGTTTCCTTCTTTTGCAAATGGTATGAAATCATGGGGGTAATTTTCATTCCTGGGCTACCACACGCTCTCAAAGGCAACATAACCAATCTGGCAAATTTCCTTGTGAAAAAAATGGAAAATCAAGCGTTATATTTAACCCTGTAACTTTAAAAAAACACTATAAAACCTGTACATGAGGAGTACTGTTATATTCGGGAGACTTCACTGAACAAAAATATTAGTGTTTCAAAACAGTAAAGCATATCACAACAATGATATCATCAGTGAAAGTGCCGTTTGTGTGTGAAAAATGCATAAAATGTCACTTTGTATGACAATATCATCGCAGTGATATGTTTTACTGTTTTGAAAGACTCATATTTGTGTTCAGCGAAGTCTCCTGAAAATAACAATACCCCCCATGTACAGGTTTTATGGTATTTTGGAAAGTTACAAGGTCAATATAGGGCTTGCCCATTTCAGTTTGCCTGAATTTTTGTATGCTGGGTCTATGTTGCCTTTTGAGACCATATGGTAGCCCAGGAATGTGAGTTAACCACATCATGGCATACCATTTGCAAATGTAGACAACCCACTGTAGTCAAAATGGTGTGTGCCCAGTTTTTTGTAGTAGCCACTTAGTCACAAACGCTGGCCAAATTTTTCAAATTAAAACAAAAACTGCACTTTTACTGGTGATATCGTCGTCATGATGAGTTTTACTTTTTAAAACACTCATATTTGTGTTCTCAGCGAAGTCTCCCGAGTATAACAATAACCCCCATGTAAAGGTTTTATGGTGTTTTGGAAAGTTACGGGGTTAAATATAGGGCTTGCCAATCAAATTCTCTGGACTGTCTGCCTCGGTTGCCAAGCAGGTCCCTCAAATTATAATTAATAAAACCAAATAATTATGTAAAATTAATAGCTAAATATATATGTACCGTGTTTCTCCGAAAATAAGACCGGGTCTTATATTAATTTTAGTCACAAAAAAACAACTAGGGCTTATTTTCAGGGTAGGGCTTAGAGCCAGTCTGTCAGCCGGTGTCCGCGCTGTGTAACCCGCCCGAGACCCTCACCTCCCTCCTTGTAATACTCTCCCTCCTCCCTCCTTGTAATACTCTCCCTCCTCCCTCCCTGTAATATTATCCCCCTCCCTCCCTGTAATACTTTCCCCCCTCCCTCCCTCCCTGTAATACTCTCCCCCCTCCTGTAATATTCTCCTCCCTGTAATATTCTCCCTCCTCTCCCTCCTCCCTGTATTACTCTCACCCTCCTGTAATACTCTCCTCCTCCTTGTAATACTCCCCTCCCTCCCTGTAATATTCTCCCCTTCCTCCCTCCCTGTAATACTCTCCCTCCCTCCCCTGTACTCTCCCCTCCTCCTGTAATATTCTCCCCCTCCCTGTAATACTTTCCCTCCCTCCTGTAATATTCTTCTCCCCTCCCTGTAATACTCTCCCCCCTCCTTCCCTGTAATATTCTCCCTCCCCCCCCTCAAATCTTCTCCTCACCTGCTCTTCCCTGTAGCGTGGCCGAGCTCCTCTCCGGTCTGCAACCCGGCCGGACTGACAGGAAGTGCACACCCAGTGTGCACTTCCTGTCAGTCCGGCCGGGTCGCGGACCAGAGAGGAGCTCGGCCACGCTACAGGGAAGGGGAGGTGAGGCAGTGCGGCAGCCGTCTGAGCGCTCTCTATAGAGCGCTCAGTCGGCTGTGGCATTTAAAGGGCCGTCAGCCGCCGGCCCTGCCTAGGTCTTATTTTCAGGGTAGGGCTTATATTGCAGCCCACCCCGATAATCCAGCTAGGGCTTATTTTCGGGGTAGGGTGTATTTTCGGGAAAACAGGGTAGAACACATATATATTTATAGGAGATACTCCAGATAGCACTCTCAGGACTTGTCAAAAAATAAAACTTAGCTTTTAATTAGCTTTCCATAAAAAAATCAACGTTTCAGTTTGTTACACATAAACTTTCATCAGGAGTCCTGACAAGTCCTGAGAGTGCTATCTGGAGTATCTTCTATGCATTTGGCTTGACGAGCACCGGGCAAGTTACTTTATGTATGGAGTGCAAGATCTATTTTCAATTTTATATATATATATATATATATATATATATATATATATATATATATACATATATATATATATATATATATATATATATATATATATAAATAAATAAAATAAAAATTTAATTTATATTATATATATTTATATTTATAGTGGCAGTGTGAGGGAACACTGCTATATTAGCCCCAGAATGGCACTTTCAGTGTTCCCTGACTAGAGGGGGTTAAAAATCAGGTTGCTCTAGTACATCAATTAGGGAGCTACATAAACCCTATGCAGATGGAAATCAGTCTCTCCTGTGAAGAGCTGGGGCAGAGACCGAGAGACTGTGAGTCAAAAAGACTGCTGAAACTGTGTGGGAACAAAAATGTATTTTGCAAGCTTTTATTTTTATTTGTTAAACTACTGGGGTCAGCTTAGCTGCCCAGTAACATAGAAAGGGTACTCTAGGTTAGTTAGTCTCCAGTGTGGAGTAGGTTTTTATTTTGGTTTCATGTTTTGCTGTGGCCAGTGGTGTATCCTGGTTTTGTGCTGCCCTTGCCAGCTGTTAATGCATACGTATTTATCATCCTTCTTAGCATTCGGTGTTGTCTTTTTAATGTATGTCATATCTCCTGTCTTTTGTGTATTATGTACGGCCATCACGGCCTCTAGCCTGTTCAGCCACTGTGGTATTCTAGAGGCCTCTGTTCCCGTTTTGATTCTGTCTTCCAACACCTCATTTTATTGGGCTTAATGCATATGTATTATATGATGTTTTATAAGTGTTTAAATACAGTTTCTGTTCTTTTTACCATTTCATAAACTAGATGATTATTCATAACTATCGGGTTCTCTGCCATCTCATCGCCAACATGTCTTAGCTATACCCAGGTGCTACGGCAGTTTATTAGAGGACACAATATAAACAAATGTTTTGGGCAACAAGTCCTTCCTCAGTGCTAATGTCCTGAGAAAGGGCTTGTTGCCCGAAACGTTTGTTTATATTGTGTCCTCTAATTAACTGCAGTAGCACCTGGGTGTGCACTACCTACCTGATGCGCAGAACTCAATTTTTTGTCTATCTGCTTGTTACACTGTTGGAACTACAATAAGGAGACCCTGCAGCTCGTATTTAACTGTTCATTACTGTGTTCTTTATCTTTAATAATCGGTGGGGATCATTAATGCCTCTGCCTCATCCTATGCATAATGTCTTAGCTACATACACAAACTCCACAACCATTCTCTGATTCACATCCTACCTTCACCCGCATTAATACCAACACAGCCCGCACAACCACCCTGAATCTCGGGATACAAATTGGGATACGCATATTTCCTACTCCTGGCATCACTATGCCTTTATAACATGTGTTCATATGCCCTGTAATGGGCAACCTGCCACAAGCTAATTTGGCACCTCGTTTGGGCATTTCATTGAAAACATTTATAGATTTTAAGTTAAAAATATAACGTCTTGTTTTAGGTTCTGGGTAGTGCATCTATAGGCACCTAGTTTACGGATATCATTATTTTACAGTTATGTAGCAGTAGTATTTCCTCAATCTGATTATCATAATGCCACAAACAAGTATTACCTTCAATGTGGCATATTAGATGAGCTACGATAGACGATACGCCTTGGGTCACATATGCATTTCTGCACAGTCTACGGTTTTGCTCACAAACATATTTATGTGTTATGTCTTATCATATTTTAAGATTTCCCTAAATATGATTGCATGGTTTAACACTACAGCTCCTGTGTGCGGATATTAGGTTCTGTGGCTTTCCGGGACGCCATGGGGCATGCACATGGGGGGTATGGTGGTACTCACGATGTCTTGCTAACATCCATTTCCTTATGTCCTATCAAATCATGTTATTTTACAGGTTTTCAATTCGGAGCATCATTTGCTTTTCAGACCTTACACCCATTTGTCAGTTACGGTTCTTTTCGTAGGTTATAGACCTCTCCTTCCCCTCTCTGCCTCCTTTAGGGGAAACTGAAGATTTCAGTTATAGGTTACAACCATACCATACAGTACTATACAAACTCTTATACAAATTCAGGTACTCTTTTGGCTCCCCCGCAATATAGACCTTTTTAATGAGTAGGTTTTACTGGCTTATAGGGATCTAGGTGACCAATAGATGTTAAGTTTCTGGCATCTCTGCTATGGAGTTAGTGGTCCTGCAAGGCCAACACCCATCCTCCACGAGGTATTACGCCCCCCCGGGCCAAAACATAGTTAGCCACCTCGCACAGTAGCATAGAGAGGGCTTCACTTGTCACACCCAATCTATCTCTTGATTTTAATGTCACCGAGAGGCCAACAACCCGCTACAACTTTCGGTGGGCACGAATTCCCTCGCGCCAAAGCATAGATAGAGCCTCTCAAGCCACTTGACTACTAGCAGGGCTTACCTGTCACCTACCTAGTGAATTGCTTCGCCACTTGGCACTAGCTAGCCAGCAAGTAAAACGATCCTGATCCAAGCTAATTATTAATATATTGCAGTATGTCTTAGATCCCTGTAAGAAGGTTATGACATGTCAATCCCCAGTACTCCAGTCTGGTCCACTACACCTACACAAAAAAGAGAACCTGATAGGTGTCAGTTAGGTTGTTGAAGATCAAATCAAAGGTTTGATTATTTGAAAATCTGCCCCTGTCCAAATTATTAAGTATATGCGTGCACACACCTGAAGTAATTCACACCAGACACAAGTTTCATGTTAATGAAGAACTTGAGGAATGTTTAATCGGGGAGCCGGCATGCCCCTTATAAAGAAAGAATACATCATATGCATAATTATAGATAACAGAGGAAAAAACAGTAATAATTGGTTAGGTATTAAGTGGTTCATCTATTGCACATCCTACAGGGTGTGATGTCACTGTTATCATGAAATGCTCCTCCAGATTCCAGCACCATTTTGTTACATGCGGTGGTTAGTCGATGGGAGGGGGAGTTTCTAGCAGCCTTTCTGAGCAGTTAATGAACACAGGAGGGGAGGGGCTGTTCTAGCAGCCAGGTTAACACTGTAAACATTGGATAATACTGAGTACAGTTATGCAGAGTAAATAGGCATTTTAATAAGCTAATATTATGTCCATAACAAGGTCATGGACCATTCATCGTATTACAGCTGAACTACGCAGATGCAACGCTCCTTTCTCAACAACGGCCAGGAAAGCGGAACTGTTCAGGCTCATGCGTAACAATACTCACAATGCTGATGCTGGAGTAGGCACGAGTTGCTCAAGCAACACCAATCTCCATGCAATTTTCTCAGCACTCGTGTCCTCTAAGGTGTAAATAAATGTCAACTGGACGCTGACTGTACCTCGTCCTCATAGAAGTTGCCATGGCAGGTCTGCCACGGCTGATTTAATCTAGTTTCTACTAGCTGTTTGTTCTTTCAGGGCGAATTTCACTACTATCATATTCAGCATTTCATTAATATGTAGCTTCACAGTGATTCCTTCTTCAGTTTCCGGTATCGAAACATAGAATGTGACGGCAGATAAGAACCATTTGGCCCATCTAGTCTGCCCGATTTTTTTAAAATACTTTCATTAGTCCCTGGCCTTATCTTATAGTTGGGATAGCCTTATGCATATCCCACGCATGCTTAAACTCCCTTACTGTTTTAACCTCTACCACTTCAGCTGGAAGCCTATTCCATGCATCCACTACCCTCTCAGTAAAGTAATACTTCTGGATATTATTTTTAAACCTACATACAGTATCGACTTCTATTATATGTCTTGGCCCCCTACATGGGTAAGTGTCGCTATTGACTGGATCAATCATGTCAAGCCCTACTTGGGCCTACACATATGGAATATAAACTAACATTCACTGTACTTACATGAACTACAATACTCATGGGACTCATCAGCTAACAAAGGTTTACTTTGGTTTAGTTATACTAATTCCAGGTTGTTGGTTGGCTTCTCCTACACTTGTTAGCTTGAATTGTCCACCGTTATGGTCCTTGTAGATACTTTTCATCATATATTCTTGTTGATACAGACACTAGTTACCTATGCTAATTTTTTTGGGGGGGTTTCTTCAGTATTGATACTTTTTTACTCAACCCTTTCTACTCTATTATTTCCCCTATATAAGTTAGATTGTCAACTTGGCCCTCGCTATATTAATCATTTATCTACATTCATCACTACGTTCATCTGTCTCTGGGCTATCCCATTATTTTCAAGCAATAGGGGCTTATACATGTGACAGGTTCACAATTCACTTACTTTCCAGAGTTTCTGCATTATTAGAATTTTGCTATATGCCTTAATGCTATTAACTTAAGTTTGACGTCATATGCTGGTATTTTCATATTCATGCCACCTGGTTTAGTCTAAGTGCTATTAACTTAAGTTTGACGTCATATGCTGGAATTTTCATATTCATGCCACCTGGTTTAGTCTAAGTCGCTCGTGTTACCCCTCAATTGTTTGCAAAGTATATATTGGTTGTCACTTACATGTTTACAATTATTTCCTTATCTCTCATAGGGCTCATGTGTCTGGCAGATTCCGCTATTTCAATGTAAACGTTATTACTACTACAGTTTCTAAGGTATTTCAAGTTGCCCCCTTAGTGGTCTCCCAGCAATTGCTGTCACCAAGTCTTTCCCTTACTATTCAAGTCACAGGTAAGTGGTTGTCACGGCTGCTAGTGTGGTCCAACACGCAGAAACTATGTAATCCTATACAAAGAGATAAGAAAGGAAATAAAAGGATAGAACGTAAACCGGACCTTAGAATGGCCGGACTAATACGTTGGAGACAGAGAATGGTCAAAGAGAAAGCCGAGGTCAAGGAAGCCAGAAATACACAATACCGTTTCAACAAGCCAAGTCAGGGGAACCAGAAATCGTAATAACCAGGAATAGCCAAGATCAGAATACCAGAATATCAATATCACAAGGAAAAACACACTCTCAGGAAACCAGGAACGAGAAACCACGACAGGGCAAGGTACTGGGGTGAATTAGGGATTTAAATAGCCCTCTCTAGGCTCTGATTGGTGGCCTCTGACCTCAGAACGTGCGAGTGTGTTGACGTCGTGACGTCACGCGCACGTTCATATAATTTTGGGGGGCGGAGCCATGGATGGACCCGACCTCATGGTCGGCGCCATCTTGGATTTCCCCGAGTGGCGTGGAGGAGTGGTTCCCGGCTCTCCGCTGAGCAGGTAAGCTCAGTGAGTTGGTGCGGTTGTGCCTATACTATACTTAAGGGTATCCAAAATATGTCTAATTTGCTAGATTCAGTCCCGTTCAAATCCCTCACTAACTCTGAAACCGCTATTTACTTGGCCTTTTACGGCTTCCTGAGGCCACGAGAATTCACCATCAGTGGCCAACACAACGCACAAGGTTGCCTTTAAAGCTCCTACCTAATTAAACGTCAAGATCATAACATACTGACTCTACCCATGACCAAAACGAGTCAACTGGGTCAACCCATCCACATTCCATACTATACCACGAATAATATATGGTGCCGGTTAAGGTTTTCGATTCCTACCTCCTCACTGTACCGAATATTGCATTTGCTACTGTCACCTCACAGGACTATCCTCTAAATTCATGTTATACATACGGTTATTGTTAACAAGGCTCGGTATGAACCCTAGCATTTATTCAGGACACTCGTTTAGGATAGGGGCAACATCTACGACATCAAGCCAGCACATTCCAGTCCATGTCATTAAAAATCAGCATATACAACATACATACTCCAACCAGTACAGGAAATATGAAAGGGCATTTGTTAAAATGTCATCTTAATGTACTTATGTTGTATTATGTTCTTTACTCAATAAATGTAGTATGATATGTATTCCTTTTTGCCCACTTTATTTACTGGCCTACAGCATACGTCGGTTTCAGCACACCTCAACCGACTTTTTCCTATCACAGGTTTGCTAACAACAATCTTACTTCATATCATAATCGATGTTGCCTCGAACACAAATTGGAAGGCTTAGCCTGAAGTTGTGGGAGGGGCTTATGGACCTTTAAAAGGGACTCCCTCCTTCCCTACCCTACCGTGATTTGTCTGACAAGCTGCTGCCCCACCCTCCACTCCCTTTATTCACCATACTCTTCTAGTGTAGGCCCACTTTATTTACTTGCCTACAGCATACGTCGGTTTAGAAGTCGACTAAGTGACGGGAAGGGTGTGCTTGGAGGTAAAGCTCCAGGTTGTCGATGCAAACCTTCTCTATGGTGAGGAGAAGTAGAGTCACTTACGTCACGAAAAGACTGAAGGCCAGGATGAATTCTGGGGTAGTGAGTTTCTGACTGAGTCTGGGATTCTGGTCCATAGAACGACGGACAGATCATCGTAGTAAGACTTGTACGCTAAGACACTGTGGGAGGCAATCAGTAAGGAGACTAAACTAACCCTTCCAGATGTCTGTACGCGGAGTGACAATGTAAACAGATGTGCTAGGGGCGGGATTTGAAGGGATAACATAACCATGAGAGGGATTTAGGAGCCCTGTGGCTGGGCCCCGCGTCAGTGCCTGTGGAGATTCCAGTCTCTCTAGTCCATCATCTGTCAGTGCCTACATTGGCTTCCTGTAAGATATAGGGCTAAATTTAAAATTCTGGTTCTTGCTTTCAAATCTCTACATAAGTAGACAAGAATGTCTCATCTAGGCCCTTACGCTTTGCTGAAGACTTACGTCTATCTTCTGTCCGTACTCCCACCTCTGATGCTCGCCTTCAAGACTTCTCGAGGGCTTCACCGTTCCCGTGGAACTCACTTCCCTCCTCCGTTAGATGCTCACCCAGTCTCCACTCCTTAAAAAAAAAATTAAAAATCCACTTGTTCATAAGAGCGTATCAATTAAACTGTTAATTGCTCCTGACTGATTCCTCTCTTGCAACTGTCATTAGTCTAATACTATATTTACCTTTTATGTCACTTTACCCCACTTCCTCTAGCATATCAGCTCATTGAGCAGGGCTCTCAACCCCTCTCTGTCCAACATGTCTGGTTACAACTACGTGTTTGTTCGTCCACCCACTGAAAAAACGCTGTGGAATTTGTTGGCGCTATATAAATAATAACATAATAATAATAATAATATACATATATAATGCATATATATACGATTACATTATAAGTGTATTTTGAAATATATGTGTGTATATATCTCAAAGTATACTTATACTGAAATCAAAAAATATGCATTATACATGTATAAAATATTATAAAATGCTTTAATTAATTTATAATATATTATACATATATAGAACATATGTATAATATATTGATTTCATTATTTTATTTAATGTTTTACAATTTAGCTGTCTTAGGGACTGCCTGACAGCTCAGACAGTCCCCTTGCAGGCAGCTCCATAGACTCCTATTGTGGCCATGTGATCATGGTGATGACATGGTCCTGGAGGGCAGGGGTGGCCCAAGCTGCTGCATGGGGACTGCTGGGGTCTCGTGCAGTCCCCCCCGACCAGGATTGCTGCGGATCGCTGGTCCAGGTAAGTGTAGGAGTAATTTTTTCCACGGACATACTAGGTACACCCGAGGTCCTTAACAACCGTTATTTGACGGCTGTACCTAGTACGTCCGCGGTCATTAAGGGGTTAACAGGACCGATCCTTAGCACTTTACATACAATTAAAGGAAGATAGTAGATATTCTCAGGCAGGGATTGAACCTCTAACCTCTAGGTTCTGTAAGTGCATTTCTTCTTCTGCTACCCACCTGTACTAGAAATACTACACTATATTTTGTTGTATATTTTTTTCTTTACATATCCAACTACATCTGAGAAAATATTTGCATCTGAGTATCTTTTACTGAACCAGAACGGAGAGACTCTGGTTTGGGTTTTTGAACTGCCTATCCCTCTCAACTGTATGTGCTAAAACCTATTACCTCTACATTTTATAGATTACAGATGTTGGCTATAAAGCAATGGACATCCCATGTGTATTATAAAATGAAACTTCCTAGAGCTACACAAATAAAAAAAGAATCCTACTGAAAAGTATATGTGCATTCTATGTTATCTGAATGTTATTTTCATGCATTATTGTCTATTTAGACCAAATATGTACATTTTACATAAGTAGGAACCATTAGTCTTTTTCTTTAGCTATAAATAAATAAGTTTAATACTACTAGTGAAAAGTATTCGGGATAGAATACATAAATTTAGACCTAGAATTAAAAAAATTTAAAGGTCATGCGAAAGTACTCCAGTGATATATAAATAAGGATGAGCTGGAGCATAAGTCAAGAGAATGAGACTTGGCCAAAACAGATAGATAGTGCGGCTATTTTTAAATGACCACAATGGTCACAATTCTGTAAAGAAAATAAATAGTGTGCGTAACTTTAAAAACTTTCAACTACAGCTTATTGAGTCTGTGGGCATTGTCCCTCTGGATTGTGTGCAACCTTTTTTCCTGCAATTGTACAAAAAATGCACTTCTTGCGGTACTTACGCATGGTTTTATTACTGTTGTTTTTCTATTTCCCAATTGGCAATTAAGTAGATTTGTGCACTAATCTGTCCAATTTTGGATGGCAATCATAGGCTGGGAGCAATAGATATCGTTTTTATTTGGGGTGACAAATAATTATATCTGGTCCTCTCTAAACACATTGAAGGTAAAAAAAAAACCAACTAACTGCTGAGGTCTAGTTCACAATTGGCATCATTAATAACCTAACAAGCTAACCAATGAAAAGGCTCTCACTATGGAAATTCACAAGATGATAAACTTCTTTGTAATACGTAACTTTTGCAGGAAAATGTATATTCCTTTTTATCATGTATTAGGTCACGACTCTTATAAGGCTATATTAACCTCTGAAACAAAAATACCTAAGAATAATTAAGTACTGTTTTATCCATATAGCTCCCATTTTACCATATAGTGGCATTATTTGTATATATGTGTTTAATCTGAACAACTCAACGTCTCTGTTTTATGAAAAGTCAAAACCATTCCATTGATGCAAGTTTTAAATATTTCATTCTTCAGGGACACTGTATCACCATTCAGTTGTGAGTTTGCCAAGATTATCAATGAATAATATGCCATAAGTTCTGCCTTTGTGCTAAAGCCCTGCAGTAACACTGGCATACTTGTAATTGCAAGCAAATCACAAACTGTTGGGGAATTGGCACAGTTTATTCTTGTGAACTGAGTACCCATTAACATCAATAGGGAATCAACTCTGACATGCTTGGGGAATAATGGTTGGATGCAAATAACTGACTGACTTAAAACAGGAACCCTCAATAACTGTATTCATGGGCGGAAGTAGGGTAATTTTACCGATACTTCTATCCACACTGATATGCCACCAATAACTTTGTAATAACTCTATTCCTTTCTGCAATGATGTACAAACAAACATAACTTCCATTACTATGCAATCTTAACTAACAGACCATAAAATATCACACGGAATAACGTACAACCAGCATCATTATTTGTAATAAATTAAGCCTAAAAAAAAAAGCCAGTGTATTTCATTAAATATTTTATGAGTTAATTCCACAAGATTTGGTATGTAAAAATTCACAATATAGTTCAATATTAATACAAATAAAAAACTAGGCTTTCCACACAATGCAGCTGTCTCACCTTGTGGCACATCAACTAACTGGAGCAATGCTAGTCATGGTTTGAATTGATTGTCAATGAAAAACTCACTCTCTGGTGGAGTAATCAAGTCATCAATCCATCTTTAGAAACTCCACATAAAGCCAAACATCAATGTGACTTTATTTCTGAGATTCGGAATCACCATAGATGTTTGCCTTTATATGCCAGTTTGATATCAGCTCTATATTTACCCCATTCAATAGTATAGTTAAATTCACTAATGATCAACTCAAAAGGTAAATAAAAAAAGGTTAAAGGGTTACTCCAACAACCATGACCATTTATGCGTTTAGAAGTGATCATGGTGGTAGGAATCTGTGCAGCATTTCTACTTGAAATGGTGCACACACAAAGGTGTTTGAACACGGGACTGTGTTCCGGGCTGCCTTATGTTAAATCTGTGCAAAAATTATGCCTTTCATCAACACAATCTGTGACGTAATGAGCATCTACCTTTATAAGCATTGTAAGCAGCGTTCCTCTCCGTTGGTGAGATTCCTCCCTGCTTCCCTGCATTGTGAGATATATATATATATATATATATATATATATACATACAAACATTATTTAAATATTTTCCCTCCCTCCTCTCTCCCACCCTCACCTGGCTCAGAACTCACACATGCACTGTGAGCTGATGAAAAAGTCCAATTAAGTGCTATATAAATTATTTTAATTGTAATTATGAGTAGCATCTGATTGGATTTCGCAATGGAAGCAGTGACCTCTGAAGGAACAAGGTAACCAGCAAGAGAAACTTCACCCAATTTTGGATTTCAGCTAAGATAAAAACATATTTTACAGGGTTTTTAAAATATAATGATGAGGACCTAACTACTAATGCCCAATAGGACATTCAAGATAAAAAAAAACACATTAATTAAAAAGGGTTGAAGTAACACATTAATTTTAGAAAAGATACATTAGGTTTCCTCTTGACAGAATAAACAAAGGTGCAGAATTATTGCAAATTAATGTTTCACGTTCATTTTAATAGACTATTTATTTTATTGTATATAGTAATGTGTAATGATTATAATACTTTCCAATTATTTAATAAAGAATGAATATTGAAAATACAATGTACATCCTGGTTCTAGATGTCATTGCCGATAGCAGCTGTTTTTATTTTATTAACCTTTCAAGGAAGATACTGAAAATACACAATTTTAGTTAATATGATGACCTTCAATGAGTTATGATCTAAATGTTCCACGTTTTAGTTGATAGAGCACCACATCTTTAAAAGTACAGTAAATATAAATAACTCTCCTTGTAAAAATTCAAGGAGTGACCTGATCTTTAGATGTGCGAAATTCTATATCCTTTTCCAGATGTTCAAATAGAGATCTTAATTGACCCTCTAGGTAAATTTAATCTCTGTATGACCTTCTTATCTTCAGAGTATTACGGAAGCTCTGGGGTTAGAATGTCATGGTCTTTTATCCTTTCAGGATCATGATGTGCAACATGGAAAAATGTTTTCTTTCATCCCTTTAGTACACCTCGTATGAGTTTCTTTGGTTAATGTTCCAGCCAACTGTTCTGTAATATGTAGCTTTCAATGCATGTCCGTACACATTGAGGTGAAATGTGAAGTTAATTGGTTTAAGCGATTCAACAAGGTTTGATTGCATTTGGCTAACAAAAGCTCAAAGTAAAACAATAAGTTCATTTTTAAGGAACTGGCTCAAGTCAGTTGATTTGATTCTAATCACATATCTGCATTATACACGTGGAAACATAATATTCATCATTATGTTTTGTCTGGCCCAATAACATTTCATATCTCACAATGTACATGCATATAAATATGGCCCTAAGTTTCAGACTTTTATCTACTATTTGTGTTAGACTTGTGCACAATGGAAAAATTTGGTTCGCCCAAATCAGTTTGTCTGGAGAAAAAATAGTTTAAATAGGGTAATTCGATAGTTGTCCATGTGGCATTTCAGCTTGTCCAAATATCATCAATGCAAAAATATTCAGGAAAACCATTCAGATGAACTAAACAGGAGCAAAATGGATTAATCAACGTACTGCAAAATATAAATATGATATGTATATATATTTTCCAACATTTTTGTGCCATTTGGGAGGGGGACTATGAGGGTGAGGGGGACCCAAGGACACCATAGTGGTCCTTTAACCATTAAAACATTTTTTCCAATCAATCATGTCCACTATCCAGTCATATTCTATTGGATAATTAGAAACAATTATATCTTGACCAACTGTACTGTGAAGATCCTGTTGCAGAATGTAACAGTGGGTTGCTAATACCAAATAAGAGAATCCTTCCAAATGTAAACGTTGCTGTTTCGCAGAAAGGGAAAAGGGACAGTATATGCACCAACATCACTACATATAAATGTGGTTTTAAAGCACTGCGGAATAAATCAGCGCTATATAATGCCAACCATAATAATAATACTGGCTTGGTCCTTAAAGTGTCCCCTTAAAATATTAACTTTTTTACTGAATTAACCTTTTCTTCACAATGATTATGCATGGGTTAAGGAAATAGATTCAATAATTTTAATCAAATTAATAGTTCTTGCTACAAACTCCTAAAACTATACTAATGTATTCACAAAATAGTTTTTTTTTCTTACTGAAGAAGCTCTCGCTGCATTTACCCAGAGCAGTCACAAGATGTCAGTATACACCTCCAAAACGATAGTCGTAGTTCAGAAATGACTGACATTGAATATGTAAAAATCATTTCTTGTTCTTGTAAATATCTGTTATGTTTCTATGACTCATATATATTCTGTTATTAACATTATGGTGTCTATTAAAATGAAATAATTTCTAATATAAATTCATATTTACCATTTTATCAAGAAATAAGAGTTCATTAAGCCAGGAACTGTTTTAAATTGATCCACTAACTTCACATTTTAAGACATTCCAATATTTCAATAACAATTCAATATTTCATAACTTATTATTATACAGTCAACATATTCTACAGCTTTTACAATTATAGAAACGGATATTTTAGCATCAGTTCAAATGAGCTTACAATCTATGAGGGTTTGAGGTAGTAGTATGTATATCTTTATGTGCCCAAGGACACTTATTGGCAAGGTGGTTGAACTAAGATTTGAAACTAGGATTCCCACCTAGTTTTGTTACCACTTATCTAACCAGTTGTTATATAAGCACATCACCACTAGAGATGTCGCGAACCGTTCGCGAACTTTTCGCGAACGGCTCGCCACGGTTCGCCACGAACCATTCGCGGCGATCTCCAGTCAGCTGACACATCCCGGCCAATCTCCATCAGACCCTCCCTCCCAGATCCTCCCACCTCCTGGACAGCATCCATGTTGAAGCTGCCTTCAACATGGATGCTGTCCAGGAGGTGGGAAGGTCTGGGAGGGAGGGTCTGCTGGAGATTGGCCGGGATGTGTCAGCTGACCGGAGTTGGTTCGTGGCGAACCGTGGCGAGCTGTTCGCGAAAAGTTCGCGAACGGTTCGCGACATCTCTAATCACCACTCAGAAGCTTTGCCCCTAGCCCCAGGAATTAGATACACACTGGTACACACACTCAGATACACACAACACACAATCTGACACACATATCATACTTTATATATTTGCAGCCACCGTTCTATTAGCTTACCTTTGTGTCCAGGAGATTGGCTTGCTTGGGGTTCTGGTGCTGGCAAAGGCTGATGGGAGTGAGCATGGAGCAACTCACTCTAGCCTCTCATCCTGCTGCTGGGTGTGCTTCAGTGCTACCAGCCTCCTCCATTCCTCCCATGCGAAACTCTGTGAAGTAGGGAGGAAGTATCAGGCTGTCATTTCCTCCCTGCCGATACTACAGGAGTCTGGTTGGCTCTTAAAGGGCCACGGCACCCACAAGGCCCTTGTTTAGTGAGTGTTATTGGGGAGCTGCAAACCATATATAATATCCTGGAAATCACACACACATTGTATGTTAGATTGTGTGATTTCCAGGATGTTGTATCCGGAACTACCGGGAGACGTGGGATATCTGCATTTAATACAGAATGCATAGCTAACACATATTAGGACAAAACAACAACTTTTCCTATATATTGATTTTCCAGGACACCAAAAAAAAAAACACACAACAAAAATCGGACATATATTGAAAGAATGACATTTCTTCATTACATTTGTTCATGCATCACAGAAATAAAGAAATGAAAGAATTTAAAAATGCTAGGCTAAAAAAGCCTTGATGGAAAAAAAATCAACACAGCAATGTTTCCAATTTGATTATTTTAGTCGAAAAATGTGCCATCTCCTTGTCTTTTCCTGACTATTCCCAATGTAATAACCCTATGTGAGTATTAATGGTATCAATACATTCACCCCTGGATTTAAGAAAATAATTTCCAATTGTAGACCGAAATAATTCAGTTGGAAAACTAGCCAAGTTGAAGAATTGTTCCAGTCTGGCTTTTTTGTCCTAAAATTTACAGTTTAATTTCAGTACAATTCCCATCTTTGTGAATAAACGCCCGATACCCAAGTTCGAATCCTAAGAATTGCAATGTTTTGTATTACAAAGTGTATGTGCTATGCATCCCCAACTTATACCCCACATGCCTGTTATTACTTTTGGGAGCAATAAAATACATGTTTAATTTATTATCCATGACTTATAAATCTGCATCTGCAATGAGACAACTCATCAAACATATAAGTAAATATTATTTTACATTATATATTGTGAAATATTTCTTGTATGAGAAGGAATTTTTCAACAGATGTTTGAGCATCAATGTAGCAAACTGAAAAAATATATTGACATTACTCGAGTTTCCAATAACTCAAATACCAAATGCATGATTGAATAACTTTATAATCTCCATTTTTTCCATTTTTCAAAAAACAGATTTGTATATACTACTTTTGCTATTTGTATATTTACTGTCTCCCTTTTTAAAGTACTATACTATTTTCTAGCAGGCAGACAATTAGATATTCTTATAATATTTTGTTAATATGGCTCCACATTATGCTGCAGCGCTGTACAATGTCTGTACTTGAAAAACAGGGATACGAAGCTCTTGGCAATTAGGAGTGGGATTTTGCTCCTGAGAATTTATTTTAAGAGATTGACTAGAAAGATGAGTTTATTTGGGATTTAGCTTCGTATAGTTGCACAGCTGGTCCCATTAGAATTTGGCATGTGGATTTTGAGAAGTTGTAGGATAGGCTTCCTTAAGAGCTGAAGTTTCAGGAATTGTATATAATGCAAAACCCTGGGAGAGAATTTAATGGTGTGTGTGGTAGGAAATTCCAAGTATACTGAGCATCAGGGGAGAAATTACTTACGTAAGAGAATTTTGTAAGCTTAGAGGTGTACACAAAAAGGAAGAGAATCATTTTGTTTATCGAGTAATGACAATCCAATCACTGACTATATATTTTTTTAAACCAAATCGTCTATCTATCTCTTTCGCTCTCTTGCTCTCCCTCTCTCTCTGTCTGTCTGTCTGTCTGTCTATCTAGCTACTTTCTTGTCCTGGATCAGGGCTGGCCTGAATTCAGATTTTAAAAAATGCATGTAGGCCTATGCGTGAATGCTAGTGTATTTGATGCACACAGTTATACACATATACTGTCAAATATAGCCATGTGCACATAGTCCCAGGTGCAGAGCCACTTGCACACTGTCACACACAGTTACAGTCTTTAGGTCTCACACAGAGTGTCACACACAATTACAGGCAGACAGTCACACACACACACAGTTCCAGTCACAGGCATATAGTCAGAGGCAGTCACACATATACACACACACAGGTACAGGCAGACAGTCATATTCACAGTTACAGGCAGTCATACACCCAGTTACAGGCAGACTGTCATACACACAGTTACAGACAGACACACAGTTACAGGCAAACAGTCACACACAGTTGCAGGCAGACAGACACACAGTTACCACTGGTCCCCTGTGTGTGTGAGTTGTGTCAGTTGCTAACTCCGGGCCTGTCCTGGGTCTTAGTATCTCGGAGCAGCCATTTTTTTCTCCTGTGCCCATGGTCCTGCTGTTTACCCTTCTATGGGATTTGCTTTGCTGAAGGATTGTGGGTACACTTAATTGACACTTTTTCAGTAAAGTTTTGTTAACTTGGCTGCTATACTTAAGTAAAACTAGTACCTGCTTTTCTTGTGTATTTTATAAGAGCTAGAGCATTTAGAAAAAAATAGAATGTTATTCAGACACAGGTAGCTATACAAAAGCATATTACATGAAGATTAAATTGGTGACATGGCAGCTTTGAATACAATGGGAAATCAAAGCTAGTTATATTTTTTTCAAAAATGATAAATTCTTCGATTATGAAATATAAAACAAACATACATAGCTCACTTCATACTTGGTACACAAAAAATATGAAAAACTTGCTTATATGAAATATAGCGGTTTGTTGTATTCTCCCTAAGGTGAAGCCACTTGCTAAAAAGCCTTCCTTTGTATTTTGGGCTTCAAAAACTGAGGGGACTGTAAACAAAAATATGCATATAGATCAGCTGTCTCATAGTAGCAGTGCCACTAGACCACCATGCCCATGACAGTCAGTGTGTGAGGATGGTGATTGGTACTATTAAAGTGTGTCGTGTCACTATGACGGTTAACATAAATATAAAAGAAAACAGAGTCTCTCATAGAAGGTTAATACAAGTTATCAGAGCAGGATTAACCATAAGATGACCTTAAGCAGCTGCCTAGGCCCCAGGGTTCCTGGAACAATGAACTTGCTTGGTCTCATTTCCCATTGCTATGTGAAGAATGATTTGGTAAGCCCCAAAATGGTAATCTGCCTAGGGCCCTGTGGGTTCCTAATTCTTCTCTGTTATAGGTGATTCTCAGTGTATTATTATATGGTATTAATTCCAGATAGGTGACAGTTCCCTTTCAAGTATGAACTCACAACAAATAGAATAAAGCATAGCTTCCTTCTGGTTCACTGGAAGGAAGTCAGGGATGCCAGCTGAACAATCTTTATAAATAGTTCTTCAGCTTTGAGTTCCAACCAGCATAGACTGCATTTCTTAAATGGACACTCCGCCACCAACGCATCTTGAATGCATTTCTGGGTGGCCACCATTTCATGTATCAGAGGCACATAGTGAGCACAATGGATGAAGCACATGGTGAGAACAATGGATGGCGGCTGTTTTAACTCACAGACACTGTTTTGACTTTTCTACACGGTGCCATCTCGCCGGTATTTGATGCACAAAGACATCGTTCAGTAGTTTTAAACTACAGAACAGGGGACACATTTAACAGTAATTATTTTTCATTTAGCCTGTATATGTTCTGCGGAATCTGCATTAAACCGTATCTTCCAAACTACTGAACGGATCTGGGGGAATTTTGGATATGTGGTTCACCCAGATCCCCCGGTTCAGAGGATATATATATTTTTTATGGGGTTTTTGCATGTTTTGGGGTCTCTGTGATATGTTTTATAATACTGTATTTTCCTGCCTGTGATAATTAAGTTAGTCTATTGTGTTGAGATAATTGCATCACAGGCAGAGGGGAGGATTTCTGATGTAATGAATGGAAGTGTTAGCTGTGTTGTAATATGTTGATTGGTTGTTCTTCAAAACCCTGTGGGCAGTACTATGTTTGTAGAATGTGAATAAAAGAGGCTGTATGTGCCAGTACAGACAGATCTTCTTGACGCTCAACACGTAGTCTTGTCTTGTGATTGGAGGGAACTGCTATATCACACATGAGCTTTAATCACTTAGCTCTTTTAAGAGCCTGTTCCTGATACGCTCTCCTGGAGGAGAGGTCTTTCCCACACGGTCCTGGAGGACAGAAACTGATCCAGGGTTGAAGGAAGACGGCGAGACTCCAGTTAAGCTACGGCGGTTGTGGAGTCTGCGGTGGTTGTGGTGTCCGGTGCGGTGCTTGTGGTCCTTGGCGCAAGCTAGGAAGCGTCCATTAACAGAAGGTATTGCAAATGGGGTATGTCCAGCCGTTTTTAGTAGCCACTTAGTCACAAACACTGGCCAAAGTTAGCGTTAAAGGAACACTATAGTCACCTAAATTACTTTAGCTAAATATAGATCATTCCCCTGCAATTTCACTGCTCAATTCACTGTCATTTAGAAGTTAAATCACTTTGTTTCTGTTTATGCAGCCCTAGCCACACCTCCCCTGGCTATGATTGACAGAGCCTGCATGAAAAATAAAACTGGTTTCCCTTTCAAACAGATGTAATTTACCTTAAATAATTATATCTCAATCTCTAAATTGAACTTTAATCACATACAGGAGGGTCTTGCAGGGTCTAGCAAGCTATGAACATAGCAGGGGATAAGAAAATCTTAATTAAACAGAACTTGCAATAAAGAAAGCCTCAATAGGGCTCTCTTTATAGGAAGTGTTTATGGAAGGCTGTGCAAGTCACATGCAGGGAGGTGTGACT
Source organism: Pelobates cultripes (assembly GCA_933207985.1). Lineage (NCBI taxonomy): Eukaryota > Metazoa > Chordata > Amphibia > Anura > Pelobatidae > Pelobates > Pelobates cultripes. The sequence goes on from OW240919.1 coordinate 151,969,574, forward strand.
AGGGTTCATAAACAAAGGGTTTTAACTCCTAAATGGCAGAAGATTGAGCAGTGAGGCTGCAGGGGCATGTTCTATACACCAAAACTGCTTCATTAAGCTAAAGTTGTTCAGTTGACTATAGTGTCCCTTTAATATTTGTTTGTGTGTGAAAAATGCAAAAAACTAATTTGAATGCCAATTTTGGCCGGTGTTTGACTGCTAAATAGACTGGACATACCCCATTTGCAATACCTTGGGATATCTACTTTTGCAAATGGTATGCCATCATGGGGGTGATTCTCATTCCTGGGCTACCATAAGGTCTCAAAGGCAACGTAACCAATCTGGTGAAATTCAATGTGAAAAAACTGAAACACAAGCCTCATATTTGACCCTGTAACTTTGAAAACACCATAAAACCTGTATATGAGGGGTACTGTTATACTAAGGAGACCAAAACCATAAAACGTATCACAACAATTATATCATCTGTGTGCTGTTTGTGTGGGAAAAAATGCAAAAAACTTCACTTTCACTGATATCATCGTTGTAATACATTTTACACTAATACACTAATATTTGTGTTCAGCGAAGTAAAACAGTACCCCCATGTACAGGTTTTATGGTGTCTTGGAAAGTTACAGGGTTAAATATAGTGCTAGCAAATTATATTCTCTGGACTTTCTGCCTGGGTTATCAGGCAGGCCCCGCAAATTGTAATTAATAAAATGACTTAATTATGTAAAACTATTACATATATATATACGTAGAATAAAAAAAATAATAATAAAAAAAATATATATATATATAATTTTTAAAAACTATTTTTATTTATATATAAGTGTGTGTGTGTGTTTGTGTGTGTGTATATATATATATAGTGATATATACATATATATTTATGTATATAGATATATATTATTTTGTTCTAAGTGTGTTTTGATATAAATATATATATATATATTTTAATATCAAAATACAGTTAGAACGAAATTACACATATATATTTTAATTATTTATTTTTTATTTTTATATTTCCCATTTTAAGTTTATTTATATATTTATTTTATTATATATATATATATATATATATTATATTATAATATAATTCAGTGTGTATTTTGATATAAATATATATATATAAAATTATATATATATTAATATTAAAATACACTTAGACAGTGTATGTATGTGTGAGTGTATAATATATATATATATATGTATATGTGTGTGTGTGTGTGTGTGTGTATGTGTATGTGTGTGTATATATATAATCTAAGTATATATTTAATTTTAAACTGTGTTTTAACTTTATTTCAGGCAGCAGGGGGACTACCTGTCATTCCAGGCACTCCCTCTTCCGGCACTACTATGGACGGCTATTACGTCCATGTGATTGTGAGGTCCTCGCAAGGACCTCACGATCACATGGCCCAGGGTGACTCCCTGGGATGCCAGGTAAGTCCCCCCATCGTGAACGGCGTTGTGGGATTGCCGGCGAGCAGGTAAGTGAATAGGACGTTGTGGACGTGCTATGATGTCCGCTGGCGTTTAGTGCCGGGTCCCCAAGGACGGCATAGAACGCCCACTGTCCTTAAGGGGTTAAAAAGAAAATGTTTTGCAGAATTCTGTACCATAGGCTGGCCTCTTTAGCCTCACCTCTTCATGCTAGAAAGAGTTTCTTATCATATGCACACTGTTCATCCCCAAAAAGCAATACATGAGCTGCTTAGAATTTCCATAAGCTCAGACTGACCATCCAGCCATAACCCAGTTATTAAATAGATGATAGGTACTAGGACGTTTAAGATATTAATTAGATAAGGGGAGTATTCCAGAAAAGATATTAATACATAGCGGCTAAACACTGATGTGTATAACTTTTCCAAAATAACACCAACAAATGAATACAAAGATAAATAGTGGCCGGAGTGACAGTTACCCCTCAGATTGCAGACAATGGTGTGAATGACAGTGACAGTTACCCCTGATATTGCAGACAATGGTGTGACAGTGTCACCTTACAGATCTGAGATTGCAGACAGTTTGCAGTGCGGCCACACGTGTGAACCTTACCTACCTGAGAGTGCAGCTTGCAGAGGGACGTAAACGTTAATTGAAGCTTTTGAGTCAATGATATATATGTACTAAGGATTACAGTGTGCACATGAGAATGAAACAAGTAATTTTAGTTTGTAAAAACCAAAGAAAAAAGCTACCTGTAATCTTCCCAAATCCCTATGCATATTTAAACACATGGAGGTTATTTAGTTTCTCCAATGGCCATGAGAGACTTTAGCCCACCTGCCACGTCAAGGCAAACCTCTCAGGTGGGTCCTACACTAACCTTTCACCTGGCTTCCTTGAGCTTCTGGCAAAGATATATCTAATGAGACAGAAAGGGGTATTTTTTATATACACGCCTACATGTTTATTAACCCCTAATAAGGAACACATAGGATGGGCGGCAGCATTGTAACCTAGCTGTGTGATACAAAAGTAAATACAAATACAAAAAAACAAGTCCTGCGCTCAAACTCCCATCACTACTGGGCGGCAGCAATGACCACAGTACACATCAGTCCCAATAGATACAGTAAAAATCAAAGAAAAAATGTACCTGGGTTCTTCCCAAATCCCTATGCATATTTAACCCCTTAAGGAGTTTGGTCCTTAAGGGGTTAAACAACTGGAGGTTATTTAGTTTCTCCAATGGCCATGAGAGTTTAGCCCACCTGCCACGTCAATGTAAACCTTTCCGGTGGGTACTTCACTAACCTTTCACCTTGCTTCCTTGAGTTTCTGCCAAAGATATCTCTAATGAAGGTTAGTGTAGGAACCACCGTAGAGGTTTGCCTTGACGTGGCAGGTGGGCTAAACTCTCTCATGGCCATTGGAGAAACTAAATAACCTCCATTTGTTTAAATATGCATAGGGATTGTTTTTTATTTTTTTATTTTGTTTTGTATCACACAGCCTGGTTACAATGCTGCCACCCTTCCCATGTGTTCCTTATTAGGTGTTAATAAGCATGTAGGGGTGTATATAAAAAATATTTGGGAAGAGCACAGGTAACTTTTTTTCTTTGGTTTTTACGGTCGTTGCAGCCACCCAGGAGTGATGGGAGTTTGAGCGCAGGACTTGATTTTTTTGTTAAGTGACCATTTTCAATATTGTGAAATATTTATATAAAAGTGTTAGTTTAAATTCCATTCAAATTACATGTTATAAATTATATTGAAAATAAATATTATTTTAAAATGATAGTTTTGTAATCATTCTGGCATCATGAGATATTGTTACAATGTCATATCTAAATCAAGGAGACTTTAGCATAATTCACAAGGTTGTTGGAAATCTGAATTTTGTTAACTTTTAAATATTCTCCATGTTTGGGTGTGTGTATGTATATGTGACGAACCACCTCCATCAATCGCTGCTTCCTAGTACTTGCGAGCACCATAAGCACTGTAGTGGAACACCATAACCACCGTAGACTCCACAAACCGCCACAGCTTGGTTGGGGTCTCGCTGTCCTCCACCCATCCTGGACTCAAGACCAGGATCCAGCTTCCAGTGGGTAGAACTTTCCTAATCCAGAGAGCATAGCAGGAACACCTGTTATAGGAGCTAGTGATTATACTCAGGGGAGTATTGTGATATAGCAATCCCCATAGTGAATGTAGTTTTCCAATCCCCCAAACATGAGCCCAAACATGAGCCAAGACTTCATGAAGGGGTAAACGAATCTCAGTTTAATGGGAGCCACACTTGGCATTATATCACAATCCCCATGCAAGGGGTACGCCCACAGGGACCTTGTGGGGGACTGATTTGCAACTTCACAGACCAATAACAATAAGGTTACAAGGCATGACACTCCCACACAGCACACAAGCCCTCCCCTCTGCCTGGATAATAGAGATAATTGGATTAGTAACTGTAATAATTCTAATCCAATTATCTCCAAGCACAGAAAAAACACACTTTTTTAAAACACCCCAAAAGTACCCTAAAAATACATAAAATCTGGGTGACCAACATATCCAAAAATCACCCAGATCAGTTCGGGGGTTCAGGAATTTCCTGGAAGTCATTTATTTGACCGACCGCAGGCATGGTCCCATAGCCAAAAATAGTTCCATAGAATCGCGGCTAAGTGCCGCTGGAGGACCGACTGGGAACTGCGAAGTTTTCATGCCAAAAATAGTTCCAGGGCATTCGCGGCTAAGTCCTGAAGTCTATTTGCGGTTTTGGTCCATGCGAACAAGATGGCCGCCACTGCGGTGGAAATTGCAATAATGTATCAATTAAGCTTAACAAGCTCCAGGGTGGTCTCCGGTTCGTGCGGTGGCCAGTTACTGAACCACATAGTCCCAATTGCACAAACAGAGCATGTTTAAAGTGTTTAAGCCAGGTCTATTGCAGGGGCCATGGTAACAGGGTAGGAGGCTGTAAAACAGGCCCCTCCAAAAACCAGTGAGGAGGTTACTTTCGCCACAGTATATATACTTAAAACATTTATTTTCTCACCCCTCCTGGGTGGTATGTTTTATTCCTCATTCTCGAGTCCTCTATCAGAGGCCTGTGAGTTTGAGGGTTCTGCTCAGTATCTTAGTTGTTCCTAGAACTGCACTCTTTTGGACAGCAATCTCAGATGTCCCACCTGGAAACTGTTGAAGCCAGTCCCCCAACTTGGGAGTCACAGCCCCGAGTGCTCCTATCACAACTGGGACTACTACTGCCTTCACTTTCCACATCCTTTCTAGTTCTTCTTTCAGTCCTTGGTATATCTCTTGGTATAATAATTAAGTGAAAAGTGTACAGAAGGATCAGCGCTTAAAAACTTAAATAAAGGCAGCAGGGTTCCCTCACAGGCCCTATAGGCATATAGGTATAAGGAAGTAGAAAAAGGTGTCACCACAGAGATAATATGTACAATTAAATATAAGCAAGTGGTAATATAGAAATAAACAATGATATATAGTAGAGAGGGAACAATAGGTATAGATAGATAGATATAAAGAACAGTCCAAAAAGTGTCCAGTAAAACCTTAGGATGAGAGAACAATCACAGTTCTATCTGAGGTAGAGAGGTCTATGTAGTAGTGGGATCAAGGGGTTTGTGGAATCTGTATGAAAGAGAAAAGAAAATCGAATAGTGCAATAAAACCCAAATAGGTAGCGGCCAACAAAAAAGGTCTATATGGCCCTATTCACATTTTTGAGAGCTAAAAACTAGCTCTAGTATAAACAGCGTACAGTGGTATAATTCCCACTAATGGAATACGTGAGGGAGTATACTACTTACAATCCCACGTTTCCCATAAATGGGGATATACCACTGTACTCTTTCCATTCTGTATTACACTATTTCTAATTTTCTCACTATCACTCTATATGGCTTTTGTGCCCCAAACACAAATATATATATATATATATATATATTGTGTGTGTAAAAAAAACAGATACAATTTGTATCTTGTAATACCTTTTATTATTGGATTAACAGAAGTGTTTAATGACAAGCTTTCAGGAAAACCTTCCTTTCTCTAGTCTGAAGGATTTCTGAGCAAGACGACACATAGAATTCAAAGTTGAGTTGTGATACAGGGGCTAAAGCGACATGAAAGCTTGTCATTAAAAAATTCTGTTAGTCCAATAAAAAAGGTATTACAAGATATGAATTGTATCTGTATTTTTACATCTATATCACTGGACTTATACGGCTACAATCTCTCTTTCTCTCTCTCTCTCTTTCTCTCTCTCTCTCTCTCTCTCTCTCTCTATATATATATATATATATATACACATACATATACACACACGTTTTATAATTGCCACCCTACTTTTGTCCCTAGTCCTATGTGCCCCCCCTAAATGTAAATGCTGGAGATGCTATTGAGTGACATTAAATGGGAACTGTCACTTCCCTGAAAAATAAAACATTGAATAAACCAAAGGGAGTTATCTTTTTTCATGTGATGTTCATGGTTGAGGAAATGACATCACAATCCACTTCAGTCCAGACACAGCCAAAACACACATTGCAAATGACGAGTGAAAATTCTCCTCTCCCCTGTATGCTTTCTCTGTGCTGACTGTCAGATGGAAAGGATGTATAGCAATTACTGACAGAGAATGAATATAGAGGCACCCAGCTGTAGGATAAAGACATGTGGATTTCTACATTTAATTTACATTTTATTTTTACATGTTATACTTTTTTTGTTAAATATTTGAGGCATAGGCTTTCACAGCCTATTGTATTAGGGTGTGCACCCTAAAGCACAAACACACACGCTGCGTATGTACATACATACATACACACATATATATATACAAATACAAATATATATAGGTGCAGTGTGTGTGATTGTGAGCAGTGCAGTGTGTGTGTGATTGTGAGAGGTGCAGTGTGTGTGATTGTGAGCAGTGCAGCGTGTAAGGGGTGCAGTGTGTGTGATTGCAAGGGGTACAGTGTGTGTGTGATTGTGAGCGGCACAGCGTGTAAGGGGTGCAGTGTGTATGATTGCGAGGGGTACAGTGTGTGTGTGTAATTGTGAAAGGTACAGTGTGGTGTGATTGTGAGGGGTACAGTGTGTGTGATTGTGAGGGGTACAGTGTGTGTAGTTGTAAGGGGTACAGTGTGTAATTGTCCGGGAGTGAGCTGCAGACCACATGGTGAGTCTCGCGATCTCCAGTCAGTCAGAGAGGCTTTGACAGGCTGGAGATCGCGAGACACTTCAGCCTGCAGCTCAGTCCCAGCGGAGCTGCAGACTGAGGCTGGATCTACATCAGGGCAGATTGACAGGAGGGGCCTCGCACCCGGAGGCATTGTGGGCAAGCCGCCGGCCCCCTCCTGTGTCGTGTCCTCGGTCATAGACCGAGAACCCGACATGTTAGTCTGCCCTAAGGCAGTGCAGCACGGAGGTGTGATTAGGGTGTGCCCAGGCACACCCGGCACACCCCGTGCGCACGCCTATGATTTGAGGTAAGTAAAAACATTAAAAATTCCCTTTTAAAACTCAGATGCTCTTTTTTTCTTTTTGCTTATATTACTTTACCATTAGAAGAAAAGCTACAGGGTTATTCATTAAAGTGAAAATTCTAAATTCACTTTTTCACTTTAGTGACTAAGCCTGCTAGTATTGGTGTTACTTGAAAATATTTTTTAACCTCAGTAATAATTCAAGAAACCAAATTTTGCTTGGTGTGAAGAGTCATATGATAATATCTGAAAACTCTCTGACGTGACCCCAGGGGCTCTAGGTGTGTCAGTTTATTGTTTAGTCTCTGAGCTATTATTCTGTTATTACAGGGAGTGGAATATCACTCTTGGAAGAAGAAGAAAAAAGAGAAAAAGCTCTATCCCAAAAGATAATTTTCCAACCCACTTGTCAGATTATCTTAAAGTAAAGATGCCTAGCGTTCCTTTAAGTCAAGGGAGGATAAATAATAGATCTCCAACTGTTATTTTAAGTGGTTATTTCAATACAAACAAACACTGATTTGGGGCAGAGTAAACCTCAAGAAAAAAACAGCTATAACTTACTTTCTTTCCAAAACCAAGTTCTCCCTGAATCCACACTTCTTCTGCAAGCATCACTACCACTCTCTTGAGGGAGAGGCATGCCATGGAGAAGGGGCTTAGGTGTGACATGGAGGAGGGGGCTGTGCCACTGTACGTGATGGTGTTAGACGCTAGCTTTGCATAGAATTTACATTAGCATCATGGATCTGTTATTCCTGGATGGCTAATGGCGTAGTTAATAACCCTGCCAGGGGTGGAGTTCCACCTCCAACAGCAGAAGAGTTAATGTACATAAGTGGCCCTATGACCACTTCAAATACGTAATCCTTTAAGACTGGCAAAGCATGATGGGAGTCAGAGTTCTTCACCAGCTTGGATACTATCCATGCTTTAAGCCAGGGTTAGGCAACCTTCTGTACTCCAGATGTTGAGGACTACATCTCCCTTGATGCTTTGTCAACATCATGGCTGTACAAGCTTTATGGGAGATGTAGTTCACAACATCTGGAGTACTGAAGATTGCCTACTCTTGCAAGTTTAATCTATAATCTTCAAGAAAGCCAATTTCTATTGTGGGACATTCATTTAGGCTAGGGGTGCCCAAAAAGAGATCTCCAGATGTACAATTCACATGAGGCTTTACATGCTATTAGAATGACAAAGCATCATGGAAGCTGTAATTTTAAACCATCCGGGAATCTGACTTTTGGGCACCCCGATCTAGACTTTTGGACTTCTTATAGATATGCCCCTGAACTACAGGGTGTTCTGTCCAGGTCATATACAGAGTTAAAGCAAATAATGTTGGCTTTAGCATTCACTTTACTTTATAGTGCTACATTTTATAGTTGTCCTTAAATAATTGACGTCTCCTGGCAAGTTATTTACTAAAGTGAGAATTATTGGGAATTCAAATGGAATTCCAAGTGAATTTCACAGTAAAGGTCAAAATATCAAACTTGAAAAATTCTCCAAGTCAATTTGCTTCAAGTTTGGATACCTTAGACTTAAAGCATTACTGTCACTGTTTAAAGACTGCAAAATTTGCAAAACCCCCGATGGTGATATCACCGCTGGAGGTTTGGTGGCTTAGGGAGCAGGCAAAAGGGATTTCAGTTTACCTCAACCTGTCCCTCATGGGAGCCACCATCTTCTTCCCTCATGTCCTCTTCTGGCAGGAGCAGATGTCACTGCTGTACTCTCATGCATGCGCGGGAGTGCAACATTGAGTTCTATGGAGGATTCCGCAGTCTCGATAAAGCCAATTCCCTGCAGCTGGGAGATTGATACTTCTATACAGTGGTTGCTGCACCCAATATCTAGAAGTGTCAGGCGTAAGCTCCACATGTTGTGGACTACATCTCCCCTGATGCTTTGCCAGTCCCTACTTTGTCTCAGTATATCTACTGACTGTGTTAAAATGTTAGTGAAATTCCAATACAATTAATATGAGTATTTCATAAAGATTCCTGAAATACAATTTTTTTCAGAGGGGGGTGACCATGCCACTTTAAATTTTAAATTCACTTTGAATTCCTTAAATTTTCTCTTCAATGAATAACCCTGTTGGTTTGTTCTAAAATTACATTTCTGTTAACATGCATTGTTTATTTATTGTGTTTTTAACCATCTTGCAAGTTTGCTGTACACTTACAGAACATTTATATATCACACAGTACAACCCACAGCAACTTTTCATATCAGTGCATAATAATGAACAGATCCTAGTTTTTTTGTGACACTTCCCAGAATTCTTTGGCACAAATTCATTATCTACTAAAATAAATAAATACTGCATTCCTTGCATACAACTAAATACTTTTAAAAAAAAACACAACAAAACACACATATAAAGTAAAAACAAATGTTCCACACTTATAATAAATCCTATTTCCTGTGAGAATATCAAATTGGTAGCAATCTACCTCCCGCAGGCTACCTAATAATGCCCAAAATAACGAACCCAAATCAGGGTTTATCTGATTAAGATAAAGAGATTAAAAATATTTTATACTGCCTACCTTAAATCCAAAACCTTTTCCCCAGACTATCTGAAGTAGTTCAAACATGTTACAACTATGTATTTGAAGCAAACTGATTTATATAGGTTTGATTAACTACTATTTAAATGCATTGTATTTTTTGTTGCTGGGTATTTCTTTTTAGAAGAATGTTAGAACTATGTATCTAAAATTGGGACACATGCACTGTAATATGCAGGAGGAAAATAAGAGACATAATATAATAATATTAAAGGATCACTATAGTGTCAGGAAAACAAAGCGGTTTTCCTGACACTATAGTGCCCTGAGGGTGTCCCCACGCTCAGGGTCCCCCTCCCGTGGCCCTGAAGGGAAAACCCCTTCAGCAGCTTACCTTAAACCAGCGCCGTGCTCCCTCGGCGCTGGTGACCTCTCCTCTCCGTCCGACGTCATCTCCCCCGTCTGACGTCACTGCAGCCGAATGCGCATGCGCGGCAAGTGCCGCGCTCGCATTCAAAGTGTCCATAGGAAAGCATTTCTCAATGCTTTCCTATGGATGCTCTGCGCGATGGAGGCAAAATATGCCTCCAGCGTCGCAGATGCGCCTCTAGTGGCTGTCCGGAAGACAGCCACTAGAGGCTGGCTTAACCCCAAATGTAAACGTAGCAGTTTCTCTGAAACTGTTATGTTTACAGCAGGCAGGGTTAACCCTAGAGGAACCTGGCACCCAGACCACTTCATTAAGATGAAGTGGTCTGGGTGACTATAGTGTCCCTTTAATATAACATAAATGAATATAATACGTGATCTGTCCATTATATCAAAGCGGAGATATGTTTTCAAATTCCTGCACTGCATGGTGTGTGACATTACACTATGGCTGACACAGAGTAGTCTGGAGCCTAGTCTGCCTATGTTGAGGAACATGGGAGTTAGCATGATATGGTCTGGCCTCCCATACTTCCTCACTATCCTATTTTATCTTCTTCTCCTTTCCTCTCTCTTTTTCTCTACCATCCTTCTCATCCATCTCTGTTGCTGTTTTTTCTTTTGGCACCCACTATTTGCTATGGTGCACAGAAGTATATACTTTTTTGTTTCATCTCCGAGATAACTTCACTCATTATTGCCTCGTTTATCGCAAGAGTTGCAGCTGCTATTTGTGGATTCTGCCATAAAACTCAGTTATCTTCCCAATTATGATGCTCTGGTGAGAGAGGCATTGTGATTTTCTTTCCTAAGCATCTTTCTTGACATAATAATAATAAATATTATTATTGCCATTTATACAGCGCCAAAAGATTCCATAGCGCTTTACAATATTATAAGAGGGTGGATTTAGCTACCAATAGGAAAATTACAAGAAAACTTACAGGAATGATAGGTTGAAGAGGACTCTGTTCAAACGAGCTTACAGTCTTTAGGAAGCATAGGAGAATGGCTAAATTTAGGAAAGTAGCCACAAGTAACAGGTGCCTTCCACTGGAGTAACAGATTTAACCCCTTAAGGACGCATGACGGTTCAGGACCGTCCTCGGCATTTTTGCGTTGCCGACCGAGGACGGTCCTGAACCGTCCTAACGGAAAACGGGCGGCGGGAGCGATCAGAGATCGCTTCCGCCGAAATCCCGTTGTTACTATCTGCCCGGCATCCCAGGCAGATAGTAACAGCCAATTACGGCATGTGAGCGATCCGCGATCGCTCACAATTGGCTGGTGTCAAAGTGGGTGTTACAAACACTCACTTTGACACTGATCTCTGCCTCTCTCCTCTCTGTAGCGTTTTGTGAGAGGAGAGAGACAGAGATCCTGATAGTTTGTTGCAGCAGCTGTTCCTGAGAAAATTAAAAAGTATCACCAGTGAATAAAAATCCCATTTTAACCCCTTCCCTGCCAGATCTGTTACAGACAGTGCATTTTTACTGTCTGTATTTTTTTTTTTGCCCTTAAGGGTTAACTTTATTTTAAAAAATCTGTGTCTTAGACTGTCTTAGACTGTCTTAGACTGTCGTAGTCTGTCGTAGTCTGTTTTAGTCTGTTTTAGTCTGTCGTAGTCTGTTTTAGTCTGTCATAGTCTGTCATAGCCTGTCGTAGTCAGTCAGTTTCCTTCCCCCAAATCTCCATTAGATTCTTCTAACAGGAGTTAGTTTAGGGATTACTGTTTTAGTCTGTTTTAGTCTGTTTTAGTGTTTTAAAAAAAAAAAAAAAAAATATTGTGTTTAGTATTTTGTTAGTTTAGTCTGTTGGTGTGAAACATGCAGCGCATGTACAGCTTGGAGGAGGCATATGCCTTCTTGGCGTCAGACTCTGACGCCACTGACACTGCGTCCGATTTTGACCCAGGTCAGTTTAGCGGCACGTCTAGTGACATGTCATCTGTGAGTGAGCCAGCTGCTAAAAGAAGCTGTGCTTCCCCTGCTACGCTGAATGTGGAGGAGGACTGGGTACCTCCACAGTTAGCTGAGCCCAACATCCCCCCTTTTAGTGCCAACGCAGGCATTAATGTGAATGTGGTTGACTTCTCCCCTATACAATATATGGAGTTATTTTTAGGGGATACCATCTGGGAGGAGATTGCTTCCCAGACTAATTTATACGCTAGCCAATTTATTGAGACCAATCCAGGTAGCTATACAGTCAGGGAGCATGCTTGGCATCCCACAGATGTCCCTGAACTTAAAACATTCTGGGCTCTTACCATGCTCATGGGGATAATAAAAAAGCCATCAATCCGGTCTTACTGGAGCACCAACCCAATTTGTTCGACTCCTATATTCTCCCAAACAATGCCTAGACCAAGATATGAGCTGCTGCTCAGATACTTACATTTTAACGACAATACGCTCTGTCACCCCAGAGATCACCCCCAATATGATAGGCTTCATAAAATACGCCCACTGGTAGACCATCTTCAGAACAGATTTTCTGAAGTTTATACTCCCCAACAAACTTTATCCATCGATGAATCCCTTATGAAATACAAAGGGAGATTAGGGTTCAAACAATATATCCCCTCAAAGCGGTCTAGGTATGGCATTAAAGTGTACAAACTTTGCGAGAGCGAAAGTGGCTACACATTTGCCTTCCGTGTATACGAGGGGAAAGATGCTCAACTGAACCCTCCTGGCTGTCCTGACTCTCTGGGGACAACTGGGAAACTTGTTTGGGACCTACTGAACCCTTTGTTCAATAAGGGTTACCACCTTTATGTGGACAATTTTTACAGCAGTGTCCACTTGTTTAAAATTCTTTATAGTTTACAGACACTGGCCTGCGGCACTGTAAGAAGAAATGCCAAGGATTTTCCCAGACCTCTCATAGAGGCCAAATTAAAAAAAGGGGAATGCAAAGCTCTGCGCAAGGCTGAACTGCTTGCGCTAAAATTTAAGGACAGGAAGGATGTTCACATGATAACAACCATCCATAACGAGGGCATGTCAGACGTCACTGTCCGAGGCAGGGTACAGACAAAACCGGTGTGCATCAGGGCTTATAACAGGCACATGGGGGGTGTTGATTTGGCTGATCAGCTGATGCAGCCTTATCTTATCTTAAGAAAGACAAAAGCCTGGTATAAAAAGGTGGCTATCTACCTGTTGCAAGTAGCAACACATAATTCATTTTTACTTTTTTTAAAAAATGAATCCAGGAAGAACCACCTATCTCCAATTTCAGCTCAAGCTGATTTCCACAATAATTTATGGAGATGGTCAAGTTCCAACGACAGTGCAAGAGTCGTCTAGACATTTTATTTTTAAGATACCGCCAACACCAAAAAAAAGAAACCCCCAGAAACGTTGCCGGGTCTGTTATAAAAAGGGAAAAGGACAGACACCCCTTTTCACTGTCCCGATTGCCCTACAAAACCTGGACTGTGTATTGGAGCATGTTTTAAGGTCTACCACACAGAAAATACATTTTTATAATACTTGTTCCTGATTTATTTTTTTTGTTTATTTTGAAAGCAGCAAATTTCTGTTAGTCAGTATCCTTCCCCCAAATCTCCAGTTAGATTCTTTTTGCAGGAGTTAGTTTACAGATTGCTGCTAACAGAAGTTTTAGTCTCATTTAGTCTGTTTTTATCAGTTTTAGTCTGTTTTTAGTATAAAATAAAAAAAAATTGTGTGTTAGTAACTCTGTGTTAGCCAGACTCTGACGCCACTGACACTGCGTCCGATTTTGACCCAGGTCAGTTTTCTGACATGTCATCTGTGTGTGAGCTGGCTGCAAAAAGAAGCTGTGCTTTCTCTGCTACGCCGAATGTGGAGGAGGAACAGGTTTCTCCACAGTTAGCTGAGCCCCAAATCACCCCTTTTAGTGCCAACACAGGCATTAATGTCAATGTGGATGACTTCTCCCCTATGCAATATATGGAGCTATTTTTAGGGGATACCATGTGGGAGGAGATTGCTCCCCAGACTAATTTATATGCTACCCAATTTATTGATACCAATCCAGATAGCTATGCAGTCAGGGAGGAGTGTGCTTGGCATCCCACAGATGTCGCTGAACTTAAAAAATTCTGGGCTCTTACAATTCTCATGGGGATTATAAAGAAGCCATCAATTTGCTCTTACTGGAGCACCAACCCAATCTGTTCTAGTCGAGTGTACTCTCAAACCATGTCTAGAACAAGATTTGAGCTGCTGCTGAGATACTTACATTTCAATGACAATACCCTCTGTCACCGCAGAGATCACACCCAATATGATAGGCTTCATAAAATACACCCACTGGTAGACCATCTTCAGCACAAATTTACTGAAGTTTATACTCCTCAAAAAATGTATCTATTGATGAATCGTTAATGAAATATAAAGGGAGATTAGGATTCAAACAATACATCCTCTCAAAGCGCTTTAGGTATGGCGTAAAATTCTACAAACTGTGCGAGAGCGAAAGTGGCTATACATTTGCCTTTCGTATATATGAGGGGAAAGATGGTCAACTGGACCCTCCTGGCTGTACTGACTCTCTGGGGACAAGCGGGAAACTTGTTTTTGACTTACTGATCCCCTTGTTCAATAAGGGTTACCACCTTTATGTGGACAATTTTTATAGCATTGTCCGTTTGTTTCAAACTCTTTAGGGTTTCTAGATACTGGCCTGTGGCAGTGTGAGAAGATATGCCAAGGATTTCCCCAGACCTTTTATAGAGGCCAAAAAAAAAAAAAAAAAGTGAATGTAAAGGTCTGCACAAAGCTAAAGTGCTTGCAATAAAATTTAAGGACAGGAAGGATGTTCACATGCTAACAACCATCCATAACGAGGGCATGTCAGACGTCACTGTCCGAGGCAGGGTACAGACAAAACCGGTGTGCATCAGGGCTTATAACAGGCACATGGGGGGTGTTGATTTGGCTGATCAGCTGATGCAGCCATATCTTATCTTAAGAAAGACAAAAGCCTGGTATAAAAAGGTGGCTATCTACCTGATGCAAGTAGCAACACATAATTAATTTTTACTCTTTAAAAAAAAATGAATCCAGAAAGAACCACCTTTCTCCAATTTTAGTTCAAGCTGATTTCCACAATAATTTATGGAGATGGTCAAGTTCCAACAACGGTGCCAAAGGAGTCCAGACATTTTATTTTTAAGATACCGCCAACTGCAAAAAAAAAACAAATCCCCTGAAATGTTGCTGGGTCTGTTATAAAAAAGGAAAAGGACAGACACCCCTTTGCACTGTTTTTTTTTCTTTTGAAAGCAGCAAATTTTAGTTAGTCAGTTTCCTTCCCCCCAAATCTCCAATTAGATTCTTTTTGCAGGAGTTAGTTTAGAGAATGCTGCTAAAGGTGCATTTGATACCTGCACATTTGGTTAAAAAAGTTTTATGGTAGTAACATATAACTGGCTGGCCAAAACCAGATGACGTGTGCATAAAAAGCAGAATTAAAAAATTACCACCATGCACGTTCTCTGAAATTTGTTTAGCACAATGGTTGGGGAAGGATGTGAAAACACCTCATATACAATACTCTGGAATGTCTACTTTATAAAAATATAAACTTTCATGATGTTAACATTAACGGGGGGATGCAAAAATATGCCAAACTGAAGATAGGCCAAGCATACCTATATATCAAGTTGAAAAACTGATATGTACAAGTCTTGAATGTGGCCTTTTAGCCCCCAAACAACCCAGCAAACCTATGCATGGGTGATGTCACTGTACTCAGGAGATGTTGCTGAACACATATTGGGGTGTTGTTTGGCAGTGATACATAACAGGATCTGTTAATTCATGCCTAAAGTACAATGTATGTGTAAAAAAACATGAAGAAAATTACTACCCAAAAGTTTGCCAAAGGCTGGTGGTAGAATTATTGCATGAAAAGTATTAAACTACCACCATTTAAAATACCCTGAGTTGTCTACTTTTCAAAAATATATGGTTTGATGGGGGTAAAATACATTGGCCCAAATAGGACAGGGGCGCTGGTTTAGTACATGTCAAAATTCCAAGTTGAAAAATGGATATGCGCACCTGCCAAATGTGGCCTTTTAGCCCCCAAACAATCCGACAAGCCTATGCATCACTGTACTCAGGAGATGTTGCTGAACACATATTGGCGTGTTGTTTGGCAGTGACACATAACACGATTTGTTAATTCATGCCTAAAGTACAATATGTGTGAAAAAAAACACACAAAAAATGACTACCTAAATGTTTGACAAAGTCTGGTGGTAGAATTAGTGCATTGAAAGTGTTAAAAAACCACCATTTGAAATACCCTAGGGTGTCTACTTTACAAAATATATGGTTTGGTGGGGGTAAAATACATTGGCCGGCCTTACAAATGTCCCAAATAGGACATGTGCGCAGGTTGACTACATGTCAAAATTCCAAGTTGAAAAATGGATATGCGCACCTGCCAAATGTGGCCTTTTAGCCCCCAAACAATCCGACAAGCCTATGCATGGGTGGTATCACTGTACTCAGGAGATGTTGCTGAACACATATTGGCGTGTTGTTTGGCAGTGACACATAACACGATTTGTTAATTCATGCCTAAAGTACAATGTGTGTGAAAAAAACACACAAAAAATGACTACCTAAATGTTTGACAATGTCTGGTGGTAGAATTAGTGCATGGAAAGTGTTAAAAAACCACCATTTGAAATACCCTAGGGTGTCTACTTTCCAAAAATATATGGTTTGGTGGGGTAAAATACATTGGCCGGCCTTACAAATGTCCCAAATAGGACATGTGCGCAGGTTGACTACATGTCAAAATTCCAAGTTGAAAAATGGATATGCGCACCTGCCAAATGTGGCCTTTTAGCCCCCAAACAATCCGACAAGCCTATGCATGGGTGGTATCACTGTACTCAGGAGAGGGTGGTATCACTGTACTCAGGAGATGTTGCTGAACACATATTGGCGTGTTGTTTGGCAGTGACACATAACACGATTTGTTAATTCATGCCTAAAGTATAATGTGTGTGAAAAAAAACACACAAAAATGACTACCTAAATGTTTGACAAAGTCTGGTGGTAGAATTAGTGCATTGAAAGTGTTAAAAAACCACCATTTGAAATACCCTAGGGTGTCTACTTTCCAAAAATATATGGTTTGGTGGGGGTAAAATACATTGGCCGGGCTTACAAATGTCCCAAATAGGACATGTGTCAAAATTCCAAGTTGAAAAATGGATATGCGCACCTGCCAAAATGTGGCCTTTTAGCCCCCAAACGATCCGACAAAGCCTATGCATGGGTGGTATCACTGTACTCAGGAGATGTTGCTGAACACATATTGGCGTGTTGTTTTGGCAGTGACACATAACCGCGATTTGTTCATGTCTAAAGTACAGTAATATTGTAGAAAAAAACACACAAAAATGACTACCTAAATGTTTGACAATGTCTGGTGGTAGAATTAGTGCATGGAAAGTGTTAAAAAACCACCATTTGAAATACCCTAGGGTGTCTACTTTCCATAAATATATGGTTTGGTGGGGGTAAAATACATTGGCCGGCCTTACAAATGTCCCAAATAGGACATGTGCGCAGGTTGACTACATGTCAAAATTCCAAGTTAAAAAATGGATATGCGCACCTGCCAAATGTGGCCTTTTAGCCCCCAAACAATCCGACAAGCCTATGCATGGGTGGTATCACTGTACTCAGGAGATGTTGCTGAACACATATTGGCGTGTTATTTGGCAGTGACACATAACACGATTTGTTAATTCATGCCTAAAGTACAATGTGTGTGAAAAAAAACACACAAAAAATGACTACCTAAATGTTTGACAAAGTCTGGTGGTAGGATTAGTGCATGGAAAGTATTAAAAAAACACCATTTGAAATACCCTAGGGTGTCTACTTTCCAAAAAAATATGGTTTGGTGGGGGTAAAATACGTTAGCCGAGCTACTTACAAATGTCCCAAATGGGACGTAATGCGCGGGTTGACTACGTATCAAAATTCCAAGTTGAAAAATGGATATGTACCTGCAAATGTGGTAGCACGAGCCCCAAACAATCCGACAAGCCTATGCATGGGTGGTATCATATACTTCAGGAGATGTTGCTGAACACATATTGGCGTGTTGTTTGGCAGTGACAGATAACACAATCTGTTAATTCATGCCTAAAGTACAATGTGTGTGAAAAAACACACACAAAAAATGACTTCCTAAATGTTTGACAAAGTCTGGTGGTAGAATTAGTCCATGGAAAGTGTTAATAAAAACCACCATTTGAAATACCCTAAGGTGTCTACTTTCCAAAAAATATATGGTTTGGTGGGGGTAAAATACATTGGCGGGCCTTACAAATGTCCCAAATAGGACATGTGCGTAGGTTGACTACATGTCAAAATTCCATGTTGAAAAATGGGTATGCGCACCTGCCAAATGTGGCCTTTTAGCCCCCAAACAACCCGACAAGCCTATGCATGGGTGGTATCACTGTACTCAGGAGATGTTGCTGAACACATATTGGGGTGTTGTTTGGCAGTGACACATAACACGATCTGTTAATTCATGCCTAAAGTACAATGTGTGTGAAAAACACACACAAAAAATGACTACCTAAATGTTTGACAAAGTCTGGTGGTAGAATTAGTGCATGGAAAGTGTTACAAAACCACCATTTGAAATACCCTAGGGTGTCTACGTTCCAAAAATATATGGTTTGGTGGGGTAAAATACATTGGCCAGCCTTACAAATGTCCCAAATAGGACATGTGCGCAGGTTGACTACATGTCAAAATTCCAAGTTGAAAAATGGATATGCGCACCTGCCAAATGTAGCCTTTTAGCCCCCAAACAATCCGACAAGCCTATGCATGGGTGGTATCACTGTACTCAGGAGATGTTGCTGAACACATATTGGTGTGTTGTTTGGCAGTGACACATAACACGATTTGTTAATTCATGCCTAAAGTACAATGTGTGTGAAAAAAAACACACAAAAAATACTAACCAAATGTTTGACAATGTCTGGTGGTAGGAGTAGTGCATGGAAATTTAAAAAACCACCATTTGAAATACCCTAGGGTGTCTACTTTCAAAATATATGGTTTGGTGGGGGTAAAATACATTGGCCGTACCCACAAATGTCCCAAATAGGACATGTCATGAGTTGACTACATCATCAAAATTCAAGTTGAGAAAAATGGATAGCCTGCAAATGTGGCCTTTTTAGCCCCCCAAACAATCCGACAAGCCTATGCATGGGTGATATCACTGTACTCGGGGAATGTTGCTGAACACATATTGGTGTGTTGACGGCAGTGACACATAACACGATTTGTTAATTCATGCCTAAAATTTAGTGTGTGTAAAAAACACACAAAAATGACTACCTAAATGTTTGTGTCTGGTGGTAGGAATGAATTACATGGAAAGTGTTCACCACCATTTGAAATACCCTTGGGTGTCTACTTTCCAAAAACATATGGTTTGGTGGGGGTAAAATACATTGGCCGACCTTACAAATGTCCCAAATAGGACATGTGCGCAGGTTGACTACATGTCAAAATTCCAAGTTGAAAAATGGATATGCGCACCTGCCAAATGTGGCCTTTTAGCCCCCAAACAATCCGACAAACCTATGCATGGGTGGTATCACTGTACTCAGGAGATGTTGCTGAACACATATTGGCATGTTTAGGCGGTGACACATAACACGATTTGTTAATTCATGCCTAAGGGTACAATGTGTGTGAAAAAACACACAAAATGACCACCTAAATGTTTGACAAAGTCTGGTGGTAGGGTAGTGCATGGAAAGTGTTAAAAAACCACCATTTGAAATACCTAGGTGTCTACTTTCCAAAAATATATGGTTTGGTGGGGGTAAAATACATTGGCGGCCTTACAAATGTCCCAAATGGGACATGTCTTAGGTTGACTACATGTCAAAAGTTGAAAAATGGATATGCGCACCTGCCAAATGTGGCCTTTTAGCCCCAAACAATCCGAACAAGCCTATGCATGGGTGGTATCACTGTACTCAGGAGATGTTGCTGAACACATATTGGTGTGTTGTTTGGCAGTGACACATAACACGATTTGTTAATTCATGCCTAAAGTACAATGTGTGTAAAAAAAACACACAAAAAATGACTACCTAAATGTTTGACAATGTCTGGTGGTAGAATTAGTGCATGGAAAGTGTTAAAAAAAACACCATTTGAAATACCCTAGGGTGTCTACTTTCCAAAAATATATGGTTTGGTGGGGGTAAAATACATTGGCCGGCCTTACAAATGTCCCAAATAGGACATGTGCGCAGGTTGACTACATGTCAAAATTCCAAGTTGAAAAATGGATATGCGCACCTGCCAAATGTGGCCTTTTAGCCCCCAAACAATCCGACAAGCCTATGCATGGGTGGTATCACTGTACTCAGGAGATGTTGCTGAACACATATTGGCGTGTTGTTTGGCAGTGACACATAACACGATTTGTTAATTCATGCCTAAAGTACAATGTGTGTGAAAAAAACACACAAAAAATGACTACCTAAATGTTTGACAAAGTCTGGTGGTAGAATTAGTGCATGGAAAGTGTTAAAAAACCACCATTTGAAATACCCTAGGGTGTCTACTTTCCAAAAATATATGGTTTGGTGGGGGTAAAATACATTGGCCGGCCTTACAAATGTCCCAAATAGGACATGTGCGCAGGTTGACTACATGTCAAAATTCCAAGTTGAAAAATGGATATGCGCACCTGCCAAATGTGGCCTTTTAGCCCCCAAACAATCCGACAAGCCTATGCATGGGTGGTATCACTGTACTCAGGAGATGTTGCTGAACACATATTGGCGTGTTGTTTGGCAGTGACACATAACACGATCTGTTAATTCATGCCTAAAGTACAATGTGTGTGAAAAAAAACACACAAAAAATGACTACCTAAATGTTTGACAAAGTCTGGTGGTAGAATTAGTGCATGGAAAGTGTTAAAAAAACACCATTTGAAATACCCTAGGGTGTCTACTTTCCAAAAATATATGGTTTGGTGGGGGTAAAATACATTGGCCGGCCTTACAAATGTCCCAAATAGGACATGTGCGCAGGTTGACTACATGTCAAAATTCCAAGTTGAAAAATGGATATGCGCACCTGCCAAATGTGGCCTTTTAGCCCCCAAACAATCCGACAAGCCTATGCATGGGTGGTATCACTGTACTCAGGAGATGTTGCTGAACATATATTGGCGTGTTGTTTGGCAGCAAGACATAACAGGATCTGTAAGTTTATACCTGAATTGCAATGTATGTGAAAAAAAACAAAAAAAAAAACTATCTATGCAAAGTTTGGCAAAGACTTGTGGTAAAATGGCTGCATAGAAAGTGTCAAAATATCCTTAGATGAATACCCTGGGTTGTCTACTTTAAAAAAAATATATACATGTGGAGTGTTTTCCAGAGATTTATGACAGATAATAGTGTTACAATGTCACTATTGATACATTTAAAAAATTTTGTTTTGAAACCGCCATATCCTACTTGTACCTATAGCCCTATAACTTGCAAAAAAAAGCAAAAAAGCATGTAAACACTGGGTATTTTTAAACTCAGGACAAAATTTTGAATCTATTTAGCTGTTTTTTTCATTCGCTTTTGTAGATGAGTAAAAGATTTTTCAAGTAAAAGTCAAAAAACATGTATTTTTTTCAATTTTTCATCATATTTTTTTATTTTTTTTAAATTAAAATACATGAGATTATATAAATAATGGTATGTAAAGAAAGCCCCTTTTGTCCTGAAAAAAACAATATATAATTTGTATGGGAACAGTAAATGAGAGAGCGGAAAATAACAGCTAAACACAAACACCAGAAAAGTGTAAAAATATTCCTGGTTGCAAATGTACAACATCGCAAAAACAGTCCAGTCCTTAAGGGGTTAACAGGGATGTATTGGAACAAAACTTGTGTGCACTTGCTGACATTAAAGTTAGTTTAGGTAATGCAGATGTTGGTCTCTCTAACACTGTGGCATGTCCCCTTTCTTCTACACTCACTACAGACATCTTTTCTCTGTCTCAGACTATATACCAGGAACTTCTGCCTGCTAGTAAGAAGGTAAGGAGACAAGTGGACCAGCGAATGCTATGGGACAGTCCTTTGAAAGAATGGAATGAGCGCATCATTAGACACATTTATGTCAAGCTCAAGGTGCTGCCTGCATAGTATGCCCTTAGTTGGACAGCCTGCAGGATTGGCAGGCAGCCTGACATGCATTCATGCCAGGCTGACCTTCCAATTCTTTGGACAAACATTCCCCTTTTTGGGCATGTTCACCCCTTTTGGCAGGTCTTTTCACGTGATTCGTGCCAGTGGCACACCCTTTTACACCGCCCATTGACTTCCTGCTTCACTGGACACTGCTGTTAGGGGTTATGGATTTACTTGAAAGATGAAATCATAAATTAGAGAGGGATTAGCATAGAGTATGTGTTTTCTTATAGCTGCATTCTATGAGTGTCCCTCCAGCACCATCTCCATCAGATACATGACGCTTGGGAGGTATGATTGTTTTAGTGTTTTTGGTCAATAAGATTCCGTAATTAGGCCCATCATAATTGTCAGCACCAGGCCCACTGTGCTCTTAATCCGGCCCTGGCTATAACTAAAAACAAACTAAAAACTACTTCCAAAAATATTCTGCACTCCCTGTATACATTCCAGACAGACTCACAGATATACACACATATCCACATACAAACTGACATAGAGGATATTCAATACAAGACACACACACAGACACCAATACACAGAATCAGGCACTTGCTGCTCGCTGTAATAAAAAACTTGTGAATTGGCAACTATTGCTGCCCAGTTGATAGTAACCAGAATCTGTGGGCATAAAGTGTTTATTTATTTATTTATTTTTTTATTTAAAAAACTGGAAGGTGTAGAGGTCACAACAGCTCTTTAAATAAAAGGGGCATAGCTTTTCCACTGTGCCCACATGGTAGGGCACAAATTATCCAATTAAATAATAATGTCAGCTCATGTCCCCACTTGTGGCCACTGTGTTGTGTATGAATAAATGCCCTCCCCCCCCCCCGAATGACTGGTGGGGGCTGTAAATAAATATAGAAAGGAAAATGGACATGCCATTTTTCACCCTACAAATTGCCATTAAAAGTTCCCCCACAGTGGCTCGGATGCCCCAAGCCACTAGTCACCCATGACCCTAATTAAAAAATCTATAGTCCTCACTAACATTAATAATAGGGAGGGGAGGGTGCTCGCAAGAGCTCACATTAAATATCTTTTTTTTTTATAATTCTTTATTTTTGTTTGTGAACAATCTGGCTTGCTACGCCACAACAGCTGTAGCAGACCCTTTATTAACAAAAAAAAATACATCATGGCATGGTAAAGACCGTGCACATTTTTGGCAATTTTGGTGTTGAGACATTGGCATCACATAATAGATAATACAAACTTCCTGTCTGTCTGTACCAGTAATGTAGGGTAGGGCCCCCGCTATTAGTACTAATTGAGCAAATAGCTGGAAACATTTAAGTATATTTAGGCATAGTTTTTGTAAAAATTATGTGTGAGTGGTGTTCAGGCTACAACAGCACAGCCTGAAGGGTTGTGTAGGATCCGTGGGAGTCAGTTGGGCAACCTAGTGGAGTATGCTTAGCGTAGTGCCCGCTTACCCATGGGGTAAGCTATGTTATGCCGACATGGGCAAGCTGCGCACAAATGGATCCCTTAGGCTGCTCTCTCCGGTGTGTGTGCTGAATGCAAGAGTGATCTAGGGTATTCGAGTGGGATGTCATAGGAAGGCTCTCTGCTGTATTCTGACAGCCCCAGTTTGGGAGCAAGATGACAGGCGGTTGATAAACGACTGCGGTAGGGGTGTGCTGTGGATGGTGTGAGTAATGGATTTTCCCTGGGTATGGGATGTGCGTCAAGGCTAGATATCTGCTAGGCCCTGAGGATATTGTACCGAAGCTGAGGGTTTGTCTCGTTGTAGGCAAGCCATTGGGGGGCCCTGGGTTGGACGGGTTGTAGGTGTGCATGGCGGTGCTTGTGTGGTGCAGATTGCTTACCCGTTAGTCAGCTGGTCTACAGCTCAGGAGAAAAAGCAGTGACTTGAGGTAGCAATTTGTGGCCTGGGCCGATGAACCCCTCCATGGGTTAGGCCTCTTGCGTGTGTGTCTAAGCGGGGGGGGAGAGGGTCTGGCCGTGGGCCGTTGAAAAACTTGTGCTCTGTGTGCCCTGTGTGTGACCTATGGGGCCGAGAGTATCTTATAATTAAAATAGAAAATGTTAACGAGAAAGAATGAGCTTGAACTTGGATCCATTTGAGAGTCAGTCCTTTCCCTTACTAGGGATGGAGTGGGTTTCTAAGAGTAAAAGCACCCTAGCAAAGTCCGAGGGTTCAGGTGGTAATTGCTGCGTAAGTGTCCATCCGGGTAACAAACAAACGGGGTGATGTTGGCCGGGTCCCATTTGCTGGTCGAGGGGGCATGATCCCTGATTCCAGGTTGTGGAAGTGCATCTGCTGGTATGCCCAAGGTCTGCAGAGCTGCTGCTTCTTGCATATTCTGCACGTATTGGACGGTGTCCCCTTGTTGGATTTGCAGTTTTCTTGGCGGGTCCCACCTATAGCATATGGTGGTGAAAGGCCTCATTGTTCCTCTCCACTGAAGAGTGTCTCCCGTGAGGTCCGCATAAAAAGTGAGGGCTATATTTTTGAAAGAGTAGGAGGATATCCCTTTGAGGGCCGCCATTACCGCCGCTTTGTCCGCACAGTTGCGGAAATTCACCACCAGGTCTTGAGTTGCTGTGACAGGTGCTTTCCGGGGTTTAGGTATGCGGAAGACCCCCTCTGGTATCATGTTTTTGGCCCGCTTGGGTATTAGTAGGGCCCCCATCAGCCTCCGCAGTAAGTGAGGGAGCTCTTCTGTCAGCACCTCCTCTGGTACTCCCCGTATCTTGAGGTTGTTGTGGTGTCTCATGACCTCTAGCACGTTACGTTAGGTCTGGTTGTTTCTTCAGTGTGACCATTTCAATTCGGAACTCCGCTATGGCGTCGGTCATGGCCTCCATAGAGGTTTCCACCTTGCCCAGGTGGCTCACCATTCCTTTGAGGTCCGTGCGGAGTAGTGCCATGCCCGCTTGAATGGTTTTTTGGAGTTCCCCCAGCATTGCTTTGAGGGTTGCCTCTGTCACAGGTGCTGAGGTCTTTGGGGCGACCGTGGCTGTGGTGCTTGATGAAGTCCCAAGGACAGGTCTTCCGAGGAGTCAGTAAGTTCTCTGAGGTGGGCGGCCATCTTGGGTCCGCATGCTCCCTGCGCTTGTCGGAACATTTCCCCTATAGTCATGCCCGACCAGGGCTTATCTGGCTTCTGCTTCTTCGCCTTTCTGCCCATGGTCAGTTTGGGGTCTATTGCAGCGTTTTCCACTAAATGTGGTGGCCGAAATATGGCGTTAAATTGGTGTCGCTCATGGAGCTCAGTTAACATGCGTCCGTCTTGTTCAATCGCTCGGCTCCTTTTCTAAATATCTTCTTCCTTCTTAAAACTACTTTTTTTTTTCTGTCTCAGAAAAGCCAAAAGCCAAATGTTTTTAAACCGGATCACAAAAATAAATAAAAAAGACAGACAATACAAAAAACCCAAAACAAAAAAATATTCCATGTGAACCCTGCAGGTCTCAGCTCAGTCAGAGATCTCATTGGTTGGCTTACAAGCATGGGGAGAGCTTGAAGGGGACACTAGGTCCCCTCCGTTATCAATATTAAAGCCCCCACCGGCCAGCGAGGGCAGGGGCTGGATGTGACACTAGGTCTAACCTTTACCAATGCCAGTGCCCCCACATGTTGGTCTATTTTTATATTCAGTAGCTGCGTCACATATAATTTATTACATTTTGTTTTTTTGGGGGAGCTGAATAAAAGATTTACAGGGTTATTCACTAAAGTGAGAATTCAAATTGAATTCATTGTGAATATTACATTTAAGACCAAAGTTGCCAAACTGGAAGAATTGCTGACTTAAATACATTTTTCCCAATTTGGCTGTTTTGGCATTAAATTTAAAATTCAATGAATTCACTTTGAATTCTCATTTTAGTGAATAACACTGTTAGAAAAAAGAAGATTCGGAACTCTCGACTCTTAATCTTGAACAATTTCAACGTGATAAAAAGCGTGGCTTTATGAATTATATTAGTTTAATGCAACCAGTGCCTCTATCCTGCCATGTTATATCTTACTATAACCACTTTAGTATGTTATAGTTTTGCTTATCTTTACTTAATATAAAATAAGGCCCCTGTGTAATGTAGGTAATATATTGTTGAATTTCAGTATTGACATGCTTGTATTGCACAATTAACGTATAACTATGTATTGCTGTCACCCCTGTTCAATTCTGTCACTAAGTGCTATGCCTCAACAAAAATATGGTTGACAAAAAGAAAACAGAAGATTTCTGATGGTAAGTATATCTTTTATTTTACCTGTATTAGTATTATTGCCCTCCTCAGGGCCGGATTAATATAGAGGCTGATGGAGCTGCAGCTCCAGGCCCAGGCCCAGGCCCATGGAATAGGCCCATTTTTTTTTTTACTTTTTTTTTTCACACTACTCTTGGGTTTGCCACCTGACTGGTATTTCACCAGCACAGCCGATATTTGAGGCTGCCTGGATGTGCCGGTATTGCAGTAATACTGGCAATACAAATGCAGATATTTTTTTCAGTATAAAAAGAGATTACTCTGCAATACCAGCACCAGCCAGTAGGAGTCACCACAGAGAGTTCAGACAGCAGCTCCCAACCTACAGAGACAGACTACAGTTCAGGGAAGTGAAGGATAGGAGGGAAAGGCAGCAGGGAAACATCGGGACACAGACACTAGGGGACACAGGCACATGGGGACACTGAGACACATGGGGATGCTGTGAGACATAGGAATATTAGGAGACACATTGGGACACGGAGACACTAGGGACACGGTGTCTCTATGTCTCCCAGCCAGTGTTCCTAGTATCTCAGTGTCCCCATGGCTACCAGTGTCCCCTAGTCTCCCAGTGTCTGTGTCTCCAAGTCTCTCAGTGTCCAAAGTGTCTCAGTGTCCCCTTATGGCCCCCAGTGTCCCCATTTCTCCCAGCCAGTGTCACCATGTCTCCCAGCCAGTGTCTCAGTGTCCCCACATTTTTCAGTCTCCCAGTGTACCCATGTCTATTTCCACAAGTGCCCCCATGTCTCCCAGTGTCCCCAAGTGTCTGTGTCCCCATGCCCCCAGCAAGTGTCCCTAGTGTCTGTGTCCCCATGTCTCCCAGTGTCTGCCCCCATGTCTCTGTGTCTCCCAGTGTCCCCTAGCCTCCTAGTGCCTGTGTTCCCATGTCTCAGTGTCCCTAGTACCTTAGCATCCCCAAATGTCTGTGTCCCCATGTCGCTGTGTCCCTAGTGTCTGTGTCCCCATGTCTCCCATTGTCCCCAAGTGTCTCAGTACCCCCATGTGCCTCAGTACCCCCATGTTTCCCATTGTCCCCAAGTGTCTTGGTACCCCCATGTGTCTCAGTGTCCCTGGGTCTCTCAGTGTCCCCATGGCTCCCAGTGTCCCATAGTTTCCCAGTGTCTTTGTCCCCATGTCTCTCAGTATCTTTGTCCCCATGTCTCTCAGTGTCCGAAGTGTCTGTGTCCACATGTCTCCCAGCCAGTGTCACCATGTCTCCCAGTGTCCCTATGTATCCCAGCCAGTGTCTGTGTCCCCATGTCTCCCAGTGACCCCACATTTTTCAGTGTCCCCATATCTGTGTCCACAAGTGCCCCCATGTCTCCCAGTGTCCCAAAGTGTCTCAGTGCCCCCATGCATCCCAGCCAGTGTCCCTAGTGTCTCAGTGTCCCCATGTCTCCCAGTGTCCCCTAGCCTCCCAGTGCCTGTGTTCCCATGTCTCAGTGTCCCTAGTACCTTAGCATCCCCAAATGTCTCAGTGTCCCCATGTTGCTGTGGCCCTAGTGTCTGTGTCCCCATGTCTCCCATTGTCCCCATGTGTCTCAGTGTCCCTGGGTCTCTGTGTCCCCAGGTCCTCAGTGTCCCCTAGTATCCTAGTGACACGGGAAACTCAGACATGGGGACACAGGGAGAAATGAGGACACAGACACTGGGAGACTAGGGGACTGGACGACATGGGGACACTGACACTGTGATACATAGGGACACTGATGCCAGGCTTGCCTTCCAATTCTTTGGACAGACATGCCCCTTATTTGGCATGTTCACCTCTTTTGGCAGTTCTGGTCATGTGATTCGCGTCAGTGGCCCACGCTTTTACATCACCCATTGACTTCCTGCTTCACTGGACACAGCTGTTAGGGGGTATGGATTTACTTGAAAGATGAAAGCATAAATTAGAGAGAGATTAGCATAGAGTATGTGTTTTTTTATAGCTGCATCCTTTGAGTTTCCATCCAACACCATCTCCATTAGATACATGAAGCTTGGGAGGTAAGACTGTTATGGTTTTTGGTCGATAAGATTCTGTAATTAGGCCCCATCATAATTGTCAGCACCAGGCCCACTGGGCTCTTAATCTGGCCCTGGCTCTCCTCACTATTAGGATGAGGGATAGTAGGTAGGGCTAGTCTGTTTTATTAGGGAGTCGCTAGGAGCTTGTCAACCACTAGTCACCTGGGAAGGGGGACAATGACATGTCCAACCTCCTTGTATATTTTATTAGAGCACACACCCACCTCTCATGGGTGGGGATAGTGATGGAGATTTGGTTTATTAATATGGGTGTCATATTGACTCCCAATAAGATTACTTTTTAAAGTTTTTTTTTTTTTTGCTTTATTGTGGCAGGTGGATAACAAGTGCTTGCCCGTTGGCTGCTAGCACTTGCAAGTGAACAATAATTTGCAAATGTGCACCCTTCCAGATAAATTTGTTCCTGGATTTTTCTAAAAGTCAGGAAATTTATAAACATTTTGAATCCTACACTTTTTAGAGGATAAGAATGTGAAAGCACTGATTTTAAACTGGACACAAATAGCATGCGTCCATTTGCCACAGATTTGGTAGGATGAACAAAAATTAAGACCGGATTGGCTTTAGTAAATTTGGGAGTTGGAGAATATCCCGGTCTCCACTGGAGTATTGGCGTCAACAGCATACTTTTGAACTGGAGGGTTGAGGCCTGGCTCTCAAGATGGCCGCCCTGCAGGGGCCTGCAACCAGGAAGGCTCTCCCGCAGCTGCCCTTGCTTGGAGATTCGATTTTTTTTAAAAATTTTAACCACATTTTCAGGTCCTTCTGGGCAAAGTTTTACGACAGCAGACTTACCTCCATTTCACCCAAGGTCCATCCAGATCGCTGACATGGCTTGAGAGGATCTCTCCCCACATGTTCCCGGAAAGGTGAGGTGGAGGAAAGGGCGCAAAAGTTCGCTGCAGCAACGTTTGGCACCTCATCGCTTTGGCCCCCACACTAGCTACAGCTCATCATGATATCAGACCAGCGAGCATGCAAGCTCCAGCCGCAATCTACATGTGGCTTATTGCTCCTGTTACCAACTACACATAATCTGCGGGCAGCAGGCACAAACTCCGGCTCGGAGTTGTGATGTTTACCTGTGGAGGATGTCCCTGTGTTACCTGGGAGCCTGGGCACATTGGAAGGACTCCATTGAGATGCCTAACAGTGGCTGAGGCTGGGACTCTCCTTCATTGGGAATTGGCTGATTGAACCACATTCCTTGCCTGCAGCTTGGCTATCTTGCTCATGGCCACACTTTGCAACTCACCTGCATTGTTCTAGTTGTTTGTTTCTGCTATTATATTATAACTGAGTATCTGCCATAGATAAGTCCTCGTAACCAGTGGTTTATACATATCTTGCAATCTACCTTCAGTTCTATCCCTCAACATGTCTTTCTCTAGCTGCTTTATCTACATAGAACTGTTATCCTGATGGTTTTCTTATTTAACAAATTGTGCTCTAAATGCTGACAAACTGTAATGCCTTGTGTTCACTTGTACTTGCACATGCTGTTGAGGCATTGCAAGCTGCTCTGTTGCATTTTTTATGCACAACAAAATTTAAAAAATAAATAAATATATATATTTGTGGTCAGAACTTAATAGTAAATGTGACAGTAGAAGGAGAGGTAAGTTGGTAGTGTTGTACCGATACCAATGTAGGGTAGGCCTGTATAAAGAGGGCCCACCAAGGAAAAAGAGGTGTAATAGTTGAGTTAATTTAAGTGAGCGGTGGGTGGGGTCACTTGAATGGAAAACGACACAAGTAAGCAGTGGAGATTGCGTTTTATAGGGAGAACTCCTCCCACAAATTCAGGCCTTTGGCCTTCTACTTGTGGTCAGAACTTAATAGTAAAGGTGACTGTAGAAGGAGAGGTAAGTTGGTAGTGTTGTGCCGATACCAATGTACGGGTAGGCCTGTATAAAGAGGACCAAAAAGGTATCAGTGAAAACACTCTTTTTGGCATGCTTACAAAAATAAACTTGAACGATTTCCCGTGCTCTATTCATGAAGCGGAATCTATGTACTGAATACAGTGATAACCTTCTATTAAATTTAATGATGTGGACTGGGATGAGTGGATGCCTGTGAAGTGACTGGAACAGAGTTAGGTGGAGGCTGTTGCGTAGGTATGCACGTGTCTAGTATTAACAGGGGCCAGTTGTTGTCTATCAGGAATAATGATATAGTGGTTGGATGGTTGATCTGATTAGATTGGAAATCCTTAAGGGTGAGAATGTAGGGGTCGATGCGTTTTTGACAAGGTCGGAGTTGACTTCATATGGTGTACCACTGTGATTTCTCTGGGCCTCGAGAAACTGTGGAAGGCAATGTAAAATTGCCACTTAAATAACCGCTTTATCTTTACTATTGAATTGTTTAGTATCTGAGAAATCGGATAGGCTCCTGAATATGTTTGGTAAAGAGTAGTCTAATGGATTGTGTTGCCTTACGATATTGTTGTAAGGGAATATGAGTAAAGAAAGGGAGTACGATTGGGAAAAGTAGGGAGTTTGTGATGTAGTATTACTGGAAGGTAAGAATTAATGGTGTTGTGTTATTTTGTAAATGGTATTTTGTAAAAAGTCATCATGGTCTCGACGTAGCGATTTCCTGCGGAGGGACACTAAAACTTTACATACTTTACATACCCTGAATGGAAGTAGTCTCCATCTGACTTTCATCATGTTGTGCACTTCGACACCTGCCCTGAATCAGCCTTGCACACCATTTTTTGAGTACCTCCAGAGGAGCTGAATTGTACCACTGGGTGTATGCGTACCACAGGTTGGGAACCTTGCTCTAAAGTGTATGTGAATTGTGAACCTGTAATGTGACCATACTTGTTGGCAAGTAATTGCTCGAAACGCAGGCCCATGTTGGCCTAATATAAATTTGGGATAGCCTGGAGATGGATAAGTGATGTACATATGAAGTGATGAACCTTGCAAGGGCAACTTTTATGGAGAATTTTAATGAAGAGTGGAATAGGTTGAGATCTGGGAGACTAGTGATATTGGAGAAGAGAGAAATTGTAGGTAATTAAAACGATGTCAATGAGAACATATGACGAAAGTATTTACGTGGAAGGCAAAAAAGTGTACAGATAATTTCAGCAGTATTGTAATTATGCTAAAAATGTATTGGAAGTAACCAATACCAACAACCCTTAAGTAAAAAAATAACTAAATCTAAAATAAAACTTGAGTCCTATGTAGGGTTTACATTAAATGTGTGAATGGTTACACCAATTAAAATTAATGTCATTTAACCCCTTAAGGACACATGATGGAAATATTCCGTCACGAGTCCCTTTTATTCCAGAAATTGTGTCCTTAAGGGGTTAACTGAGTGTATAGGCCCAAATTTGGGCCTGACATAAAATTTATACAGTTGGTTGCAAAACCTAGCCATGTAGGGGACTAAATAGTAATGCGTATGATAAAAATCAAAATAGTTTTGAGAGTGTCACACTTCTCATCGTGTCATACACAATATTGTATATTTGGGCCTGACTGGGTTTGAACCTGTCTCTCCTGCTTCTCAGTCAGTAGCCCTACCTTGAGCTCCACACTTCTTTGGTTACTTTCAGAAGTTCCTTGTATCCTGTTCTTCTTGTCTCTACGCCTGGACCCTGCTCACCTGTTCCTGATATGTGGCTGATATCATCCTATATAAACCCCGCCTTGGTTATTGCACATCGTCAGATCGTTTTGTTCCTGTTTGGTGTTTCTGCTGTTAATCTGACTCCTGATTCTTGATCCTCTGCTCGTCCTTTGTTTATGCCTGATTGCCGCCTGTCCTGACTATTTATTTGGTCCCTGACTACGCCTTGCCTGTACCTCGTTCCTGGAAGCACTGGTTATCAGCCCTAGTGAACTGTTTCACCGCCTTGCGGATTTCTGCCTTGAGTCCACTTGGCTGGTGTAAAATTGCAAAGGGTGCTTTAACTCTGTGTGTTGGACTCCACTCTCAAGGTAAGATTATTATAGAGAGGACCTAATACCGTATATGGTATTATACGCTGTGATGTTATGAATGACTAAAATAGGCTGATTACTGTAGTGAGTTAACAGGATTACTGGTGTGTGCAGCTTTATGGCATGACCAGCTTGTTCGGGGTATATGCAGCCTTTCCAGCTGTGGCCAGGAACATAGCGCATCCGTGACTTTAGCTCAAATGCCAAATTTAAGCAAGGTCCAGACCTCAGGGCCTTGGGAGTAGCGGGGACAGGGGATTCTGCGAGGGACCTGGGATGACAGGGTTGGAGTGTTTAGAGATAAAACATCACCTGGAACTATTTCTTGCAACATCCAATAAGGAAATTAATAATAAGTTAACCATGCGAAACTTTGATGCAAATTGAGAATATCCCTTATGTAGAACTGGCTTGCTAACTAGTGCTGATAGTCAAAGATATTAACTACCCAGTGACAGGTGAGACCATGCTAGTTGCCAAGTGGCTGTGAGAGGCTCTATCTATGATTTGGGCCATGTGGGCTCGTAGCTACGATGCATTGTGGAGGGGAGTTGGCCATGCAGTGACGGTAAAACAGTCAATACGTGTGGCCATTACATGTGAGGCTCTGACTATGACCCTGCAGAAGATTATGCCAGGTACTAACTATGAGTTGGGTTGTTAGGTGAAACCTCCATGTTGAGGTGGGGAGTTGACCTTGCAGGACCGATATGTTACTTTACTTAGACTAAGGTCAGCTCCTATCCTTGTCTCTTTTGTGAATGAGCGTAAACGTACGTGCATAAACAAACTAAATAGAATCAGAGATTGAAGGACAGGAAAATGGCACCTGATGAAACCACCGATTGTGATGTGAACCGAAAATTAGAAGGGGAAATACAGTAACTAACAGAAGGACAAAATTTACGCTTTATGAGCGGAACATGAAGAGGAGAGTAAGATAGCGGCCTAAACTTAAAGATGATATGTGTCGGTATGATGAATACATTATTGTTTACCTGATAGGCTTGGGATGAAAATTGTCTGTATCCTAATATGCCTATGAATGTAAAACTTCTAGACAGAAAAACAGATAACATGACAAAGTCAATATCCCGTTGGATATCTTGAAACATAAAGGAGCATATGACGGACGTTGCAAGAGTCAGACATGCAGAGACCCTAGTTAACCCCTTAAGGACACATGACATGTGTGATATGTCATGATTCCCTTTTATTCCAGAAGTTTGGTCCTTAAGGGTTTCGCATTGTATTTGGTAGTCGTAATGAAAGCAGAGTGAGTCCTTAATATGATATAAACATAAACTAAAAAAACTAAATTTGTGAGAAACTCTAGTGTACCATTTCTTTTAGGAGACATGCTAATGGCTTTTACCTTAATCGCATTTGTAGTGATTGATGTAAACGTGTTTGATTGGAAGCCAATGTATTTGAATGTACTTAAAGTTAGTTTAACACCACATGACGTTTGAAACGCAGTATTACTGTAACAGGAGGGTGATCAGTACTACAATCTGAATTGGTTTATGAAAGAGTTCACCTGAACAGATTTTACCTGAAAGATCCGATTTAAAAAAAAAAAAGGGTATCAATCACTGCATGGTATAATTAAAACTAGAAGTACTGTAAACCTACTAATGAGTCGCCAAAGTAGTGAACAGTAAATCTTTCTACATTTAATTATATTCATTTCTGATTTACATACATGTGTTTTTAAAATGTTTTATAGATAACGCAATAAGACAGATTTCAAATTTTATGATGCGAAAAAGGGGCGTCGACGTCATGACGCAAATGACGTCACAGATCACCAAAACTTCTGAATGATGACGTTTTGGGGGTGTGGCTATCGTCCTAACAAGCTACAGCCACAGTATAAAGGATTTCATGAGTTAGGTTCCTTGCCCTGTTGTGGTTAATATTTGGTCCCAATAGTGCTATTATGTATTCAGTGATTTATATTCTGGCTTTTGACTTTGGCTTTGTTTGACTATTCTTTTTTCTGTACTCCTTGACCCAGCTTTGGCTTCTCGCTTGTCCTGTTTTCTGTACTCCTTGACCCCGGCTTGACTTTGACTACCCTTGTATTAATACGTTACCTTGTCTCTACATTCTTGGATCTCAGTTGTATCCTGACACCCCCGAACAGAGAGAACTTATAGTTTTAACATGGTGAGGGGAGGTTCGTGAGTTTAGCGTTCGCATCTTTGTATGTGAGTTTGAATAGACTATGTTGAACGGAGAAACCAACTAATGAATTAATAGGTTAGTGAACGGTTAAACTCATGAAATGCTCTACGTACTTAAGATATAGCAGTAAAAAGCCAGACTGGCACGAAAACCCATATAGAGTAAAAGGAACGTATATAACACATAACAGTGCCAAAACGATAGCAACGAAAGTGCAATTAAAGGACCACTATAGGCACCCAGACCACTTCAGCTTAATGAAGTGGTCTGGGTGCCAGGTCCACCTAGGATTAACCCTGCCTGCTGTAAACATAGCAGTTTCAGAGAAACTGCTATGTTTACTTTGAGGTTAATCCAGCCTCTACTGGCTCTCATTGACAGCTGCTAGAGGTGCTTATGTGCTTCTCACTGTGATGGTGGGGGCTCCCTCAGGGCACTATAGTGTCAGGAAAACATACACTATAGTGTTCCTTTAATAGAACTAAGTGAAAGCTAAAGACTGTACATTAATAAAGTAACGAATGAACTAACGAAAGCGAAGGAAAGGGAGCCATTCCCTGTTCTTGTTAGGCCCAAACATAGGAACAAACTGATTATTCCCACGTGTACATAAGTAAACGTCCCCGTCCTCGTTGTCGGAAGTAGGAACTAACTGCAGTAGAGCCGGAAGTCCGGAGTAGGTGTAGGCCGCAACAGGAGCAGAGACCGGTTTGCAGCAGTGCGGGAAGGACCCGACCGGAAATGGAAAACGGCACAGTTAAGCAGGGGAAATTGCATTTTATAGGGGAAACTCCTCCCACAAATTCAGGCATTTGACCTTCTACATATGCATTAAAAGACAAAAAAGGGACAACTTTGCCTTATGACAAAACTTGATAAAAGGTGGACCTTCGTCTGTGGGAATATGGTATCTTAGGAAGTGGTTGGTCTGTGCCAGCACTATTTATTTATTTTACATCTGTTTTAATAATGGAATAATCTTATATACACAGGGCACTGCAACTCCAATTAGACAGAACAAGAATCTTGGAATTAGAGTAGATGATTCAGTGTAGAGGAGAAGAGGTTAATGAGAGACAGATAATCTGTAGTTGGGCTTGATATCCATCTATAAAATCAGAAGATATTTAATATATGCCCTCTCTGGGCTATTTTTTTTTTTTTTTTTGTCATGATTATATAAACCTTATTCTTTGTCCTGAAAAGGAATGTGATGTGTACTTATCACCTTTTAGCAATCATAAAATAGTTTGTATACATATATTCTACTTTATTGAACAATAATATAATTCACATAAAACATCTCATAAACAAGTATTAAACCTGAGGGTTTATAAGAAGTCAAACTATTCCTTCATTAGGGAACATTCTCACTCTGTTGTATTCCCTTTGTATGACCTCTAATTGACGTATCACTAGTTTAAACCTCTGTAGTAACGATTTGCATTCATTATGCATGATGTACTCATCAACTGGGAATATTTATTTTGCCCACACTTGTTGTTCAAACAAATGCAAAGAATAATCAAGGAAATCAGGCCTTGGCTTAAATTGCAAGTGTGCATGTAGATCATATTCAGTTAATTTAGACTTTTCTTATAGATGTATTTATTATAATTTTATTATTTATATAGAGCCAGCAAATTCCATAGCGCTGTACAATAGGTGGACTAACAGACACATAATTTTAACCAGACAAATGGATGCACAGAAACAGAGGGGTTGAGGGCCCTGCTCAATGCTAGAGGGAGTGGGGTATAGTGACACAAAGGGTATAAGTAAAGGTAATGAAATAGGTTGCTAGAAAAGTATTCACTGAGAACTTAGTAGGTTATTTTTGACAGTTGCAGGAGAGGAGTCATGGGGGGGAGGAAGATGAAAACCCACTAACAATTTAAATTCTATGCTTTCCTGATTGTTTTCAAAGATTTTTTTTTTTTATTTTTTTTTGAAGGAGTGGAGACTGGGTGAAAGTCGGAGAAGGGAAGGGAGTTCCACAGAAAAGGTTCAGCCCTGGAGAAGACTTGGAGGCGAGCATCAGATATGGGAGTAAGACGTAGGTCTTCAGCAGAGCGCAGAGGCTTTGACTGGACATATTTGTGTATTAGGGAGGATAGGTAGGTTGGAGCATCATTATGTAGGAACTTGTAAGCAAGTACCACTGGAAGCCAGTGTAGGGACTGGCAGAGGGGAGAGGTGGGGGCAGACAGGAAAATGAGCCTTGCCACTGCATTCATTATAGATTGCAGCAGTGCAATCTGGGAACACATAAGACCACTGAGAAGGGGACAACGGCATGGACCAGCACCTTAGCTGCGTCTGGTGTTAAATAAGGGCGGATGCAAGCTATGTTTTTGAGACGGTAGTGTGTATATTGACCAAGGAACTTTTTTGCCTATGTGCAGTTAATAATTCTCTGTAAAAGGAGAAAATGGTGTCCATTTCCATTTTGAAAAAGTGCAGATTTCAACAGAAATTTTCACTTTAATAATTGAACCTGGTTACACCCCCTGGCTGTCAATCAGACTGCCAGAAGGTGTTTCTTCCTGGTTGTTAAGTTTCATTGAGCAAAATTCAAAAGGCAAGAAATTGCCCACAGCACCTAAGTTGCAAAGATTTATCAATGTACTGTAATACAGCTCTCTGCGAAGTCTGTCATTTAATGGTATGCAAGGCTTCTCAATGAGACTCCTCTGATTGGGCATTCCCTGGCACAGATGAGAATGTGTCCTCAGTAAGAGGGCTTACTGTAGCTGCATATAGTAGATCTGAAGCTATTCAAGCTAACATTCCATATATTCCCAAAGGAAACATGCAAAAATAATCACATGCATGCTTTCTTTGTGAATATATCTATGAAATTATTTTATTTTAATGAAGCGTTCCTTAATGATTTAAGGAGTTGTAATTGAGGACTATGATCATTGTACTTTTGTTTTACAGAGTTTTTTGGCAGTAACGCACACATCTAATGTTTTGAAACGTTCACCAGGCTGTCTCTCTATAGCATTATGAACTCTGAGTCTGTATTTAAAATTGTGTATTAAGGCAGAGGATGACTTTTTTATAGTGTGTGTGTGTGATAAACTCATTTTAATCTCAAACAATGAAGATAGGACTTAAAAGTATATAATACCTCAAATGGATATAATTCTTTAGTGGCTATGATACTGTGATGCAAGACCGTAGGATGGGTTTGTGTATGGACTATAGACCCATGATCTTAATGTGCTCCAGGTACAAACTAGCCCACTGGGATACTTCCTTAGGAGGCTGCAGTGTCTAAGCTTGACTAGACAGGGTTGAGTATTTATGGTGTCCTTGTAAGTATTTGCATAAGTGGCTGCAGGGTAACACAAGTCAGGCTCTTCATGCAAGGCAAGGTCTGGGACATCACTTCTAAAGACAGCTCATATGGATGTATATCATTAAGGGTAAAAAATAATCTAACATCAGGGAGCACATTGGCTCAGAAGACAGAGAAGAATGCTATAGAGGTAATATTACCACTATATTTTGGGATACACTAACGTAATGATAAACCCTTTCAGGGCGTATAACAGCTCCAGACTGGTTCCATGATCAAACTTGCAACAGTACAGTAAAATAGTACTTCGTACCACACCAAATTAAAAAAAAAAACACAATTGTCTTAAAACATTTTAATATTAAACAAAATTGTACATGTGCTTATATAAACCATTACATAAAATAAACTTTGTTAAACTAAAGCTTTGTGTCTTGTTTTTATGGCTGTTTCACAGTAATATTTTGGCTGTTTACTGTTTCCCTCATGAAAATAGTGCAAATAGGAGAAAGATATAACCATGACCAAAATGATATGTTTAGTATAAGTCCTTGTAGATCTCCTGTAAGAGAGGATGTAGACACATATCTGCCTCCGTTTTCTTGATAATTTGCAAGAGCTGAACATGTTCTGTCACGACCTGTCTTAGATCAGTCATCTTTTGGAGAAGTTTGGCAAAGAGCTGAGAGGAGTCTGGATGGTTTAATTTGAGCTGATGTTCCAGGGCTTGTAGTAAGCTGTCTTGAATTGCTTCAATTGGCTTCACGTTCACTAGTCCAGGTCGATCTGTGGAAAAAAATGTAAATTCTTGAGTGGATAATACTGTTTTTTTACTTTTATGTTGTACCTGCATTATGTGACCAGACTAATGCACACTGATTACCTCCACAACCAACAAAACATCTATATTCATAGTCATCTTTGTATAACAGTATTACTAATCGTACTATTACTACACATTACTAATAAAACAATTTTATATATTCTACAGTGGTATATATGATCGACTGATAATTAATTACAAGTGTGTTTATTTCTAAAAAAACAAACAAACAAAAAAAAACCTCAACCCCAATGGTAACAAGTATATGGGCCCTTGTTTATATACACGGTGGTGTCGGAGGGAAACCTTCAAAAACCTGTTAGATCTACTTTTAGAGGGATATATTTTTTCTGTTTTATATTTTTGCTTGCTTTTCCTTTACTTTTTTTTTCATTAGTTCCTTATACTGTTAATTAAGATGCATACAGTCAAATATGTCTTTATAAATACCTATGTCACTTGTTTGTCAAACAGTATTGTTACTATTTGGTCATCTTCGGAGCAGGACACTACTGTAATGTTGTAATTCATGACCTACTGTATGTCATTGTGATATATCAATAATTGAAAAAAAATGGTTAGTTCTGAAAGCACGAGCAAGGTACAATGTCCTTTTTTAAAAAAAAATTATAGTTGATATTAATGACCGTTAAGTTGACACTTTTTTTTTTTTTACTAGTGTGAAGGAAGCAATGTATCTCAGATTATGTAAAATGTATTGGTGCTCACGAATTCTTACTATTGCTACATTATTTTATGATTGTTATAAAACAGCAACTAGAGGAGGGATAATGGATCGGAGGAAGCCTATTAGAGCAAAATTAATAATATAGGGGGTAGAGCCTGGTGGCAGTCATGGACATCTGGTGGATTGGTGGCAGTCATGGACATCTCTCATTTTTTCCCATTGCGGTGTTCTATACAAGTGGACTGTACTGAGAGTGCCCGCACATGTCATTTACCTTAGTGCCTAGATAAATATTAGATTACTGCTACCAGACAGTTGTTTTCTCTTCCCTGTTGAGCACTGAAACACACCATGAAAGGATTTGCAGTCTGTCTGCAGGCTGAATGTTTTGCCTTATACCAAGGGTTCCCAAACGGTAGGTCCTCAGTTGTTGTAGAACTACAACTCCTATGATGCTTTGCATGTGTTTACAATGATAAAGCATGACAAAGCATCATGGAAGCTGTAGTTTTAAAACATCTGTGGATCTACCTTGTGGGCACGCTTGCCTTATACCATGCATATTGAGGGTTGAGGCTGGGCTCAGAGTCTTGCAATTGTTTAGACACTTTGATTTTATGTTTTAATCATAAATGTACTGCTATTCTACCACCATACTTCATGCAACTTTGTATCACTAATGTATCTTTATATACCACCACTTAATGCAACTTTGTATCACTATTGTATATACAATTACTTGGAAGGTTTGCTTCAGAGTAATTGAGTAATGGATACCTTAGTACTGTTCAGAGCTACAACAAGCTAACATCTAATTAGATATGTTAGCATTGCGCCATTATTCTACTATTTTTTTATTTTTTTCTTTGAAGCCAAATTGAGAAAAAAAAAATTCAGGTAAGTATAGGGTGTTGTACAATTCTAGTGTTCTACTATTATTTCTTGACTTGGTTTATTTGGGTTGTCATTGAAGGACACATGATATAGGGTTAATTCAGCTTATTTAAAAGAATTATTTAGTATTGTACTATTAATGTGGAATTTAAAGGAGCACTTCAAGTACCATAACAACTACAGCGCGCGGTTACTAATACATGCTCTTTGATTAGGAAATATGTATTTTCTTGTGACAGTGCAGCTAGATTTTGCTTATTTCAGTTTGTAGTACTGAAAAACATACAAAGAAACACGTACAAAATAATGCAGCAATGACAAGCACAAAGCACAACTCCTTTGTATAACCCCCCCCCCCCCAAGAAACAACAAACACTTATATTACCAGGAAGTGGTTGCAATTGGACCCATATGAGCTCCCATCATATTTGTGGAGAAGATGGGCAAGCGTTTATAACGGATGAAAAGGGAAGATGATTTCTCTAGTAGGGCTATATGGATGACAGTCATGGACCTGTAAGTTCCTTTAGTAATTAGGTGTTCGAGCAAACATCTATGACCAGTATGCCTTGCTTAATCTTGGTATTTTTTCTTGATACATTTTTTCTAACATGTTTCAAAGCAGTGTTACTGTGGCTGGTGTAAAAATTCTCTAAACTGTGTAAAGTTGTCGGAAGGTTCTATTGGGTATGTTGCATCTGCTCCAATCAACTTCCTCAAAATACTTAAAAAAATAAAAAAATTTTTTTAACAATAAACAGCCTTTTTGCATTGTCTGCATCTACCAGCTGTTTCCCGTGTCTGGTAATAATATTGCCCGTGCAAATGCTATAATTTTATTAGGAAGTAAATTTTATGAAAGTTTATCTTTACAATAAGCAAGAACCGGAGTTGCGTATAAAAAAACTTCTGTGGAAAAAAGTTCTACAAATGGAGCAGTTAGCCGAAACATTCAACTGGTTTCCATGGTGATTGCTAGAATTGGAGATTTATTTTGGTCCGATCCGCAATTTATCTGAATTTGGGACGTTCAGGTTGAATTCCTGAAGTCTGTGCAGATATGTACCCAAATGACAAACAAACCAAAACTCAAAATGGTTGAGTATTATTGGTGCGCGTTTTGTGCCAAAAGAGGATATAATTGATAGACCAAAGGAGCAGTAAAAACATAAAAATATATGTAACTTATAAATATATTTTCGTTTTACTTAATTTTCCTCTTTTCCCCTCTACTGATTACTTTTTCTCATTTGATCTTAAAATAAATGGCTGAAAAATGCTCCTGTCAGCTTATGGAAAAATATATACATAATAATATGGGCCCATTATCGTGCATATTTGGTTCGCCTGATTCATTTCCTGAATCGGGATTTCGGTACCAAAATTCTGCCAAGTCAAACTGACGTTTGGCCAAAATTTGGGGGTCTGGAATTTTTTTTTTTTTTACATTTTTGGAAATAATTTTCTTGATATGCACAAGTCTAGTATAGAATTATTCCCTAGCATTGCTTATTAGGTTACCTCCCAGGGTATAAAACCCACACATATTGCATTCATTCAATATGTGGCTTTTGTAAGAGCTGAGACGTTAAGAAATCGCAGATAAGATTATATCCACAGATACCATTTCCAACTCATAAACAAACTTTGCAGGCTTTTATAATTAATTGCTCTATCAGTTTAATTGTAGATAAAAACTGTTGCCAAATGAGTCACTAGTCAGTTTCAGCAAAAAAATATTATACTAAGCTTCTCAACATTATTTAATATGATTAGATTATAGTTTCATGTTCTCATGCATCATTTAAAGCAGATGTGGGATATTTTTTATTAACTTCTTTACATGAATGTTTCTTTATGCTCGATAGACAGAACTGCAAAATACATTTTTATGAATGGTATGATATATTTCATAGGGGCAAGCTCTTTTTGAATTCTCAAGCAGAGATAAAGAGCAAACATTATTGTGCACTTGTGATGAGAATATGGCACCAAGAACAGCATTTCCACTTGTAATAAAAAAAAATGTAAAAACAAACTAACATTTATTTTACAAATCAAAAGAAACACTACAAACATGCTGTAGTGGTTATGGTGCCAGGATGGTGCGTTGCCACAAATGTGAGCAGTGTCACTAGCAACGCCCATAATGTGTGTGACTGCTCAGGAGAGGGTAATCTAGTCCAAAAAGGGGCAGGCCAAACCAAAAACGGGACAGGCCTGCCACCAGCTATCAGCAACATGCAGGGAGCACTTCTGAAGAGCTCCATGCATTGCTAGTGCCCGCGTTCACACTGTGCTGCTCGGAAACAGTTTCCCGGTGTCCCTAGATTCAGGACCCCAGGGAACTAAAGCAGGATGGTGGGACAGCACCCCAAAATTGGGACTGTCCCACTGAAAGTGGGGCAGGTGGGGGGCATGAACAGATGTGTGTGTGTGTGTGTGTGTGTGGTTTAATCCCCTCATACCATGACAGTGGTGGTATTCAACTATTGTGGAGGAAATCAAGCACATTCATATGGCTTTATGCATGAGTCACTTTCAAAATAGCATAATCAAGATGGCAATTTCAAATGCTGAGTGTTGTTGTCAAAAATGTAACAGCACTGCATTCATGAGAGTGCTTTGGTTTTACTGCGCAATTCAAACCAGATAATTTATGAGGCATTTAGAGCAGCATTAGGGCTTTAGGGATACCTGTGTAGTGGACTGTAACTCACATTATTCTCAGCCAGCATGATTTATAGTCCACAGTACCGTGAAGGCAGCTACCCTAATATGCACCTCCTTGCCCTAGAACTGCAGAGTAATATACGCTGCTGTATCCTGCACATAATTTTTATTGCTGTGTTGTTTTCTGTTATTTGATGATTT
This sequence comes from Pelobates cultripes, assembly GCA_933207985.1. Classification (NCBI taxonomy): domain Eukaryota; kingdom Metazoa; phylum Chordata; class Amphibia; order Anura; family Pelobatidae; genus Pelobates; species Pelobates cultripes. Next base: position 152,012,803 of record OW240919.1, read on the forward strand.
TACGGTCATATTTATTACTCAACTATTTTTTTTTTTTTTACTAGTGACTTCTGAAACTCAAGATTTTTAAAGTTAGCCAATTTTTCTTACATAGTCCCCCAAATGTTTTACAAGTGAAAAGGGTTTTAACCAGCTTCTTCCTTACCGAATATCAGTTAAGAACCTCTCCCATGTGTATATTTTACACACACAAACCCACATAAACCCACGTAATGTCCTCAGATGACTTTTCTGTGCATTTCAGCTGTTCAGAAAAAAGATTACACATTAACCATTATTTGTATCTTTGTCCAGTAATGACGCCAAGTGTCATAAAATCCACACACTTCATTGGCTTGCATATCAATGCTGGATGCTGCTACCTGCAGGAACTTTTAGACGTAAATTATGTACGATAACCTGATGTTCTGTACAGTATGCAAAATCTTACCTCCACTTAGTATAATGACAGCTACAAAGATGGCCAGGTCGCTGTCATCTAACTCCAGCGCGTTAAACCGTATGGCAAACTCAAACTTGGGCTCCATGAAGTCACTAAATGGCTTTCGTAAGCTCTTCAAGAATTCCCGCGTCATAAACCCTTGTCCGTCGGCTATGAGAACACCATCTTTGTTCATTAATGATGCCAACATGGTGAATATTATTTCGTGAACACCATACTTCAGCAGAGTCACTTGATCATTCAGATCAAGGTTCACAAATCCTGGTATATTTTTGGCAAATTCAGTGATCTCGCGGACTGCCTCTACTGAGCGAGACTGGCATCTCTGGAAGATTCGAATGGCGACTTCCTTGTTTTGCTCCTGAAAAGGAGTCATGTAATGGTAGGCGATCTGGTCTTCCCCCATCATCAGCGAATTCATGTCGTATATAACAACAGGCTAAAATAAAAGTCAACGGGTACAGGCCATTAATAATATTTACAAAAAATATATTCCAGTTTATGTCTTAATCAAATAAATCATTTGCTTTTGAAAATGACTCAAACAAGTCAGACACCTGTCAAAATTTATTGCATGTTTTCAGTATTATGAAATTATGGTGTAACTGCACTTATTGCAACACTAAGAAAAACAGGGCTCATCAAAGGTTAAAAACTGAACACAGATGACTTTATCTAAAATACATTATGATGGTTGTCTAGGTTTTTGCAAAAAAAAACCAATTCAATAAAATCTTGTAACAAAACAACATTCCTCTATTTTGGGTTATTTTGTTTAATTTTTATTTTTTTAAATAAAAAAACAACACGTTTCACATCACATTAGATGTTTTACAAATTAGCTAAAAGCAGGCAGATGTTCTTGGACTCCAGGGGTGTCGCTAAGTGGCAAACATACCATTTATCTATCTATATAACAAAATGTAATAAGGAGAGAGAGAGATAACACATTCAACTCCCTGGGCATCTCTTGGTGTTGACTGCAGAATTTACACTTTATAGCCATACAGTGACACTAAAAATCTCTCATGTGGACTCTGGCGTTTGGGACAGTGCTTATTTTTATTTGACATGTTTATACATTGAGACTGAATACTATAGTCTGTGCAGCTGCCCTGATAGTCATTATACTGCTCTCAATTCCACAGGAAAGTGCTGATATGCACCACACAAATTCACTAGCTCCCATTTTCATCCACTTCTTGAATGTTATTGAAGACTATGTAGATGGGTATTTTTGTCTTCTGTTTATTTAATTCATATTTGTCAAAGACCTTGACATTGTGTTAGACAAAAAACATCAGAACTGATGACTTCATGGAACACTGACAGTTAATATTAACTTTAAGGTCAGATTAACTGAAAGCATAGCTGTCTTAGATCATTTTACCAGTTTGTCTATTTTGACATTAAAATTGAAATTCACTTCTGAATTCTCATTTTATTGAATAACCTTGTGAGTGGCTACATAGAGGAGACGTGGTATTGACTACAGATACATTATAACCCTATATTCCATGCATTGGATGGTGTGATGCCAAATATGTGATGTCGTCTAGATCATCACCAATAGGGCCAGAAGGTGTCTAATCTTGATCTATTAATAGTAAACAACCACTCCACCCCTTACGCAATATATAACAAGGTGATTTTAAGTGGCCTGGAGGTGCCAATTAGTAGCACATGGTTTCTAGGGATCCCCAAGCCATCATTATCATTCACCCCACATATGCTGGCGATGAATTAAGGTTATTTTTATTTCTCTCATCATATACAATGAAGGGCTCCTAACAGGCAAAACAATAACATGGCCATTAATGATGAATATCTATTTTATTTATTTTTTTAGTTTACTTTTAATGCATTATCAATATTGGGGCTCAAAATTTCCACTCTCCCACTAGCCTATGGTGAGTGAACATTCAGCCCTGTTAAGCAGAACTTCATCCCTGATGAGTGGGCCACGGACTCTCCGGGCAGTCCCTTTCAAGCGATGCATGAAGGAGCACTTCAGGAAAATTATATGCTTTCCTGAAGAAGTGTGTTCAAAGATTTTTTGGGTGAAAGCCTAACGGAGAAGGGAAGGGAGTTCCACAGAAAAGGGGCAGCCTTGAAGAAGTCTTGGAGGCGGGCATCAGATGTGGGAGTATGGACAGAGGATAGACGTAGGTCTTCGGCAGAGCCCAGGGGCCACGACGTGACATACTTGTGTATTAGGGAGGATAGGTAGGTTGGAGCAGCATTATGTAGGGACTTGTAGGCAAGCACCAGAATCTTAAATTGAGTCCTACATCTAACTGAAAGCCAATGTAGGGACTGACAGAGGGGGGAGGCGTGGGAGGTGTGAGCTGACAGGAAAATGAGCCTCGCCACTGCATTCATAATAGAATGCAGCGGTGCAATCTGGGAACACGTAAGACCACTGAGAAGGGGATTGCAGGAGTCAAGACGAGAAAGAACGGCATGGACCATCACCTTAGCCACATCTGGTGTTAAATAGGGGTGGATGCAAGTTATGTTTTTGAGATGAAAGTATTTAAAAAATTGGGCAGACTAGATGGGCCGAATGGTTCTTGTCTGCCGTCAAATTTTATGTTTCTATGCACATCCAGAATCCTACCACCATGACCACTGCAAAAAGCAGAAATTGCCATTGTAGCTGTAGTAAAGCTTTAAATTTAAACTTAACTTTGAATTCACTTTGAATTCTCACTAAATTCCTTGCAATTCTCACTTTAGTGAACCAACCCTGAAAATCTCAAATTTTAACATACACACAGTTGAAGCCTTTATTTATATTAACTCATATTAAGGCTGATAATTCAGCAAGTTATACTCAGTTCTGAACAGTGTCACTGGAATGTGAATGGAGATATAATAAAAAGTGTAAACTCTTTGTACAGTAAACAGTGTAATGTGCAATGGGGCAAAGTCCTCCATAGTACAAACATGCAAATCATTAACTGAATATTTACCGATAAACTCGCAAGTCTGGGAGATGATTCTAAATGATGGGTGGAGAATATTACATGGCACACAAGGGATACTGTAACTTTTTATAATCGCCTTCTATTATTTAATACTGGCTTCTTTTTAATTGGGTTTAAAGTCTTCAGTAGTAGGTTTTTTTACATAACTTGGAGCTTTATGGCACATGTTTATTCATCTGGAAAATGCTGGTTAGGGCCAGAGTATAAATTTATGTAGAAATATCTCCCGCACATAAATTGAAGGCTTTAAAGAGACACTCCAAGGCAAAATACAAACTAAATAAGTCACTGTTTAGTAGATATACCCCAAATGAAAACATGCATGCATTTAATTGTTCATTGGAGTTATATCTAAAAACAGCTTGCAAAAACTGCTGTTCTCTTGTCTGCTGCCTTTACAAGTCCTCCCCTTCTGGCCCCGCCCAGACTTTCTGTGGCTGTCCAATCACATACTCCCAATGCAGCTCAATGAGAAGTCTTTGCAAGGCAGGTGCTCTGGGCAATTGCTGCCTCTTGAGTTCAGTGAAATCAGCGCTATTTCCAAAATGAAAAAAAGAGGACACACTCTTCACACTTAAAGCTTTTCAGCAAGTTAACAGTATCTCTTTAATATTGGAGGTGTGTGGGTAAGAAAGCACACAGAAAAATTATGTATTTGTGCAAGGGCTCTGTGTGAGGGCGACATAAAGATGCAAATATTAAGTAGAGATAAGATATAAAGTAGTGGGGTTTATAATAAATCAAGAGTAATGAGTTTAAAAATTTTCAGGCTGAAAAGAGCTGGGTTGAGAATGTATGGCTGTATGGAGCATTGAGTTGGGATATTATGGCTGTGCAGATCTAAACAATGTGTTAGAATCTGTATAGCAAGCATGTCAAACTCAAAGTGTGGCATGGGCCACATAAACAAGGTTTAAGTTTATGTGGGCACACACACACATACTCACAGACAGACACACACACACACACACTCACTGACAGACACACACACACACTCACATACAGACACACTGACAGACAGGAGAGGTAATTAATTGTTTATTCAATGAGTTATTATTATTAATTGTTCACAATGTGTGTTTGATAATACACCACATGTTTTTTCACTTACATAAATGTTGTATGCACCTATATATTGTGTTGTTCTATGTGCTACATTAGCTTGAAAAAAGCCCTGTTGGGGCTGAAACGTTGCTTTGTATTTCCTGGTTCGAATAAATTAATTGCCTTGAAATTTAGAATCTATTGGAGTGCCTGGATTATTTCTACAATTGTCTATTATTGGTCCTGTTTGGGTACTGGGACTTTCCAAGAAGCACCCTGGAATCCATAGTAAGGGGTAGAGTGCGCTTCCAACTTTGACTATATTAACACTGACAGACACACACACTGACAGACACACACACACTCGCTGACAGACACACACATACTTGCTGACACACACACTCACAAACAGACACACACAGACACACACACACACTCACTGACAGACAGACACACATACAGACACACTGACACACACACACACTCACTGACAGACACACACACTCACTGACAGACACACACATACTTTACTTTACTTCTCCCTACCTTATGTGCGGCATCTCCCTGGGGTCCTTCCTGCTCCTCACTGCTCCCGCGCGCGGTTTAGTGATGCGTCATATTCCAGCGCCCGGCTTCACTTCAGTCGGCGCGCGCAAAGGAGCAGTGAGGAGCAGGAACACTGAGCTCCCTCGCGGCCCTCCTCCCCGGCCGGGTAAGTGTTAGCAGAATATGGCACCTGCAATGTGGGGAAAGCAGGTGCCTACGTTGCTATAACACCAGCATGTACTCGCAGCTCGCCGGGCCGCAAAGATGGTCCTTGTGGGCCGCAAGTTTTACATGCTTGCTGTATAGGGTGAGAGTGGAACATAGAAAGTCTACAGGAGGGAGATAGACACTTTACAGGGATGGGTGGTGGTATATAGAGCTGGGTGGTGGGTGGTGGGTTATGCAATGCTATGTTGTGGGATACAGAATATATAGCTGTGAGATGGGGTATGGTTTGGGGGGGGACATAGCTTGGGGATTGGATGGAAAGGCTGTGCACAGACTTTAATGTCAATATAGATTGTGAACAAAGTAAGAATGCTGTATATAGAGATGGAGGTTGAGGAATTGGTGCAGAGGCAGAGGATGTCATATAGAGGCAGTACAAACCCTGGTGGTGATGATTTTTGATATTAAGGCTTTGTGGAGATACAAACTGGGATTAGGAAAATCCACTAGTGCAGGGGTGACCTAAAAATAAATCTCTAGATGTTGTAAAACTACACCTCCTTAGATGCTTTGCATGACTTTAGAATGACAAAGCATCATGGAAGCTGTAGTTTTAAAATATCCGGGGGATCTACCTTTTTGGCACCCTTGCACCAGGGATAGAGGTGGCTATAATAATTTTGCACTTATCTAATAATACTGTAATGTATAAACTGTATAAAATGTGAGGTGGTATTTAGAGGTAGGATTGGGATATATTGACAATTAAAATAGCTTGGCATTTCAACAAGAAGCACAACTATTGTAATTTTCTATTTCAGTATGTGTAACTGAGTAATAATGCACAAAAAAGAATGAGAGAACTGATACTAACTGATTTGTCTGTAGTTCTTCCTGTCAATATGGCTCTTGCCTTGGCTTTAGTGAGAGGGAAGGATTTTAAATATGAATCATACAAGTGCTTGGCGAGTACGCGTTGATCAGCAGATTCCGGATTCATCTGGTCAATGTCACTCGAAATTTCAGCCAAGAGTTTCTCCTTTTCAGCTTGTGGCATTCTTCCAAACCTGATTGCTGTAGAGACACAATTATTTTATTAGACTGCAAAACAGCCAGTAAAATTAACAATAGTGATAAAATACAAATAAAAAAAAAAGGAACAGCATTTTAAGATGCCTTAGTTAACCAACAGAATATGTTGGGTATTGCCCTCAACCACATGTTTTTTTCTGGTCTTTAAGGAGTTAAACTGAATTATTTCAGAATTTGTTAAATATTTAATGTAAAAATTTTGCAAAGGCTCTGCCATTAGAGCAATCGAATCTACTTCTATAGAGTTCCTTTTATTTGAATCTCATTTTATTTACTTTTTGAGCGCTCTAGTTTTCATACAATATATAAGTTATAAAAGTAGGGATTACATGTCTTTATTTATAGCAGCCACATTTACGTTTGAGCAGAGCTTAAAGAAACATAACATTTTCACTTTTAGTTGTTTAGTAGTATATTATATTTAATTAAACTTAATGTTTTCCTTTAAATTACATATATGACAGTGCCAACAGCGGTGTATCTAGCGTGAGGCTAACCTTTGCCTTGGGCGGCACTTTCAGGGGGCAGCAAAAACAGCATACCTGGTCAGCCTCTTGTCCTGGGGGGCTCAAGAAGTGGCCGGCTGGCCACCTTGAGTCCCCCTGAGGCTGGTATCTGTTCTGTTTGCGTGCGGGCGGCGAGGGAGCACTCTCCCTTGAGCTCTTCCTGCTCAGCTCCCTCGCACGCAATATGATGTCACTCCGGCCCCAGCAATACTGAGAGGTGCGCAAGAGGGAGCTGAGCAGGAGGATCAGAGCTCCCTCGCCACCCGCCTCCACCGTTAACCTGCCCGTGCATGCCTGCCTAACAGCTCCACTGGACCTCTGGGAAGAATCAACTCCAGCTCCCAAAGGTAGGGAGGCTGGATTGATTTGACATTAAAAAAAATTGTGAGTATGTGTGTTACTGAGAGTGTTAGTGTGTGTCTGTTAGTGTGTGTTAGTGTGTGTCTGTTAGTGAAAGTGTTAATGTGTGTCTGTTAATAAGTGTTAGTGTGTATCTGTTAGTGAAAGAGTGTGTGTGTGTGTCTGTTAGTGAGAGTGTGTGTGTCTGTTAGTGAGTGTGCATTTGTCTGTCAAAGAGTGTGTATGTCTGTCACTGAGAGTGTATATGTGTTTGTCAGTGAGAGTGTATGCAGGGCCGGCGCGTCCATAAGGCGGCACAGGCGGCCGCCTTAGGGCGCACGGGCTCTGGGGGCGCAATATTTCAGTGACCGGCAGGAGGGAAGCTCTCCCTCCTGCCAGGCCACCATCTCGACCCCCGGCGCAGCGCGCGGCAGTGCTGTGATCAGGCGCGCGAGGGAGCTCTAATCTCCACCCTCTGCTCCCTCGCGCGCTGCCTACTGATGCCGCGGGAGCCGGAATATGACGTCATCAGTAGGCAGCCCGCGAGGGAGCAGAGGATGGAGATTAGAGCTCCCTCGCGCGCCTGATCACAGCACTGCCGCACGCCTCTCAGCAGCCCCAGGGACAGATCCATCATCCACACCAGCTCTCCAGGTAGGGAGGCTGGGTGGAAAATGTTTATTTATAAAATTATTAGTGAATGTATGTGATGTGTGTCTGTGAGTGACAGTGTGTTTGTCTGTGTGTGTGTGTCTGTGAGTGACAGTGTGTTTGTCTGTGTGTGTGTGTGTGTCTGTGAGTGACAGTGTGTTTGTCTGTGTGTGTCTGTGAGTGACAGTGTGTGTGTCTGTGTGTGTTTGTCTGTGTGTGTGTCTGTGAGTGACAGTGTGTGTCTGTGTGTGTGTGTGTGTCTGTGAGTGACAGTGTGTGTGTGTGTCTGTGAGTGACAGTGTGTTTGTCTGTCTGTGTGTGTGTCTGTGAGTGACAGTGTGTGTGTCTGTGTGTGTGTGTCTGTGAGTGACAGTGTGTGTGTCTGTGTGTGTGTGTCTGTGAGTGACAGTGTGTGTGTCTGTGTGTGTGTCTGTGAGTGACAGTGTGTTTGTGTGTGTGTCTGTGAGTGACAGTGTGTGTGTGTGTCTGTGAGTGACTGAGCTTGTGTCTGTGAGTGACAGTGTGTGTGTCTGTGAGTGACTGAGCGTGTGTCTGTGAGTGACAGTGTGTGTGTCTGTGAGTGACTGAGCGTGTGTCTGTGTGTCTGTGAGTGACAGTGTGTGTGTCCATGAATGACTGTGTGCGTCTCTGTGTGTGTCTGTGAGTGACAGTGTGTGTGTGTGCATGTGATTGTATGAGTGTGTGTGCATGTGTGTGTCTGAGTGACTGAGCGTGTGTCTGTGAGTGACAGTGTGTGTGTCTTTGAGTGACTGTGTGTGTCTGTATGTGTGTCTGTTACTGACAGCGTGTGTGTCTGTGAGTGACAGTGTGTGTGTCTGTGAGTGACTGTGCGTCTGCGTGTGTGTCTGTGAGTGACAGCATGTGTGTGTGTGTGTGTGTGTGTGAGTGAGTGCGTGTGTCTGTGAGTGCATGTGTGTGTCTGAGTGACTGAGCGTGTGTCTGTGTGTGAGTGACAGTGTGTGTGTCCATGAGTGACTGTGTGCGCCTGTGTGTGTGTCTGTGAGTGACAGCGTGTGTGTCTGTGAGTGACAGTGTGTGTGTCTGTGAGTGACAGAGTGTGTGTGTGATTGTATGAGTGTGTGTTCATGTGTGTGTCTGAGTGACTGAGCGTGTGTCTGTGAGTGACTGTGTGTGTGTCTGAGTGACTGAGTGTGTGTGTGAGTGATTGTATGAGTGTGTGTGTCTGAGTGACTGAGCGTGTGTCTGTGAGTGACAGTGTGTGTGTGTGTGTGTGTCTGTGAGTGACTGTGTGCTTCTGTGTGTGTGTCTGTGAGTGACAGTGTGTTTGTGAGTGAGTGACTGTCTGTGTGTCTGTGAGTGATTGTATGAGTGTGTGTGCATGTGAGTGTATGAGTGTGTCTGTCAGTGTATGATGAGTGTATTTGTCAGTGTATGAGTGTGTGTCTGTCAAATCAGTGAGAGTATGTTTGTCATTGAGTCTGTGTGTGACTATCAGTGTGTCTGTCAATGAGTGTCAATCAGTGTGGGTCTGTCAGTGTCAATGAATGAGTGTGTGTCAGATCAATGAGTCTGTGTCTGTCAGTGACGTCTGTGTGTTTGTCATTGAGTGTGTGACTGTCAGTGTGTACAGAGTGTATGTCAGATCAATGAGTCTGTGTCTGTCAGTGACGTCTGTGTGTTTCTCATTGAGTGTGTGACTGTCAGTGTGTACAGAGTGTAGTGGAGCAGAGCGCGGTACAGGAGCTTCTGTTTCCAGTACCTGGCCAGACTGACAGGAGGTGCTCACAGAGAGAGCACTCCCTGTCAGTCCGTCCGGGTACAGAAAACTGAAGCTCCTTTAGGGGATCTGCTCCGCTCAGCAATGCAACAATAGAGGTAGGAGGCACACACCAGGAAGTGTGACCACTAAAGGGGTGGGGGGTGCACCAAGGGACAGGGAGGGAATGGGAGAGAAACACCAAGAGACAGGGGGGAAAGTGGGGAGGGGAGAAGAACACTAAGGGACAGGGAACAGAAGGGACCACTAATGGTCGGGGAGGGGAGAGGGGCTGGTTAAGAGGCACATAGGTGAAGATTTGGGGGGGGGGCGGAAAAATGCATCTTCGCCTATGTACCTAAAAATCCAAGCACCGGCCCTGAGTGTATGCGTGTCTGTCAGTGTGTGTTTCGGTGTGTTTATGTCTGGTAGTGAATGTGTGTGTCAGTAAATGGGTGTGTCTGACACTGAGAGTATATATGTCTGTCATTGAGTGTGTATATGTGTCAGTAAGTATATATGTGTCTCAGTGTGTTTTGGTCTGACACTGAGTGAGTGAGTGTGCGTCTGTCAGAGTATGTATGCATTTCTATCAGTGAGTGTGCATGTGTGTCTGGTTGGTGAATGTGAGTGTGTGTAACTGTGAATGTGTGTTGGTTACAATGTGTGTGACTGTGTATCAGTAAGTGAGTGTATGTCGGTGCATGCATCAGGGAGGGCGTGTTTCTGTCAGGAAGAGAAATTTGGAAGGGGGTGCCCAAGTTTTGTCATGCGTAGTGCCACATTAAATATACTCTATACCATGGATGTCCAAAAGTTAGATCCCCAGATGAAGAACTACAATTCCCATGATGCTTTGCAAGCCTTTAGAATGACAAACCATCATGGTAGCGGTAGTTTTAAAACATCTAGGGATCTACCTTGGACACCCCTTCTCTATACAGTAGTAAAATTCCTTTTACAGATAGCCCTATCATTTGGCCTCTTGTCTGATGTTGGAGGGATGAGATTTTTTTCCTGTTGTGGACAGTAAATGGTGCAGATTTATTGACCAAATACGAATATGTATTCGTTCATGAGTTCATTATTCTGTGTCTATCTAAGTCAATGTGTGAGTGCCAGAACAAAAGTAAAGCACTCCGTTCATATTAAAAATTGTTATACAACACAGTATACACTATATTACACAATCACATAATGGGAGGTATTCAGCCTTATAAAATGTTACACTACAAAGCATTAAGATTACGTAATATTATAACAGTGGAAGAAAACAGTCCTTTAAATCTGTAATTCTATTTAAAAAGAAATTAATAATACGGTTGTGACAGCTACATGACCTAAGTAGTATCGGCAACAGGAAGGGGAAGATTATTATTACTCAAACACATTTGATCTTGTGATATTGCCCAAAAAGCTACAGGAAAAGGCAAAAGGTATTTTCAAGTGTCTTTTTCCTTTGCTATGCGATGCATTTAGAATTTAGAAAGGGGAAGCTGAGTATCCACAAAATTACACCACGCATTTATTAAGTGACATTTACATCATGAGTAAAAATTAGATGTCAATGCTTGATTTTAAGCTACCTTTATGCCAAAATATTTTGTAAGCCCCATTTGTGATGGGTTTGCCATGAAAATACATCAATTAATGACGTGACACAATGGCGCTGAAAATTTGTATAAAGTGTTTTGTTCAAAAAATTTATGTAGTATGAATATAAGTGCAAAAGTATAATAAAATAGTAAAAGAGTGATTTCATGTAGCATCCAACAGGTCTTGGCATTTACCAGCAAATTTTAACATTAAAACAACAACATACCAATTGGCGCGCAAACAATTATTAGGTATATAATTATACACTGGATAAAATATTGTGTAAACTGGAAAAACAAAACAAAAACAAATAGTGTGTTAACGTAAAAAATGATTCCTCACACAATAAACCTTAATAGATAAACTCACAAGGCAGGCATGATTATGTCACTCAAACAGTGAGTACTGGGAAGATCAAGCTCTTGAGAACATTGGATCAAAGGGTTATTATTTGGGTTATTGTTTAGGGAAACATTTTTTTTGTTAATACACTATATTACGTCCAGTGTATAAGTATACATTTAATTGTTTGCACACCAATATATATTGCAATCCATTTTTAAAAAGTGTGATCAAAAACATGATATATTTTATTATGCTATAATATCATAAAAGGTCAGAGTGACATTTACACATGATTATCGTCACGTTGAAGAAACACTCTAAAAACCATAACCTTTGGAACAGGGCCAGACTGTGACAAAAATTCAGCCCAGTCAGTCAGTGTGTATATATGTGTCAGTAAGGGGGAGTGGGGAGGCAGAATGGGGGCATGGGGGAATGGGGAGGCAGAATGGGGGCATGTAATGACAAGCACACCCCCCACCCAAATGTGTATGTTAGTGTGATTTCCCCCCAGAGCATCCAGTGCTCTCGGACACAGAAAATGCTTTTTATTTTTCAAGCATACGCTCTGTTTGCTAGTGAATTGTCTCTGTTGTCCCCAATAATGAGTTACCAGAGAACAAAAGTGGAACAGGGCTGTCAAAGTCAGTCGTGCATTTGTGGGGTGGCTCCCTGTAGTGTTGTATGTGTTTGGAGATTGTTTGTGGAATTGCATGTTTGTAGAGGAGACTGTTTGTGTTGTAGTGTGTAAAGGGGTCTGTTTGTAATGTGCTATGTGTGGCTAGGGCCTGTAGTGTGTGTTTCTGGCCTGTAAAGTATTTGTGTGTGCATGCTTTTAGGGCCTGTAGAGAAGATTGGCCTAGGGTGTGTTGTGTGTGTGCATTTAAGAGCTGTGCTGTGTGTGTGCCCAGGTGCTGCAGGGAGTTGCATTGTGTGTTTATATGTATTGTGGTTGTTATTCACATTCGTTTATAGGTGCGGTAATTTGTGTATAGTAGTGTAGTGTGTGTGTATAGGGTACAGAGGTACAGTGTATGTGTATAAAGCTATAGTGTGTATTTTTAGGGGATATACAGGGAGTGCAGAATTATTAGGCAAGTTGTATTTTTGAGGATTAATTTTATTATTGAACAACAACCATGTTCTCAATGAACCCAAAAAACTCATTAATATCAAAGCTGAATATTTTTGGAAGTAGTTTTTAGTTTGTTTTTAGTTATAGCTATGTTAGGGGGATATCTGTGTGTGCAGGTGACTATTACTGTGCATAATTATTAGGCAACTTAACAAAAAACAAATATATACCCATTTCAATTATTTATTATTACCAGTGAAACCATTATAACATCTCAACATTCACAAATATACATTTCTGACATTCAAAAACAAAACAAAAACAAATCAGTGACCAATATAGCCACCTTTCTTTGCAAGGACACTCAAAAGCCTGCCATCCATGGATTCTGTCAGTGTTTTGATCTGTTCACCATCAACATTGCGTGCAGCAGCAACCACAGCCTCCCAGACACTGTTCAGAGAGGTGTACTGTTTTCCCTCCTTGTAAATCTCACATTTGATGATGGACCACAGGTTCTCAATGGGGTTCAGATCAGGTGAACAAGGAGGCCATGTCATTAGATTTTCTTCTTTTATACCCTTTCTTGCCAGCCACGCTGTGGAGTACTTGGACGCGTGTGATGGAGCATTGTCCTGCATGAAAATCATGTTTTTCTTGAAGGATGCAGACTTCTTCCTGTACCACTGCTTGAAGAAGGTGTCTTCCAGGAACTGGCAGTAGGACTGGGAGTTGAGCTTGACTCCATCCTCAACCCGAAAAGGCCCCACAAGCTCATCTTTGATGATACCAGCCCAAACCAGTACTCCACCTCCACCTTGCTGGCGTCTGAGTCGGACTGGAGCTCTCTGCCCTTTACCAATCCAGCCACGGGCCCATCCATCTGGCCCATCAAGACTCACTCTCATTTCATCAGTCCATAAAACCTTAGAAAAATCAGTCTTGAGATATTTCTTGGCCCAGTCTTGACGTTTCAGCTTGTGTGTCTTGTTCAGTGGTGGTCGTCTTTCAGCCTTTCTTACCTTGGCCATGTCTCTGAGTATTGCACACCTTGTGCTTTTGGGCACTCCAGTGATGTTGCAGCTCTGAAATATGGCCAAACTGGTGGCAAGTGGCATCGTGGCAGCTGCACGCTTGACTTTTCTCAGTTCATGGGCAGTTATTTTGCGCCTTGGTTTTTCCACACGCTTCTTGCGACCCTGTTGACTATTTTGAATGAAACGCTTGATTGTTCGATGATCACGCTTCAGAAGCTTTGCAATTTTAAGAGTGCTGCATCCCTCTGCAAGATATCTCACTATTTTTGACTTTTCTGAGCCTGTCAAGTCCTTCTTTTGACCCATTTTGCCAAAGGAAAGGAAGTTGCCTAATAATTATGCACACCTGATATAGGGTGTTGATGTCATTAGACCACACCCTTCTCATTACAGAGATGCACATCACCTAATATGCTTAATTGGTAGTAGGCTTTCGAGCCTATACAGCTTGGAGTAAGACAACATGCATAAAGAGGATGATGTGGTCAAAATACTAATTTGCCTAATAATTCTGCACTCCCTGTATAATGTGAGTGTATAGGGGGTATAGAATGTGTGTAGTGTGTTGGGGTGTAAGTGCATGAAGGGACAGAGCTTCCTCTTAGGACTGATACTTCACTGTTTGAGTTGACAGAGGAGATCTTTTGGCCACCGCAGACCACCTGGAATTTCGCCGGTTTACCCGATGGCCAGTGCGAGCCTGCATTAGAGCATGCTGGCATCCTCCCAAATGTAATAGTCAAGGTATTTGAGATTTGCTTGACTTCTAACCTTGATCAGTAGGGTGTCACAGCCTGCCAGACAGCCACACACATCCAGGAGTGCTGAAACATTGTGCTTGAAGCTTCCATTAATTTTACTAAGCTAAGCCCTGCACTGCAGAGCAGGCTCATTGGCTTAGAGAATCAGCAAACCGCCTTTTGCCAAAGAGCAGATCCCTGCACCAATGCAGGTACAGAGGCAGGGATTGGGACCATTAGTAAATGGTTTGACTACTGAAATTGTGGGCAGAGCCAGGGCACCCCTGGCAGCATACCCAATACTGAGTGATGTTTGGAGTATTCCTTTAGATTGGGGTTTAAAGGGGCTGTGCCTTTCCTTCTGCTATTTACACAGATTTTAAAAACAGATACAAGCAAACAAGGTCATTCACCCTGTCTGTTTTCTATTGAGAAGCATTTTTTTGTTTCCTACTCTGTACAGCAGAGTTTACACTGCAAGCTTCCCACAGTACCTGTCTCAGTCACTTTTGCTGCAAGGCTATCCTGACATATAGCAGAACCAAATGGTAATTATGAAGAATTGCAGGATACAAAGCTTTGCTAAAAACGAAATCCTTATTACCTGTCTAATGGGTGAAACCCTTTTTATTGGTGTGCTACTGTGAAAGAGTATTCTTGCATGTTCTGCCCCCTTCCAAAATATATTATTGTAGCTTTCACAAAACTTTACACACAACTCCTAAGGCCTCATGACCCAATTTACTAACCAGGCCCAAAATACATTTGGCACCTCAAGAAAAGAATGAAAAGTTACATACTTCACATCCTACCATGTCAATAGGACCCCACTCCCTCCCCATGTCAGTAAGCCATTTCCCTACTGATGTTAGTAGACCATTTCACTCCAAATGTCAGAAGCTTTTTTCAGTGTTTAAAGGGACACTCCAGGCACCCAGGATTCTGCAGTGCCAGGAAAACAGATATGTTTTCCTGGCACAGGAGAGTCCCTTTAATTATTTTTTCAAATTTTTTACATTTTATTTATAAGTATTCCGCTTCTGAAACCTTTGCAACCTAGCATAGACAAGCACATCTCCCATGTGGCTCTTGTTGTTCTATGCCTGGAAGTGAAACCATGCATCAGTGCAGCATAATCAGATCAGTCTTCTGGCATCCTAATAATCTTAAATTCCTTCCCGTGGTGTATTGTGCCAGATCTCAGTTTCACCATATACCTTCATTGCCAAAGGACTAGCAATATAATTAGTTTTTTGTAACAATTTTTTCATTTTTTTTGAAAGGTTAATATAAAATCACAATACTTGTACTGTTTAATTTAAACTGTATTTACTTAATTACAGCATATTTAGTGTTGGATGAATTTATCTGATTGAATATGAAGCCCAAATGAGAGGTTAAGGTCTAGCCATTTTTGTCATACATTTATAGGAATTAACTGAAGCAAAACTGCAATTTGATTTTGTTTGATGTTTTACTGGAAATTGTTTAAGTAATCTGTATATTATTTCAGGCACTAAAAAAAAATATTCCAGTATTACAGGATATTTTCTGGTAAGGTAGTTAAAGTTCAAAGAAGGATGCAGGGAGGCAGCGCCTGTAGTGGTGTTCTCAGATCCAAGCTAGTATAGGAGGAGATAAGGTGAGAATTTAATATAGTGTAGTATATTATAAATACTAGTTGAATGTGAAGAAACAAATTGCACTTACAATTTTCTAGAGCTTATGTTCAGCTCATAAGCTCCAGAAAATTGTAAGTGCAATTTGTTTTTTCGCATTCAACTAGAATTTATAATGTACTACACTATATTACGTTCTCTCTTCTTATTCTCTATACCACCTTGGATCTGAGAACAACACAACAGGAGCTGCCTCCCTGCTTCCTTCTTTGCACTTTAACTACACTACCATAAAGAAGAGACTCTGGCGCCAAAAATTCAACTCCCTTACAAAAAAGAATATTTTCTATTTGAACATTCATCTCTCAACCTCTGAAATAATGGTTTAGGGTATGATATAATTTATCTTATTTAGCTTTACTCTTGACAGTGCCATCCATTGCAGACAGTGCAGAATATAACATTATAATGTTATAATGAATTAACTCATATAAGTAGTGTGATGTATCACATTTATGTCTTTGAATTTTGTATTTAACCTATTTGGTTTAAAAGTACATTGTTCTTTATCATAGGGGTTTACAGCTAAATGTATTACGATATAACGGAACAAATCAACTATGTCAATCAAAGATTAATTAGATTTTTTTTTAAATGTAACAGTATCCTAGCCCTCACACTGAGTACTTAGCATGCCAGTCTTTTTTTAATCTAAACTTTAAAAAAAAAATTTGAAGTTTCTGAATAGTTGCAAAAATCCCCAAACATATCTTATGATTTATTTGTCATTTGACAATGTTATTCTTTTGCAATCCCTACAGTGGAAAACAAGATTTGTACTTGTACATTGTTCGGAATAATGCCAGAGAGGCCACCACTGTGGGTCTTGCAAGGTTATGTGGCAACTTGTACCAGTCAGAGTCAGAGAGAAATATGTTTTTCAAATCTATTTCCCACCATCTAAATCAAACCACAAAAATTGTTAATTCTAGCACTGAAATACTGATGTCTGCTCACACAGTGTTTACACAAAGAATTCAGTATATGGTTAAAGAAAATCTCATTCTTAGCAATTATCTTTGAATTAAGACATCTGTTTTACAGAGTATTAAAACTCCTATTCTTGGCCAGTAAAGGTGCTATGAAACATACTAAACTCTCAACTTTTATGAGGATTTTCTAAATTGAATGTTCTTCATCAGCAAACAGTCCATGAGAATTCTAATCCCACACCTCTCGTTTACAAAGTGGACACTTCATTAAATATATGTAACATTTTTTCACACTGAACTTGATCCTTTTTTCAGTCTATTTAAAGGGGTACTATAGTTTCAGGAACACAAAATGTATTCCTGACAATATAGACCTAAAACCACCGTTTAGTTGGTTAGCCCCCCTTACCCCAGGCTAGAAAGGTGGTTTACTCACCTTTTTCCAGTGCTGCGATGGGCTCCTCATGCCTGGCCCTGCCCCCAATCCACTTTCTTGGCTGACATCATCAGAATGAATTATATTAGCCAATCATAATGCTTTCCCATATGAAAGCACTGGATTGGGTAAGATCATCAATTTTTATGATCTCAGCCAAAGAGGTAGGGCAGTGTGGGTGGAGCCAAATGCCACTTGGCCAATCAGCATCTCCACATAGAGATGCATTTATTTAGTGCATCTCTATAGGGAAAGTTCCGCGTCTCTATGTAGAGGGTGGAGATGCTGAACGGCAGGCTGAGGAGTAGCCATTAGAGGTGTTCCTAGGCTGTAATGTTAACACTGCCTTTTCTCTCGAAAGGCAGTGTTTACATTCCAAAGCCTGCAAGGACATACTATGCTCACCAGAACAACTACATTAAATTGTAGTTGTTCTGGTGATTATAGTGTCCCTTTAACTATGTAGAATAACACCCACTTGCTGTTGGATATCAATTTAAATTGGTTTACCTGCACAAGAAGCCACTAGGAATTAACAAAGTGTAGTTGCTACATTGCATCAGCGAATTATAAAAATGCTTGAAAAATATATATTCTATTGTGGTCATGGTCTATGGGTGGAAAACCAGAAAGGAAAGTCAGTTAGCATTCTACAATATGAAAAAAAATCTGTAGTAGCATGTCAATTACCAATATGAGGTATAGGCCTGACAGAGACCTTTACATAGGAGTAAAATATGAGAGAGAAAAATGGAGAATACGTGTTAAGGGTGGAAAAGGTGTCGGACCACCAGTCTGACTCATGTCTCACTTGACATGGAAGGATAAAGAGAAATTTTCTTGTACTTATGTTATCTTTACATTGTGTGTTATGTTCTGTGTTATTTATTACCTGAACGCTCTATATTTGGAGAAAACATCTCTTATGGGCATGCTGAAACATCAGAAAGTATACCATCTTATAAACAGAATAACATGATAATGTACCCTACACAGCATTAGTGAATGGGAAACAAATGATTATTTATTTTGATAAATCAGGAAAATCTGATTACTGTTATTATTTAGCTAGTAGCATAAATATCTCTGCAGTACCTTAGAATCAGGTCCTGTCTGTGTATATATCATTCAAAGTTCAATGAGCAGTTTCTCACTGAAATGTGATGATTGTTAATACATTAAAAACAAGGAAAACCATATCAATAATCTCTAAAGAAGAGATCAGCTGGCAGTGATAAACGCTGGTAAACTGGGTAATAACTACCATAAGATTGAACTTTGGAGGATATTATCAAAATATAATTAAAGAAGATGAAATAACTGATAAGCAAGCAGCTCGCTAATCATCAGCATTACCAAAGTACGCAACCATTTTTATTGTCAGTTAACACCTCATCTGTCACAGAGGCTGGGAAGGCAATAGATGTTAGCAGTGATTCCACAGGCAAAAGATGAGTGAAGAATGCATTGCAAATCCATTCCATTCTTTCCCAAGCAGAGATTATGAAGTCATGATCAGGTCCATTACTCTTTGATCTCTAATCCAATAACTTCCTTGTTGTAGAAGACCATGAAATGGGCAAGGGACACTCCAAGCACCAATTTGTCCCACAATTATCCCTTTGTCCACAAATATCCCTACATAATAACATTACTGAAATTAAGTTGTCATGGCGTGAGGATGTCTCTGGGCACCATCTTTCCTCAAGGGGTTATTGCATTAACAAACTAAGTCTTGAACCCGGAGCCCATCGACTCTGCCTGGCTATGTCTGCTGCAGTCCGAAGCTTAAATCAGTAAGCCTTCCTTAGACTGGGAGGATGTTGCACAGTATAGCACTTGCACAGACTGGGTCCTTGCACCATAACCATTTCAGCATACTGAAATGGTTATGGTACTTAGAGTAACTCTTCGACTTTTTAATATCCTGCAGTGATGGTCTAATCTAAGATAATACCATTAAATACATATTATAGGACTGATTTGAAATGTAATTGAATAGGTTTTAAATAGCTTAGTTTTATTTCCCCATTTTAAATAAAAGTACGTGATCAACTAGGGAAATGTTACTGCAGGTATATCTATAGTGAGCAGTTTTATCACATGCCCTCTAGTGGTATAATTGAACAAAAAAAAGTTATGCTCATAGAAAAGAACAGGGATAGGCAACATTTGGTACTCTGAATCTTGTGGACTACTTATCCCCTGATGCTTTGTAAGTAGTAATACTGTAAGAGCATTATGGGGGATGTCCATAATATCCGGAATGTAGAAGGTTGCCTACCGATGGAGTAGACTATACTGGACCACCATTTTAAAAAAATGGAATGCCTGCTACCTGCCCTAGCTAAGCACTGCCTGGCACGTCAATTACCAACAAGCTCAGTCAACACTCTCTGCATTAATAAAAGTACCTCTCTCTTTTTTGTTTTCAAAGACGTTCAGAATGTACCTCTTCAAAGAAATGTCCATGAAATATGTTACTATCCCTATTGTCCACTGCTTATTTGTCCTCTTTTATGAAATAATTGAACCCCAATGTAAATAATTTTTAGGTGCACAAAGAAAGTTGACTGAAAATTGTATCAACATATTTTTACGTCTAAAGAGAGACTTTTTTGTACTTATGTTATCTTTACATTGTGTGTTATGTTTCTGTGTTATTTATTAATTCCTCCTGGCTATATCTCCGCGGATCCATTAAAACTGCTTTGAACATATCACAGTGAGTGTCTGAGACTTTTTTCTTATATGTAGACTAGATGGGGTATGCTGACCCATGCTCAATTTGGCACCCTGTGTGTATTTTTGTGATTGAGTGCAACCCTCTTCTTTATTTTGAAGGGCATACTGAAACATCAGGAAGTATACTACTTTATAAACAGAATATCCTGATAATGTACCTCACTCTTTACAACACAATGTATTGGGAAACAAATGTTTATTTATTTTGATAAATCAGGCAAATCTGATTACTGCTATTATTATGCTTTTAGTATAAATATGTCTGCAGTACATTGTTTCAAGGCAATATTTAACCAAACTAAAAGTTGGAAATATTGATGAATACAGCTTGCTTATTTCAGCATAACATTTTTACTTTGGTTTTCAATTCACCTCAAGCTATTATTTAACCCTTCATTGACCAGACTGCTTTTCAATTTATATATAATTTAACTTTTTTTTTAATTATTTAAATAAATATTTGTTTTTAGCAATTTTTTTTATAATATATATATATATAATTTAAATAGTTATTATATATATTTTATATATACATGTGTAATTTTATATTAATATATGTATATATTAATAAAAAATACACTTAGTATGACGTTATATATAAGAGATATATATATATATATATATATATATACATATTATAGATAGATATAATATATGTATAATATATATGTATAATATTATAACTTTATTTTTTTATTTTAAAACTTTTTTTTTACTTTTATTTTTTTACTTTTTTTCACCAGCAGGGGGACTGCCTGTCAATTCAGGCAGTCCCCCTGCAGGCCTATTGCAGCCATGTGACTGTCCCCCCCCCAGTGAAGAAGAAGACCGACCGGCGAGGGAATTGCAACAATCGGGTAAATCATTAGGATTACCCCTGCCCCCCCCGAGGTCCGGGATGGGGGGGGGGTTAGTTGTATGTGTGTATATATATATATATATATATTTTTTTTTATTATTATTATTTAATTTAATTTATTAAATAAAAGGCACTTGAGGCACTCAGCACACAGGCAGAGCATCGGAAGCCATAAGGCAGTGGGGGTGGGGAGGGGGTATTGCAGACTGTTTTTACGTCCGCGGTCACTAAGGGGTTAATGACTGCACCTCCACTTAATAGCTGCAGTATCTGCTGCATGCACAATATGACGGCAAATCAATGACAGATACTGTAGAACAGAATTTATCGGAAATTATTTGGTGGCTTGGTCAGTCACAAATACTAATCTGGAGATTAGCCAGTCAAACACGCAGATTGTAAAATGAATATTAGTTAAATATTAACCAAGGGCCTACAAAAATGTGTTATGAAGAGCTTTTTCCATGTATTTATTTATTTTTTGTTATTAGTGGTATGTCAGTTCTTATTAAACAAACTTATTATTAATAATAGAGATATTGAATGTTTTATAACTATGTAGGCTTGATCTGTGCCCAATGTACAGATTAAATCCATATCTACCTGAAGGTAAGCTATGGGAAATATGATAATAGGCTATAGCATAATACAGCGCCACCGTTACTGGTACCATGCCACCCTAGCCACGATAACCACTCAGTGTTAAACCACTGTAACCATTCAGTGGTAAACCTTCGAAAATGTTATAAAAATTAAAGACTATATAACCCTTACTAAGATGACATTTTATGGCGCACCAAAACAACTACAGCTGTTGTACTATATATGCTTGCAGGAGTGCCTTGGTGTCAAACCAAGTTGCTAATGGCTTGACTTTTTACTTGTGGTCTGCCAGGCACAGCTCCCTGCCTTTCTCTAGCAGGGAACTCTCTTCACTGAGCTAAAGGGACACTATAGGCACCCAGACCATTTCAGCTCACTGAAGTGGTCTCGGTGCACTGTCTGTATGCCCTTAAAGGGACACTATATAGGCACCCAGACCATTTCAGCTCACTGAAGTGGTCTGGGTGCACTGTCCTTATCCCCTTAAAGGGACACTATAGGCACCCAGACCATTTCAGCTCACTGTGGGTGCACTGTTCTTATCCCCTTAAACATGCAATGGTAATTATTGCAGTTATTGAGTAATTGCAATAATTACCTTGC
The DNA here is from genome assembly GCA_933207985.1 of Pelobates cultripes. Lineage (NCBI taxonomy): Eukaryota > Metazoa > Chordata > Amphibia > Anura > Pelobatidae > Pelobates > Pelobates cultripes. Next base: position 152,034,969 of record OW240919.1, read on the forward strand.
AGGGTTAACTCCACCTCTAGTGGCTCTCTACCAACTTTTCATGAGGACATCCAGCGTCCGCTAAAACCCTGTAGGAAAGCATTGACACAATGTGCATTAGGTCCCTGATATCAGTTGGCCTCGGGGGAGGAGGATGGGAGGCGGTTCTAGAATCAGGTCAGTGAAAAAGGCTTTTTAAATCCTTTCTGTGGTGGGAGGGCACAAGGGAGGGGTGCACTATATGATACTATAGTGCTAGGAAAACAACTTTGTATTCCTAGCACTATAGTTTTCCTTAAGCCCTATAGTGCAATACAGGGCTTAGCTCAGAAAAGCTAATGGAAGCGTCTGACTTTCACTTCCAGCTGCAAGCAACATTTTTATTATTGAAATTTGGGGGCACCAGTTTTCATTTCTCATTTCTTTTATCAAAATAAAAGAAATTAAAGGAAAGCAGTTAACACGCTTTAGGTAACTATAAAGGGGGTTATCTAATAAATAGTGAATTGTGAATATTTATATTTCAATCCAAATTAGTTGGAAAGATTGTTGAATTTGAGAATATGTCATCTTACTTGTGCAAATAGCTTTTCTTTTTACAACAATTCACTAGTTAATAAACAAAACCCTTAAATCAAAGAGAAACCGTTTTCAGGTAATTTGTTTGACCATTTAAAAGTTTGTAGCAAATTTTCCATTTGTTCAAAGACCAAGGCCCCAAGGGGGACACTAATGTCCAAGAACTGTGTTTGCCTACAAGCTGTTTACTTAGGTTTCCGACATAATCAGAATGTGTGTATTCTAAGCTTTGTCCACTAAACCAGCCCATCCAGTTAAAGCTTCTCCCTGGCATCCAACAGAAAGGAATGAAGTTATTCTAGCTTCTCCTCCCATGTTAAAAACAAGCATTTCTGGACGTTTTGCCGAAACAATGGCTCAGCAGTTTAAACCTCAACGATTAGTCACGTATACACTTTTTAGCACATGCTCTGTGATTTCCACTGAATAGCCTCACTCACTTGCTAACATATTTAAAAATTCACAATCAACTCACAATCAAATATGTAAAGTACGGATGAACATGTTCAGTCCACATGGCCAATACCATGGAACCTTCATGGTAAGCAAGTGATTCCTATCATAAAATGGAATCTTATTTAGTTAACTCTCCATTTTTCTTCCAAACAGATATAAAATTATGGAACCTTCTTTTACAGACAGGGATATGGACATTTGAGGTTTGAATAATATCAAAATTTTGTTAGATAGTGATTGGATGGTGTGTAATTGCTGATAAAATATTCTCACCCGATGGTAATTGTTTTGTTTGCCCAATTTTTGTGGTCCTGTCAAAGAGCTATAAATGTAAGCTAATATATTTTATTATTTATAATATAATGTAATTATATTAATAATAACAACAATCTCTATATAGTTCCTATTCTACCTGTATTGAATGCATGCACAACTTGCAATGATTGTCTGCTTAACTCCTTCACTATCAAGCACTTTTTAGTACTTTTTTTGCATACGATTTATTTGAAATGTTGATAGCACATTAACGTATGAGAAAGCAGCAGTTTTGTGTATATATTGCTGTTCAAACAAATATATAAATTAAATGATGGAAATTAAACAATATTAATTTATTTGTTCATCCTTTACACAAATATCTGGGGAATGAAAAGCTTTATCCCTTATCTTGCCTACCTACAGTAAGTACAGTCAAAGTACAGTTAAAACATATATTTCAAAAAAAAAAAAAAAAAGTGTTGTAGCAATCTGCTTTATTCTCTGCATTGGCATTATCTTTGACGCTTCCTTTATAGTGTTTAAGGAATGGGGGGACGGCTGTAATGTATAGTCCATTTGCAGACATTAAATTGATTGAATGTATCCTGGTAGAGAAATTGATTCCTTTATGGGATGAATTTAGGTTTCAAAGCTAATAAAAGTAAAAACATGTATGCTCATTTTTGGTAATGAAGGGGTTAAATCAGAATATTCTTACTTTATTTAGATAAATATAAATTACATCATTTTATTAAATAGTTTGTCTTGGTCTATGGAGCACAGACATGAAAATACATGTTGTACTACATTACAAAGTAATGGTGCAGGAAGGTTTTTCAATTATTTTGCAAATAGCTATGTTCAATTTTCCTCTTTAGTTTAATACTGTCTTACTCTTACACCTACACCCAAAGTTAGCACAATGTATTATTAATAATTCATATTTTAGCATTCGTTCTTGTTCACTGACTACTACCAAAAATCCATGAATATCTAAGCAACAGGCCCAGACACTCACCATTATGGGACATACCAACTGCCAGACATTTCTGAAATCTGCAGAACTGACACTTGTTTCTGCTTTTCTTGTGAATCCGGCAATTTAAATCACACCGTTCATAAATGAGCTTCAGGCGGATTGTTCTTCTGAAGAATCCCTGCGAAAAAAAGTGCATAACGTAATATAAGATTACATATGAAGAAAACAAACCTCAAACTCCTATGTATTGTGAGCAACCTAAATCAATGAATACCAACTGAAATGATATTTGTCAAAATCAATTTTCAAATATGGTTAGGGAAGGGGGGAGGGCAGAGGGTAAAATGTTATCTTCCACACCCATGCTATTTCTATGAAGGGTTAACACAATGCTCATAATAGCATGCATACAAGCAAAGAAAATAAATATTGCATTAATGTTTAAAGGGACACTATAGTCACCAGAACAACTACAGCTTTAATTCAGAGAAAAGGCCTGTTTTCCTGGAACTATAGGCTCCTGGAGTGCCCCCTCCCTGCCCGTCACTTTAGTCACTTACCTGAATCCAACACTGATGTCCCTCGGTGCTAGGTCAGGTTCTGCCCACGCTCCTCAGGCTCCGCCCATGCAATGGCCGCGCTCGCCTTAGGATTTCCCCATAAGAGAGCATTATTCAATGCTTTCCTATGGGGAAAAAAAATCTGACGTCATCATGCAGAGTGTGAGGACGTCCAGTGTCAAATAACGGCCAAAAGTCTGTTTCGATTTCGGAAATCCCTCTAGTGGCTGTCTAGTAGATGGCCACTAGAGGAAGAGTTAACCCTCAGCGGTGATTATTGCAATTTCTTAGAAACTGCAATAATCACCACTGTAGGGTTAAAGGACATGGGACATTGCACCCAGACCACTTCAATGAGCCAGGGACATGGGTCATGGAAAGCATTGGATTGGCTGAGATCATCAATTCTGATGATGTTAGCCAAGGAGGCAGCCAGAGGCAGGCCAACACTGGCAGACCCATGCGGTGCAGGAAATAAGGCAAGTTTTCTTACCTTTTAATGGTGGTTTTAACACTATAGGTTCAGGCATACACGTTTGTGTTCCTGACCCTATAGTGTTCCTTTAAGCATATCGCCAGCTCACTGTATTGTGAAGTGGTGATATGTCCTGATACTAAGCAGATACAGGGCCTTACAAAGAAAACTATTTAAATGAGATGGGACCAACATTGTTAAAGTTAATAATTAGAAAATCAGGGAAGCTACAAATTCAAATTGAGAGAAAACAACAACTGTATGAATGTTTTAATTATTAGTTAGCTATATCTATTGCCCGTATAACCATCTTTAGAGTAGATAAGTTTTATGTTTTAAATCTTGGAAAATGTAATTGAAAAAATATAAAATATGGTATTGTTGTAGTGGTTTCATAAATTAAACAATAAAAATAAATTATGACGTTTATGAATTTTCTCTCAGGAACCATTCCCATAATTCATTTGTGAGAGTTTTTTTTTATTGCACTATACCTTACACCCTTCACAAGCATGAACACCGTAATGGAATCCAGACGCTTTGTCTCCGCAAACTCTGCACTCTATGGTGATGAGCGAGTTAGAAGACTCATCTTGAACCTTATTGTATGCCTGGGATTTGTCAGAGTAATAGGGAGGTGAAGGAGGTTCGAGTTTTATAGAATCTGTCAAAACAAAACATGGAAATAGCATAAATTGATAGTTTCTCATTACAGCACAAGGAAATTCAATAATGCAATGAGCTGTCATAGAGTTTAGTAATTGCCCACATCACACTAAGGTCCTCTGTACATTTTATGACATTCAGCATTTTAATTTTTATAAATGATTCATAGAAAGTCAAGGAAGGACATTTATCCAACTATTATGGAGTTTGTTAAACTTAATTTCTACGATTTCATTTTCACAAAACTAAAAAACTAACTTCAACTTAGTCAAAGGTAGTGTAATCAACTATAATCAATCACACAAACATCTTCATTAATAATGATCTGTTTGGAATATTCGTACAATAGTAACAACGTTTGAAAGGGATATGATACAAGTGCTAATATGCAGACACTGTGGTTGGCACTTCAGAGACACTTAGGGAGGCAAAAGTAGCACATCAAAATAGTAACACATTATAACATGTTTGAAAGTATCATATACAAAGAATAAATCAAATATTGCATTGTGTCTGAAGAATATAATTAATAAATATATAGATACACTGTAAAATGGATAGAGAACATGCATGAACATGCCAAAGAGTTTTTAGAAATACTTTGCCTGTAACACAGAACATGGAGATTAGCTAGCACCAATTGCAATTTCTGGATTCCAGTCAGTTAATTGAATTTAATATCGTTATCACTGAGAAGGTACTAGAAATCTACTTCACCACTAGTCTCAACATGTAAAATCAATACATATCTGTGACAGAGACTGTTGAATTTCTAACACCCACCTATAACTGCAAATTTGGGGTTAATTAGAATCTCAATCTGTCTGACCTATTCCTTTGCCACACAACAATAAGGAGATCCTTGTGCTATTTGAGACCCATGTGAACATGTAGGAGACCATTTTGACCATGAAACTTATTAAGAAGGCAATCTCTGCGATAATCATAAATGTGCGCAGCACATTTCAGCAGGGTGTGCATTTAGGAATTCTCTTGGCAAATTTGGAATTTGTTACTTTTTAATATAAGGTGAAACCCACCTATTTAAGCTCTAAGTCAACGAAAATGGCCCTGTTTGACCTAGTTCAGTTACAGCAGCTTCTGACATTAGATGTAGCGAGACAGGACCCAGGTAGCTCGTCAAATCATAATTTCACTGTGTTTGTTTAGATGTCTGATAGTTGTGAGTGATGTGTGTTAATTTGTGTAGGTTGCAGTGAGGAATGTAGTGGTTAGCTGTCAGTATATGTGTGGCTGTTTGTGGGTGGTTTGTGTGTGGGCAACTGTGAGTGATGTGTGTTACTGTGTATGGGTATCTGTGAGCAAGGCCAGATTAAGAGCCCAGTGGGCTTTGTGCTGACAATTATCATGGGCCTAATTACAGAATCTTATCGACCAAAAACACTAAAACAGTCATACCTACCAATCGTCATGTATCTGGCGGAAGTGTGCTGAAGGGAAACTCATAGGATGCAGCTATGAGAAAACAAACACTCTATGCTAATTTATGCTTTCATCTTTCAGGTAAATCCATACCCCTAACAGTAGTGTCCAGTGAAGCAGGCAGTCAATGGGCAGGGTAAAAGGGTGGGCCACTGACGCAAATCATGTAATGCAAACATGCCTTAAAAAGGGGGCGTGTCTGCCTAAAGAATTGGAAGGCCAGCCTGGCATGAATGCATGTCAGGCTGCCTACCAATCACGCAAGCTGGCCAACTAAGGGCATATTATGCAGACAACACTTTGAGCTTGGCATAAATGAGTCTAATGATGAGTTCGCTCCATGCTTTCTAAGGACTGTCCCCTAGCACTCGCTGGTCCATTTCTTTCCTAACCTCCTTATGAGCAGGCAGAAGCTCCTGGTATACAATCTGGGACAGAGAAAAGATGTATGTAGTGAGTGTGGAAAAACGGGAACATGCCACAGTGTTAGATAGACTGAAGCAGCAAGATCATTTGCATTGTGCACAAAGTCAGCTTTACCTTAACTAATTTCATTGTCAGCCAGTCCACACAAGTTTTGTTCCCATACAACCCAGGACATACTTGAAAACGAGAGAAATCTCAATGTATCTTTCCTGGTAAAATATTTTATAAATAAATAAATGACTCTAAAGTCTCCATACTTAAGCAAGAGTATGTGAAGGATAGTTAGTGTTGCCACCTTTTTTGGAAAAAAATAACTGCCTTACTAATTTGCATAATTTATTATTGAAAATCATAAGGAGTGACCTGAGAGATAATTCTGTAAAATCACCAAAAAACTACTTACATTTATTCTGCTGAATAAAAGATGGATTATTCCCAGTGTCTCCCTGTCTCCCAGTGTCTTAGTGCCCCCTAGTCTCCTTGTCTTCTAGTGTCCTCATGTCTCCCAGTATCCTCTAGTGTCTGTGTCCCCTATGTATCAAAGTTTCAGTGTCCCCTCATGTCTCAGTGTCTTCTATGTATCGAAGTGTCCCTATGTATCACGATGCCCCATTTCTCCCAGTGTCCTCTCGTGTCCCCATGTTGCCCAGTGTCACTTGGACACTAGGGAACACTTACGAGACATGTGAACACTGTGAGACAATGGGACACTAGGGGACACTGGGAGACACTGAGACATAAGGACACTGGTAGACATGCGGACACTGAGACACTATGGACACTGGGAGATATGGAGACACAGAAACTTGGGGATACAGACGCTAGGGACACAGTGTCTCAGTGTCCCCATGTCTCCCAGCATCCCCTAGTGTCTCATTGTCCCCTGATCTTCCAGTGTCCCCAAGTGTCTGTGTTCCCAGGTCTCCCAGTGTCCCCATGTCTCCCTGCAGATTTTACCCCATCCCTCACTTCCCTGAGTTGTAGGCTGTCTCTGCAGGCTGGGAGCTGCTGTCTAGACTCTCTTTGCTGTGTAGCTGCTCCCTCGTGGATCAGTAAGTAGAGAGAGGCAGGGATATGTAACTTCCTATCCCTGCCTCTCTCCACACACAGTGACCCCTACTGGCCAGCGCAGGTATTGCAGAGTAATCTCTGTTTATACATAGAAATATGCCGGCATTTGTATTGCCGGTTTTACTGCAATACTGGCACTGGCCAGGCAGCCTCAAATACCATAAAATACCAGTCAGGTGGCAACCCTAAGAGTAATGTGTAAAAAAAAAAAAAAAAAGTTAAAATAAATAAATAAAAAAAAAATATATATATATATATATATATATATTATTTTTAAATCAATGGGCTTATTCCATGGGCCTGGGCCTGGGCCTGGAGCTGCAGCTCCATCAGCCCCTATGTTAATTTGGCCCTGTCTGTGAGTAATATGTGTGTCAGTTGTGAGAGATGTGTGTTGTTTTGTTTGGGTATCAGCGAGTGATGTATATGTGTAGCACTGAGAAATGTTTGTGATTGTGGGAAGGCTGTGTTTTTTCCAGCCTCCCCACAATTTACAATAAGTGTACAAAAAAAGGTTTTTAACTCCCTCCCTAATTAAAATTACCTGGTTGCAGACTATGAGGTCCCTCTTTGAAACTCAGGAGTGCAGGTAGAAGATAGATCTTCTGATCTCCCTGCCATGTCGCGCAACAGCTGAGTTGAAATTTAAGAGCCAGGGTTACAGCTGCATTGTGGTGTGCCTGAACACACCTCATACGCATGCCTATGGTGATTATTAAGACCTGTTAACTAACGAAGAAGATTCTTAATAGCATGAAGCTTACCCATTTATCCACAAAAGATACCCCTATAAGCATTAAGATGATTTCAATGGCCATGATAATACTTATTTACTACTTATACTTATGGCCACTGTGTTAAGTAAGGGGACCCCTGAGATCATTAAGGCGAACATGCACTAAAGATTAGGCACACATGTTGAATTTTTGGCATCAAAGCCTTCTTACTTGGTTTCCAATTTGATGAAGGTTTTTGGTCAGCAATTCTCAATTTATTGATAGTGAACATATGAATTGATTAACGGTAAACAAGGAAACATGTCAGTGTGCCTCACTCAGCTATAAGATGAAGATAAGAACAGAAGCCACATCTCTTCACAGCAGCAAGAGACTAAAAACAAATATGTCTTCCGTATGTGGAAATGACAAACAGTGAGCAGGAATATGAAAGAAATTTGGCGTACTTTGGCAATCCTGAAGTCTCAGGTCATACTTATACTCAATTGACGTTTGGTCGTTCCTAAGGAAAGTCTTTTCTTCCAAAATATCTTCGTAAAGGGGTGCAGATATACTTGAAAAGTCTACAGTTGTAAATGGTTTAATGTCAAAGGAATGGGAGTGTTCCTCGATACCAGATAAATCCAGTGAACTGGCTCCAAAATTCATGGGCCAAAACAGCATTTCGGTGTCAACCATGATTGAAGTTACCTGAAAAATAAGATGCGTAAACCTGATTATCAGAGCAGCAGATAACAATAGAATGAATTAATACATTTATACATTTATAAGCTGATAACACATTATTCTGGTTGCTCTACTTTAAGAACCTTTAAAAAATCCTCCATCGATCTTCCCCAATGACTAAAAACAAAACATTTTCGGCAAAATATTTTGTAAAATGTAGTAAATGTAAACACTGGCAAGACTGTAGTTATATGATTCTTAATATGATGAGTATGTTGACATATTTGTTCCCTTTCGTTTGTCAATAGGGAGAATGCACATTTACACTAGTTAATGGCTGTGCGTCTTCATTCCAAGTCTATGGAGAGAATGAACATCCACACCAACTGATTGTACTTATTCAGCTTCCTTGATTTTATATTAAAAAGTTGGCTGAAACACCATAAACACTTTGTAATTTTATACACTACTTAAAGCACCTTAAGCTCACTCTCATTTCTGAGAGTGTTTTCTAAAAATTTGACTTGATTTTTAACAATTGCTGTTACTACAAGATAACTCAGTTCTGGGGTGCCACTCTCAAGTCCATCCTTATTGTGAGTGCATCTTGTGTACACCACCTGTACAATAAGGACAATTTTTTTTCTCTCCTCGCCCTGGCTTTTCCAAAACTAAAATGCAGTCTGGCTCACTAAATAATGAACCAGACTGCATATAAAAAGAATGAAGCTGCAGTATTACTGCTATTAGTTTATGGATCATTTTTAAATATGAAATGATTGTAACTACCTATACCATATATCCTGCTGAAAGGGGATAATGGGAAAGGGATGTTAACAATTCCCCCCATTCTGGATTAGGAGGGGCTGGCCTGCAGCCAGTACGCTGAGGGACACTTAAAATGTAAGTATAATTCTTTTTTATTACATTTTTTACAATATTTTTATTGCATTTTTAATTGCATATAATGGGTCAAATTCAAACTAGACTCTACAGGGTAGGTGTAAATTAATTAGGAATATTAGTGCTATGCTTACAATATCCTATATCTATCAAACATATATTTGTGAGATATGAAAAATTAAATTAAATGTAGAAATCAACTCCTGTTATCTGGCAACTGGGTGCCTCCATCTTAATGCCCTGTCAATCATTGTTATAAGCGCTGTCTTTTCCACCTGGTAGCCTGCTTACAAAAAAAGGGAAATTAAATAAAGTTAGTTTTTCTCTTACTCCCTTCTAATGTGGTTTAAACAAAGCAGACAAAAGGTGGGCAAAGTCCACAGCATACGTTTGATGTAAAGTGGAGAAAATTTGAAAATATTTGCTTAAAGATTAAGAATTAGACCTTCAAAAATATCTATTTTGAATGTAATGTGGATTTCAGCATAGCAATTCCCAGGAGTACATTTACTTTAATGGGGTTACTCCAACCAAAAAAACTATGTTTGCATGAAACACTAGTTTTTGGATGTTTTAAAACTTGCTGTTATGATCCATGCTGTAAAAAAATAAAATTCCAAAAATAAAGTAAAATAAAGCAATGTGACCAATTACGCTGTTCCAACATCTGTCCTCCTTAGAAAGGATAATACTCTGATTTTAGAATTATTTTACCATTAGAAAATGTATTTGGTCACATGAATCAGTGTGATTTGATTGGCATTCATAATCTGACATAAACGTCCCAAATAATCCCAACCTTCCTCAGTAACGTCAATAAAATTGAAAGGTATTTAAGTTAATGAAATTATATAGTTACAAAGGCTGAAAAGAGTCCATCAAGTGTCTATCAAGTTCAGCCTTCAACACATCTGTTTTTGCTGTTGATCCAAAAAAAGACAAACAAAAAAGTTTAAAGCACTACAAATTTTGCAACAAACAAGGAAATAAATCCTTCTTGACCTCAAAATGGCAGTCAGATCCCTCCTTAGAAGAAAAAAAGCTGTTATTTCATTATTAAAAATTAAATCTCTGAATATTATGTTTTTTGCAAGTATTCAGCTGCTGTTTAAACATATGTACAGACTCTGATAAAACCAACTCTTTAGGCAGACATTTCCACATTTTCATTGTTCTTTGCCTTAGACTAAATCTCCTTTCTTCCAGTCTAAATGTGTGACCTTGTGTCCTACGTATAGTCCTGTTTATGAATGATTTGTATTGGCCCCAAATATATTTGTATATTGCTATCATATTCCAGGTGACGTTATTCTAAAGTAAACAGATTTAAATTTGTTAACCTTTCTTCATAACTAAAATCTTCCATTCCTTTTATTATTTTGTAGCCCACCTTTGCCTCTTGTTCTAATGCCACAATATCCTTCTTTATAAGAGGTGCCCACAATTGCCAGTCTTTTCAAGGTGTGGTTTTACCATTGATTTATAAAGAGTCAAAATTACATTTTCATCCTGAGAATGTGTGCCCCTTTTTATACATGACAATACCTTCCTGGTCTTAGCAACTGCTGATTGACATTGCACATTGACTATTTTGGCTAAAGTCAGTCATTTCTTGCAAGTCACTCATCAATGCACCACAAATCACTGTTACTCACAAGTTTTAATAAACTCCCGACCTCAGCCTTTCGCAGGCACCAACCAATTTAATGGTTAATTTAATGGATCTTACCTTTTGCTAATGACTGTCTCTAAAAGATAAAAGTAAAATATAGACACCAAGTAAAGAAGACACAGGGCACCTATTAAGATTATTAAATATATGGAGGGTGAAATTCACAAGATCAGGGGTTGTTTAGAAAAATGTATTTTAATGTATTTTTACACAGCAATCACAAACGACCAGCCATAGAAAAGTTCTGTAATCATTGTCTCTGCATGTGGTTTCTGATGTGATAAAGAAGCATTGTATTTATTTTAGTTGTGCTTAATTTTTTTTTGCTGTGTCTTAAAAAAAATCAGCTGCAACAAAGTTTTTTTTTTATCAGAGTTTGAAATAATTTTGCTACTGTAAGCATTTAATATTAACAGAAAGATAGTACAGGCCAATTAACCGCACTGGGCTGGTTGATTTTAGTTTGCTTCATTTATTTATTAATAATTGCCTTCATTTTATAATAATTGCCCAGTGACTGGGCGATTTCTTTTTCTAAAGTTTGTTAAAAGGTATTGTGCAATTTTATGCAAATTGATAAAACTAAATTGTAAAATAGGATTTTGCATTGTTTGTTAAAAGAAAATCTACAACTATTTGAACCAAGAACTAGTCAGCTTTGAATGATTTAAAGATGCACGACATTTAAAGAGACACTTAACTGCCCAAGTACAAAATAAATAAATACATAAAAATAACTAACTGTTTAGTAGATATACCCCCAATGACAACATATGTGCATTCAATAATACATTGTTTTTTATTGTGGGTATATATGAAAATTATCTTATCGGCTCCTAATCAATTGTCTGTCAGTAAGCTAAACAGCCAGAAGCTAACAGAACCGGTTGTCTGATTGGCAGCCAGAGAGGTGTAGCAAGTTTAATTTATAAAAGTGCAAATTTCTATTGAAACTTCTGTAAAATGAAAACAATATTAATCGTTTTTGTTTTTTTTATTAGTTTTATATTATTTTACTTCATTTAGACAGTGGCTCTAATAATTAAGAACACTGAAAATATTGAGTATAAATTAGCCACAAATGAGTCACAAAACTATATGTATGTCACCTCTCTGGTATCATTGTTATACATAAACGCAGTGTGCATTTCAGGTTTAGAGTGACATTCCAATCCCCTAAAGTACTTTTGTTTGCTGAAGTGCTTAAATAAACTTCTAAATGAAGTTGTTATGGTGCCAGGAAGCCCCTGGAGGCACTCTTACCTAAAGGGGTTAAACCGTTCTCGAACAGTTTAACCTCAAAGTTGACTCCAATGGTGATTTCCACCCCCCTCAGATGGCATCCAGCTTCTAAATTTTCAGATCCAGCGTGGAGTGCACAGATAGATGTTTTGCACACACAGTCTTAAAAGTGCAAAAGTGCCAAAATTGGAAAGGCTAAAACATACAATGCTCTGATACATTCTCTCAGATTACCCTTTTTATAGTTATATGATCATACATATTAGCATGAATGACAGATGTTCACATGTCCCCTGTTTTCCCTAGAACATGGGTGTCCAAAATGTAGATCCCCAGATGTTGTGGAACTACAACTCCTGTGATGATTTTCAAAATGACAAAGCATGATGGAAGTTAAAGTTTTAAAACATCTGGTGATCTATCTTTTGGGTACCCCTGCCCTAAAATCTATCTTGCAAGCAACATGCCTTCAAATCTTCCCAGTTTTGGCAGGGTAGTCCTGATTTTCACCACATTTCCTTACATTGTTACTCCTTTCGGTAGGTGGTTGATTGGAGGCAGAAAAGACTACTATGTAGTACTATGCTTTGAGAACGTTCAGAGTGAATTTGCAATTCCCATTGCAGATGGTGGGGAGGAGATGGTGGGTGCATGCTACACATAATTGCCTTACTGGAGAGGGGCTTAGAAGCTAGGTATGAAGTTTTCATAACGTCACAATGTGTTCTAAAGATGTAGCTGGGTTATTCATGTTGCTTTAAACATGTTGTTTTTGTCATCGCCCCCCCCCCCCCTTTTAAACTTGATTCCCCCCCTTTCCTTTTAGCTTTTTGTTCCCACATATTACAACATTTTTCAGTGAATCCAATTTCAAAAAAAGGCACGAGGCCAGCCTTTCGTCAGAGCCAGTGACACAATTATGTCACCGACTTGCCCCCCTTGTCCATTCCCACCAATTCTCTGAACACGGGAGATGGGAGGTACATAAGTTAGATTATCGCTAAACATTTTATGGCTCCCCAAGCCAGACTTATTGGCTTACAATCATGATCTGGCCTCTACTTTGTGTTTCACATGCTCATCCTACCCTTCAGCTTACAAGCTTCCATTCAGCTTTCACCTATAACCCATGCCCTCTAGATTAGGGTTGGATCACCTGCTGTTCCCCTGCAGTTCTACAACACCTGGGGATGAATCTTTTGGCGAATCCAAACCCAGCAAGCAGGAACCTCTATATTTTGCGTGCCATCACTCGCTAGACTGTAATTTTCCCTTATCCCATTTTCACTTATCCCATTCTATTTATATTATAATTTCTTGCCTTAATTACTTTTTACAAAAAAAACATTCTTTGTTTATAGTAATCTCGTAAGCATGGCTGCCTCTATGTCTATGTGTACTCTTCCCCCGTAAAACAGAAAAAATACAATATTTAAAGTGGTGTCATTAGTCCGTGTCCGAGAGGTCTCCACTGTGCTAAGCAAAGTAATGTCACTACAATACCCATACTTTGTGGGCAGGTATCTGGGTTCTGGTGATTGGTGACCCCTTGGAATAGCATGAGAGAAATGCTAATTCTCCTTAGAAAGTAATAAATAATAATGAAAATCAAGCAGAAAAATATGTGAAATCCATGGATTACTTTATGTTCATTATTACGTTTATTTAAAAGTACCGTTTCATTACACAAATACATGTGACTTTTATCACCCATCATAACAAGCATGCAGAGGTACAATAACATGTTTTTTGATTTCTTCCTTTCCATGAGAATTTCTATCTGTACATAGAATTAGGATGTAACCTTTCCCTTAGATTGCTTAATTTAGTATCAAGCGTACACGTAATTATCCCAGAGGGAGATGCTTGACTTCCTCTATGGCAACAGCAAGTCATTGAGATGACTTGTGTATTGACTCTCGCACACAGGGGAGTTAAGAACTCTTAAAGGGAAAACCTCACAGAACCAACAAGTGCACCAAGCATTTCCAAATACCACATGCAATGACACGTCCAAGCATTGGTCTCATGTGTGCAACTCCCCATTAAGATTGTAAGCTCATCAGTTATCTTTCTAAATGCTTTGTATAAAATTACTGTATTTGCTCATTTGTAAGCTCATGGGCAGGGTCATATTCATTATTTGTCTGTATTCCCTCTATTGTACAGCGCTGTGTAATATGTTTGCACTATATAAAAATACCAAATAATAATAAGAAGAATTACATGGCATAGGGTTTTCCAAGGTTTCCTTATACATTGGCAAAGTGACAAACAATCCACTACAATTCCATAGGCCATGTTCTTATTGAAAATTACCTGCATAAATTAATAATATAGCCATTGGTGAAGACACAAAAAAAAAAGGATAAGCTGCTTAAATGGACACCCCACTCCTCTAAAGCACTATAGCTTGCTGAATAAGTTTTCTGTGTGAAGTGTGTCCTCCTAGAAATTGCAACTTTTATAATCAACCTGGTTACACCCCCATGCCTGTCAATCAGAGAATAGGTCCTGTTACTTCCTGGTTTGGTTAGCTCAGTGGAGATGAATGCAAGAGGCAGCAATTGCGCAGATCACTTGCCTTGAAGATTTCTCATTGAGCAAGTGATTGAACAGCAACAGAAAGTCTGGGTGGGGTAGAAGGTGAGGGCTTGCAAAGGCAGCAGACAAGAGAAATGCACCTTTTCCATGGGTGTATATCTACTAAATGGTGATTTAAAAAAAAAAAAATTTACTCTAGGCAGTGGAGTGAGTTTTTGAAACAAAAAGGAAAGTGCTAAACCTTTATTTTTGCTTACAGGCTTACTCTAATCCTTTATAACACACATTTTATTTTAACTCACATTGCCTTGAAGTATTTGATTGGATAGTTTCACTGGCTCAGAACGGATGTACACACTCTCAGTTGGGAAGAAGGGGATTTAAAATAAATAAATAAATAAATAAATAGAGGAGTGGAGAGGGAGCTGTAGGGAGTACACAGAGCTCATGTGTGCAGGGAGTATAACTAGCCCCTGCACAAAAGTGAATATATCTGAACATACAAACTCCTACCACCTCTTCAAGTCACAGACATGGTCATGTTAGTTGGAGTTACCCTTTAACACTGTATCTGCCACTTATTTAACATTGCCAACTAATAAAGCACAGCTAGCGAGCCATATATTGATCATCTCCATGCTGTTCAGTGATTTTAATTTAAGCTTATTAAAGGGACATTGTAGTTACCAAAACAGCTTTAGCTTAACGAAGCAGTTTGAGTGCATAGATCACACCTCTGAAGTTTCACTGCTCAACTTGCTGCCATTTAGGAGTTAAATCACTTTTGTCTCTGTTTATGCATGTCTAACCTGGCTGTGAATGACAGAGCCTGCATGAAAACAAAATTGTTTCACTTTCAATCAGACATAACTTACTTTTAAAGTTTTTATCTCCTGTTCTGTAAATTGAACTTTAATAACATCCAGGAGGGTCTTGCAATCTATTACCAGTGCAGGAGATAGGCAATTCTAAATTAAACAGAATATGCAATACAAGAAGTGTAAACATTAGATGACTATTTACAGGAAGTGTTTAGGAAGGCTGCGCAAGACACATGCAGGGAGGTGTGACTACAGTGCATAAACAAAATTATTTAACTCCTAAATGGCAGAGTATTAAGCTGTGATGCTGTGTGGTCATGACGTATACACCATAAATGCATCATTGTTTTGGTGACTTTAGTGTCCCTTTAATATCCGCTTCTAAGGCATATTCTTCACAATTTGTTTTTCACCATCAATCACATGGACTTTTGAGACGATGGCGATTAAGAGGAAGATATGGTCATAAATTGAAGAGCCCATCCTGCTAGAGGAAGGAGCCAATGGGAATTAGAAAAGAACTAAACTGGAAACTTTTGATTGTTGGTGTAGTCAGGCATTACTGTCTAGAGCAGGGATAGGCAACCTTCAGCACTCCAGATGTTGTGGACTACATCCCCCATAATGCTCTAACACACATAATGCTGGTAAAGCATCATGGGAGGTGTAGTCCAAAACATCTGCAGTGCCGAAGGTTGCCTATGCCTGGTCTAGAGGTACAAGTCAAACTGTTAAAAATGCTGTGGCCAATAGCCTCACACTCCAACTATTACATCAAAATCTCACAAATAAATCCACAGAATTCACATTCTATAACTGATGCAAAGAGAGAGAGGAGTCTGGCCAATCACTAGTGCAGGGATGACTTTCCAGGACACCCCAACAGCTTCTTTCGTCATGATACCACATTGGGAAAAAAAAAAACTGCTGGCAAAATTAGGTATTAAAGCAAATTTTGCAAGTCTAAAATCAACCTACCTTTCACACCTGTTCAGTCCAGTGACAGAAGTTGACCCAGTATTCCAGTAATCACACAGCAATTTTATACTGTCATTATCTAGAGATGCAAAGAAAAGAAGGGAAAGATAAGTTAATGGCTCTTTTTACAGGCTGAAGTATCGGTGTATAATGGTCCACTAATTAACCTGAATCCATTGAAAGGGTTGTAGATAGTGGACGTATATAATCTCTAATGCTTTATATCCTCTAATATATTCTGCTATGGATCGATTAAAAAAAATGGAAATTATAATTGTCAGTAGATGTATCAGATTAAAATGTTATAAATGCCACAAACAGCAATATATATATATATATATATATATATATATATATACCTATATATATATATATATATATATATATATAAAATTAATCTACATACCTACAAAAAATATATATTCAACAATATCTATACAAAAAGGCTATTTTGTCATTATTTTGTTGCAGGCTATCATGTGTTTAAATTGTATTCGTTCTCAGTACTAGAGGTTTTTGATTCAGTGAAATATGACTTGATTGCTAACTACAATCTGTATTCTCCTTGATATATGTAAGCAATGTGCAGAGTAAATATGCATGGATGTTGGGGGCCAGCCAGACTGGTTGTGTTGCTTGACGCCAGGTTCACTTGCCTCTTCAGTGGGAGGTCCCTTCCCTTATAGGCGATACAATTTAAAATGTGAGTTACGTCAATGGCGACGCCCCCCTCATGGCCTGCCCACCCTTACCGACCTTGGGAGGTGTTGTTATTTTCTAAAATATGGGGCAAAGCATCTAAACCAGTAGCTCCAATCTTTTTTCACTTTTGTACCCTTTGGCAGCCCATTTCCATAAATTATACCCCTCACATTAGCAAAATGTTTGTAATTAATATAGTTGCTGTTATTTAAAATTTATACATTTTTCTCTCCCATCACCCCCTTTTCTCTGCATACAGATGCACACTGGCACACATAGAGATGTACAGACACACACATATACACAAAGACACATACACTGACACACACAGATACAGACATACACATACACACACACTGACACACATACAGGTTTACAGACACACCAATACAATGACACACACACACAGACATACAGATACACACACTTTAACACATACAGATGCAAACACTGACATACATACAGACACATACAAAGACACAAATAAAGATACACAGACACACGTATACACAGATACAGACACTGACATACATGCAGGGCTCGAGTCCTGCAGGAACGCATGGGAACGGCGTTCCTGCACTTTTTCCAAAGCAGGAACGCCGTTCCCGCTAGTGATCCTGCAGGACCGGCCCTGCTACCTGCACAGAGGGGCCAGCACACGCTGTGTTCCCTCTCCAGCTATAACTCTCGCGAGACCCGCTGCTGTTACCATGGCAACGCTCCGCACAGGCGAGTCTCGCGAGAGTTAGAGCTGGAGAGGGAACACTGCGTGTGATGGCACCTCTGTGCAGCGGCTGGCTCCCTCCAGCATACCACCGGACCACCAGGCGATCTCCCCCCTCCCTGACAAGGTAAGAAGCAGGGAGGGGGGATAAATACAAATTATACATAAAGTAAAAAAATGCTACCCCCCCACACACACCCATCATCCAGCACTCACACACCCATCATCCAGCACTCACACACCCATCATCCAGCACTCACACACCCATAATCCAGCACTCACACACACATCATCCAGCACACACACACACACACCTATCATCCAGCACACACACACACACACACACCTATCATCCAGCACTCACACACCCATCATCCAGCAC
>OW240919.1:152053331-152134103 GCA_933207985.1 Pelobates cultripes
AATTTAAAAAAAAATTGACCCCTGCATACATGCAAATACAGATACATAGATACACAGAAACAAACACTGACACATATTTAAATACACATATACAAACACTGACATACATACAGTCACACAGACACACTGCTACACATTGCCACAGATGCATAAACACAGATGCAAACATTGGCACACATTCAGATACACACACTTACACACATGGTGTACAGACACAGATATAATGACACACACAAACGCACATATATATACATATCGAATTTGACACATACAGATATCAAGCGCCTATATAAATATGAGAAACACGTTCATCATCTCTCTAGGATCTTATGGTATTTTCTATTTCTTCCTCACCCCCCCCCACAACCCCTCTCCTTTTCTATGCCATGTAAGGATATTTTAGTTTTGGAATTCTATTATCTTTGCATTCTACTCTGGTGGATCTATGTTAAGTCTGCAGTATTCCTATTAAAGTGGCACAGCAAGGAATGCTTCATTTATTTCCTAATGAATGTTTTAATATCTACTTATTGGCAGCTTTCAGGAATTGAAACACCAGCAACAGTGATATAATCAAACCTTTTAAAGTAAGTGGATACTTATGTATAACTAGTTTATTAAGAAAGTTACATCTTCCTGATATATTGTTAAGACTGGTGCAGCTTAAAACATCTTTGGTTACATGTTTTAGATAAACAGATACAAATATATACAGATGCACAGACACACAGATACAAACAATGACACACACAGAACCAAAGGCATACAGATACCTACAATGACATAATACACATAAAAATGCATACACATAAAAATACTCACATATACACAAACAGGCTACATTTTTAGCCACCCTCCAGTTTTCTACCTTTTGGGTGCAGGAGGGTGACTTCTTCTGGCTTTGGTAGCTGTTTGCGATAGTTAGGCTGTTAGTGTTTTGCACTCCAGATCTACCCGCCTCCTTCTCTGTCTCCCGCGTGGCTTGATCTCAGCTGGCTCTTTACTTCCTTACAGCAATGGCTGTTGTTATTATTAAAAAGGGCCCAGCCGCACTGCTAAAGCCCCAGAACTCACAAGTGGGTCAGTCATGACACATGTCAGGTGGGCACTCTCCGTCTGCGGTTCCCAACTTGTGCGGTAGACTCGCCATTTCAGAAATTTGTTTCGCATAGCCCCGGGGGAACTGGTATTTATCAGTACCAGTACCACAGGTTAGAAACCACTGATCTAAACATTCCTTTATAAGTGAGATCTCTAAGTGAGAGTGACTGCAACCGAGAGTCCATCAGTTCACACCCTGTTTTCTAATCTGACTCATGGTCAACATGAAACAATGTAAACATGGAGGACACATAAATCATCATTTTTCTCACTGTAAAATGGGTGCAACACGGTAAGGAATAATAATCATAAAAAGTTAGGTTATGCAATAGGTTCTTTTTTATTTATTTTTTATGGTAAGGTATGTGAATAGCTATGTACCCAAGCAAGCATCTCTCGGTTTGTGCTATAAAAAGAAATACATATGAATATTTTATGGAGGGAGAATTGTTTAAAGGGACACTATAGCATAAAGAATATAGCTGTATTCCTAACACTATAGACCAGGGGTTCCCAACCCAGTCCTCAAGTACCCCCTAACAGTCCAGGATTTAGGGATTACCTAGTTGTGTCTATGGTGTTTTTAGAAGAAAAAAAAACTCTTTAGACACAAGCGGGTAATCCTTAAATCCTGGACTGGTAGGGGGTACTTGAGGACTGGGTTGGGAACCCCTGCCATAGACTATAGATATAGGACCCTCTCTGTGTGCAGTGGAAAATATTAACCAAATTAGTTTATTTATCTTTTCCCCAGTGCCGAATCTCCCTTGGTGCTGCCACTCCTGTAAGTGTCTCCTGCAGGGTGATGGCATAATCATTGGGGACTGAAGGAGCATGCGCGACTCCCATCACAATCTGCCAGTCAAAATTTTGTCACAGAAAATCATTGAATGCAATGATTCTCTATGAACGGCACTGCGAACGAGAAAGTGCATCTGTACAATATGTAAATAGTTGGCTACTTTGTCCTACAATCAAGATGATGAAAGGGTTAAGCAATGCCATACTTTGCAGTGTTTATGTATAATTCTATTTCCATCATAGGTGTGAAATCAGTCTTAGCTATGATTAGCAACCACTTGTTTGCAAAGGGCAGGTCTGCGCTTTGCGTGTGAGCCTGTATTGGATGCAATAATGATCTGTGAGCCTCATTAGTATTTTGTAGGATTGTGATTTGCTGAACTCAACACACCTACAATCAAATGTTTTAACTATACAGCTAATTGCAACAACCAGCTCAGGATAATTTTATCAAGACGTTTTTTTTTTTTTCTCGTCTTGAGTTTGCTTGTTTTGTATTCATCCTCTTTTTATAGAATCATTAATTTTAGTTATAAATTAACCCTGCCATAGATCTGATTACTGTATTTGTTTGTGAAAAGGCCTTGAAGTTTTTGTGTAAAGCCTGGGTTCAAAGTGCTTTGAATCTATTTAAAAGGAAATCATTGCTTGAAAAGCACATGCGAAATAAGCATGAAAAGAAAAAAGTAAAAAAATAAATAAATAGGTTCCCATAAGATTGCTAAAAAAAAACATTCTAGCGCACTCTCCTATTCTAGAATGGAAAGTACAGGAGAGTGTTTACCAAAAATGACTTTATATTACTTGATTATAAAAACTGAAAATAATAAAATAAAAATAACAACCTCTTCTAGCATTTATTTAATCGAATACCGCCCAACTTCAGCGTCCTGTGAAGTGGGTTGCCAGTGGCAGGCAGTAAATCGGGGCAGGCAAGTGAAGCGATTCTCTTCATCGGCTTTACCTAAATGGGGCAGCCCAGCCAAGATGAGAGCGTGTCCATCCAAAGAATTGACAGGTCAGCCTGGAGTGAATGCAAGCCAGGTTGCCTGCCAATCAAGTAGGCCAACCCACTGAGAACAGACCATGCTCGGAGTACTGTTTTAGCCCTCTCTGTAGGGTCCTAATGCCCTGAACATAATGTGAATGCATCTAATGAAGCACTCCTGCTATGCCTGTGAAGCACAGTTTCCTGCAGCAGGACACAAGGGAACAAAGTCAGGACAGGACCCACAAATCGTGACTGTCCTACCAAAATCGGCACAGTTGGGAGGCATGTTATTGAACCGACAGACTATTACCATTTCCTCAGTTATTAAAGTGGTAGATCATGGTTAGAACCTCCAATGCACAAATAAATCTCAAACACATAGATAATGGTAACACGAGCCAAAAACTGGCAAATGATGAGAACTGTGAGGTAGAACCCGAACATTATATGATGAGAACTCTAAAACATGCCAATAACATGATTAAGAATATAAAGGGTAAAAGGGACATCCTAAACACATAAAATACTTTAGCCTGATGACGAATGTGAAGAGTGTGTCCTCTTTTTTTCAATTTACAAAAAGTGCAGATTTCAATAGAAACTGACACTTCTATAAATTAACCTTATTACACCCCCTGGCTCTCAGACAACCAGTCCTGTTACTACATGGTAACATAGCTCAATAGAGCTAAACTCAAGAGGCCGCAATTGCCCAGAGCACCTGCCTTGTAAATACCTCTCAATGAGCTAAACGGCGAAGTCTGTAATTGGACAGCAACATAAAATCTGGACTAGGTAAGTAGGGGAGGGCTTGCAAAGACTGCAGATAAGAGATCTGCAGCTTTTGGTAATTGTACTTAGATATATATTCCATTTTAAAACATGCATAATTAAAGTTATGTTTGTTTTCATTTGGGGTATATCTACTTAATATTGAGTTTTTAGGTTTTGTATTTGGGCAGTGGAGTATCCCTTTAATAATCTAGAGCACACAAGGCTGGCTAATTCTATTATTTTTAGGTATTATATAGGAAGTGTATAAAAATATGGAAAAACAATAAAGTAAAAATACCAGACACATTTCATCTTTCGGCATTTGTGACAAATCCCCAAGGTTTTCAAAACCTGAAGTTAGCTCTCACCAAACTAGGAAGAATACCTCTCAAGTATTGCTATTTAGGAGGGACAGTCCCTATGTTGAACCCAAATGCCTCTGACTCTCATTTCAATCCTAACGTCTTTTCTAGCAGCTCTGTATTACTACAAGCATACACGGAACAAAAAGGGATATATTGCATTAATTACAGTAAGTGTACCTTTCTTCTGAGATTCTGAGATTAAACCTTACAGCAGAGTTCCAATGTGAGAAAGCAGTCTGAGGCTGAGGTTCTATTAGAAATCTATTTTTAAAAAATCCAAATGATTAAATGTGACTTTTGTCATCCCAGCAAGTGATAGTGTGTGACATGTGGTTTAGCTAACTTCCTTCTAAGGGATGTCTTTCTCAAAGCTTTAAATTGAGATATTTAGAGGACAGTATCCAAAATGCTTGTAGATTTCACAATAACTCCTACAGACAGTATAACGCATGATGTCTGCAAAATAAACCTGGGTCACTATGATCATGACTAATATGCTGAGTGGGTGTTGAAAAAGTAGGCAAAAATTAAATAACTTTTATGACCAACACGTGCATATATATTTTTTTTAACATAGTTATATATTTTAGTTACAGAGATATAGAGGCTGAAAAAAGCCCATAAAGTTCAACCACACACATATCTGTACTAGTGTAAAAAAAAAAAAACTAACAAAAAAAAAGCAGTTTTAAGCGATTTCCAATTTTGCAGCAATATAGTGGGAAAAAAAATCCTTCTTTACTTCAATCTGTAGTCTGGTTTGTTCTTGGATCAATAAGCTTTTACCACACATATTAACTTTTATATCATTATACAAAACAGCAAGCATTCAGCCATTGTGTGGTTGCTTATTGCCATGAACCAATAAAACTATAAATTGTAAAAAACTATTATGTAAAATTGGAATTTAAAATAAATAAAGGACTGTCACTCTTAAAAGGAAAGGCATCATTTATTAATAAGTTTATTTTAGCTAAATATTCTCCTCTCCCCCCTCCCTATCCCCAACCCTTATAATTTTAATTAATGTTTAATTATCATTGTATCTTAATGATTTAAAAATGTAGTATGGCTGCTAATAATCTAGAACTTTTGCTCCGGTACTATATTATTATTATTATTATTATTATTATTATTATTATTATAATGATGCCTATAGCACCAACTTATTCTACAGGCCTTTTACAATTTTACCATTTGCATATAAAACAGCAGAAAACAAACAAATAATGTCAATTGAACCCAGAGCGGAAGAGGGTTTTGGTGAAATCTTGGAGTAGTTTGAATAAAAGAAAAAAGGAAGAAGAAGGGGGATAAGTTGACAGGTATCTTATTTAGATGTATAAATTTATAGGGGAGGTAAATTAATTAAAGGGACACTATAGTCACCAGAACAACTACAGCTTAATGTAGAGAAAAGGCAGTGTTTACATTGCCCCTAGGGACACCTCCAAGTGGTTACTCCTTAGATGGCAACTGGAGGGGCTTCCTGGCTCAGGGCTGCACAGTAGGCAGCCCTGCCATTCAGTGTCCCCACGCTCTGCATGGAGACGCTTAATTTTCCTCATAGAGATGCATTGATTCAATGCATCTCTATGAGGAGGTACTGATTGGTCAAAACAGCATTTGGCCCCTCCTCCATGCCGATTTGAGCCAATCCAATGCTTTCCCATGGATTGGCTAAAATTCATCCATTTCGATGATGTAAAAAAGAGGGCGGAGGCAGCGGCGGCAGACCCGCGCGGCGCTTGAAATATGGTGAGTTTTAAACTTTTATAGCGGGGGCTAAGAGGGGGCAAGCCACCTAAATGGTGGGTTTAACACTAAAGGGCCAGGAATACATGTTTGTGTTCCTGACCCTATAGTAATCCTTTAAAGATAAAACATCAGTCACTTTCATACCATTAAGGTGACAATTATTAAAGAATATCTGTTTGTTTCTGTAAAATAATATTAACCTACAGGCATGGTATATTGTGCCAACATTTGATTAGAAATCATATAAGTCAGCTTTCTTTACTTAATCCCTTATTATCAGAATTATTGATATTCTTGGATGTTCCATAATGGGTATCATTGAACTGGGCAATCATTTTCCGACATCAATCATTTCAACTGCACAGACAGAGTGGTCTGGGTATTTGGATACACATCTCACCCTCATTTTCCAATAAACCACTGGTAAAAGTAGTTACATAGGAAAAAATAGAGTTATACCTTAATGCAAATCTGGACTAGCAGCACCAAATTTACTACCTCATTGGTGAGCACATCATATGAGAATATCATAGGACAGATGATAAATAAAGATGATAAAACTGTTTTATCAGAAAAGGGTAAAATCATCTATAATATTTTCTAACTCTATAATGCTTTCCATATGCACACATAAATGCAGAAATATCATATGAACATAAACACAAATAGGTCAATTAGGTGGGTTCAATTAACCTGAAATTTACTAGAATGTCAAAATCTCTGTGTGAATTCATGTGCAGAGAGGGTTCCCCGTAATTACCCATATAAATATTTTGGACTTATCACATACCAGGGGGCCAGGAATCCTTAAATTTTATTGTCAGACATCTTGAAATGGTTATGGTGCCTTTAGTACCCCTTTTAATAGTTCTATACCAAACAAGGATCACAATATGAAGTTGCAGTAATATTAGCAATTAGTTTTATTTGTAATACCTTTCTACTCATCAGCTTTTACTTGCTATTTCCATTATATTCTTACACACATCCATTCTATTATAATTCCCTTCCACATCCGCCTAATTCCTCAATACCTTTTCTTTTCCTCTCTCTGTTTTTATGTTGTTACTATGCTTTATGTATAACTGTTTTAGTTTTTTTCACAACTCACTTTTGTTATTTTATAAAACTGTAAGCAAAACCACATTTAAAAAAAAATTGTTTAAATGTACAGTTAAAGAAAAAAAATATGATGTAAATGCTATATTTTACTGCAACTATCTTTTTTTGCACTAATTTAGTTTTTTTTTTTTTAATGGTTTTCAAAATGTGAACTCTAAAAACGAATTTGTCCTATATTCACATGTAAAAGGTATGGGTGGTCATGGGGCTTGTTTTAAGGCATAAACAAGAAAAGTTGGCTCCTAGTCACATAATGGCTGAATATTTCTTGCATTTTTGCCATGTGACACACAATATTTAGCCAGAGAGGGCATTGTGATTAAAAATAATTATATTAATCTGTAACAAACATGGACATATTTTCAAGATAAAACTTACCCAATGAGACAGTCCTCATCATGAAGTTTCTTCATGACATTATTATATTTTAAAGTGTTTTAAACACATTTTCCAGGGCATTTTGTCTTCCTGGCACTTTATAGGGGTTAATTTCAACTCTAAATTACACCTTGTGAATGGGGATAACGGTCTGCCCATATATGTCCACTATGATCCCAAACTGTAACGGGCATGGGAGCACAGGTGGTATGTAGTTTTTTTTACAGTATCTATTTTATAAAGTATCAATACTTTTAGTAATTAAGCTTTTTTTAAATGTGATTTAGCCGAAGAAACGAAAGATGGATTTAAACTATTATTTTTAATACATGTTATACCTAGCGCAGTAAAAAAAATCTGCAAAAACAACATATCAAAAATCACATTTAATGTTCTTTCATTTGCTGCAAACCCCAGCCTTAGCAGCTTCTGCACCAAACTAAGAAGTGTCTCAGTCAATCACGCTAATTTAACATTCCAATATACATTAAAGCAGTGTTTTCTAAGTACAACAAAGGCCTCTGGACCGTGTAGTTAAATTACCACTCTAGAAAGCTCCCAAAACCCTGGTCTATGTCATGACGTACATTCATAGAGATGCACAGTACCTAAGTTTAAATTCTGCACCTTATAGGGGACTTTAGAAAAAAATAACCATCTAACCGTTATAAAATTACTAGTTTAAAACATGAGATACAGTATACATATTTATTAAAACTAATGACTAGGTATATCTAGAAAAAGATTTAGTTACATAACTTAAAACATAGCAAACTAACCCAAACTCACACAATGTGTCCAAATACACTAGGCGTGTGTGTGGAACTGCACTCACTACCATAAATCTGAGCCAGGGTGCTTGCTGAACCGGAATCAAACACCAGATTTCCAAAAATTAATAAAGTAATAGAGGTCCAGGCACTCCTTGGTTCAAGACAGGTACTTTACTAGGAACCACAAGGGCTTGAAAAAGACCTTTTGGGGTCGAAAACGTTGCTGTTGTGGTTCCTAATAAAGTACTTGTCTTGAACCAAGGAGTGCCTGGACCTCTATTACTTTACAAATACACTAGGAGTCTGGGAAAACAAGCATGTACAAGGTTTTGCCTGAGCACATATACCAGAAATAGCATTTTATAACACCAAATAAAAACTCAATAGTCTTTCATAGAGTACTCACTCAGATTTCCTATAAGTTTCAGCACACTTTTGCCATTACAAAGAGCACTTAAAGGAACACTGTACTGTCAGGAATACAAACATTTATTTCTAAAACAGCTGTTTAGGTGTCCAGCCCCCCTTCCTTATTTCTGTTGCCTCACCAGCTTCATAGCAGCTGGCTCCGCCCTGCCTCCTTGTCTGAGATTGTCAAATTTTATGATCTCAGCCAATCCAATGTTTTCCCATAGGAAAGAATTGATAGGCTAGTGTGCATTTGTGGCAAAATGCACCATACGCCAATCAGCATTGAATCAGTGCATCTCTATAGGGAGTGTTCAGCACCTCCATGCAGAGCAGGTTTTGGAGAGTGCCAGTAACATAACTGACATGGCTGGTGAACCTTGCAGACATAATGGGTGCATGTCATGCCATTATCTACTAGGGTATATGAAATAAAATATTGGTCCAGGCACTCAAGTTAATAGCCAAAAAGCAGCTTTATTGGAGCGAAAACAACTACCTTGATTGCCTTGACCAATATTTTATTTCCGATATCTAACCATCCTCGGATCTGGTGCACTTTGGCAGCCTGGTGAGTGCGGTTTCCATTATCTATCTAGTATCTTTCAGGGTGACAGGCAGTCCTATCGAGCAGCTAATTAAGGCTGCCCAGAGGTACGATGCTTCTAAGAACTCTCATGTACAGAGTTCCTAGAAAAGTATATCACATCACGAGATTGTCTTGCACTTGGTGGGGGACTTTTCTCTGGTGTCCCAGAAACAGGACACTGAAAACGCCTGTGACAGCAACAGAGAGGCCCAAAATAGGAATTGTCCTGATAACTTTTGGATGGTTTGGGATGTGATTAGAGGTAGAGTGGCTCATATTGTTGTAATTAGTTCATCTTCCCAGAGAATTAATTTATTTCACGTTTAGAAATTTAGTAAATATACACACCCCTTTATTTAATGACATTTCCTTACTTGTACAAAACGCAGATCTCTGCATGAAATTACCCTGCTTTATATCATTCCCTTTCCAGTGCAAACAGTGAGCAGGGTCCAAAGGGTCATATTTATTCAAATATTAGCAGGGCTGAGGTTTTCTACAATCAGTTGAAATGTAAAGAATTGCCTTTATATAGATTTTGTTCAACAGATTGTATTGAATGATTTTGACATTAACCCTTTAAGGTGATCAAATTACAGATTTGGAATTTCCCGATGAGGTTTGCTACTTTGAATATCTTTGGATTGTCAGAAGTGGTACTTATGGGGTTTTCACTCATAGGAAGATAATTATTTACCGTTTCTATGTTTATAAAGAGCAATATGAGGATATAGAAAATCCACTGAAACTCTTGTTACTTTTTACAAAATATCAGTCTTTCTTTTTCAAGTCTTTTGGATAATCTGTTTTAGGATCTAACAGGATAACATCAGGTGCCAAAAGAGCAATTTGTGAAACATTATGCACTTTATTCACTACAAAGTTGAGTTATGGTGACTTAAACCCAACAATTGTACCCATTAGGGTTAATTTACAGCGTGCTTAGAGGTTCACGGTCAATAATGGACAGCTGCAGGATTCCATGCTATGTTTATGTAGACAGTTTCAGCATTCAGCATGTCCTATATGGTGAGCCTCAAGAGTCAGTCAATCGAGCTACAGGTTTCATGATTTTTTTTTACCTAGGGCTCCATGGAGAACTGCTTGCCTACATAAAGCTATATAATCAGTTTTCTTCTATTTACAACTGCATAGCTTATTGTTCAGTCTATATAAAAATGCAAGCTTCAGTGTGAAGTCTATGGAGGCATGATGGCTTCAGTATTTAGGTTATGGAGAGCGTGGCAGAGTTCAATGTCATGTCTATAGGATGACCTGTAAAATTTAATTAATTCAGACAGAGGACAATGCAGGATAGTCGTTATCGAATAATGAAATAGAATTTGACTATCAACTTGTCGTTAGGGTATTAAGTCTCTGAGTAGCATTAACTGCGTTCAGAGTTGCATGCATGTTGCATGTGATGATACTGAATATAAAGACTTTTGAAAATTGAAGGTCTTAAGAGGGAAACGCCATCTGTCTGAAACCCATTAGAGGTATCTATTTGGATATGTTTTAATATTATGAGAAATGGCACAGCATCTATGAATCAAAACCACTACAATGAGATGTAGTTGTTTTATTGCTTATAATTTCTTTAAGTTTAACATTCAGTGAATAGTTAAAGAGTGAGTTCAAAGTTTAGGGTATGAGGAGAGCAACAGGGTTCTGCACTAAGTTCCTAGATAGCTGATAGAGGACATCTCTAGAAACGTTAATTTTTACTAAAACAGTAATTATTGAGTTACTTTGTGAAACTCCAAAAAGAATCAATTACACAAGTTAGTTGCAATACAGTTTATATATCACTTTTAACAATATCATCATCATCGAACATTAACTTCATAGAAATTCCTCTTGTTTAGTCCTGATTACCTTACTTTTACATTCACACAGTTATAAACAGTATCCACCGAATTCAAACCAAATATAGTTATATTTAGTAAAGTTCAATCACCATGTGATTTAATAGAATAACATTATATATTTATGATATATCTGATATTGATAGCAGGCTGGATTTATTGCTGGGAGTTAACCATTATACCAGAAATTTTGGAGAACTGAAAATTATAGTCCAGAATTGTAGAATTTTAGAAATAACTGAGCTGCAGAATATTTTTAATTTGACCATTCTGGCCTAAAAGTTGCAGTTCTATTGTCAATCATTGACAATTCCTCATTTAATTAGTATCCACAACTGTGATACTCCTATTATCGGCAAGCTAATCATTATCAAAATAATACTTTAATGTGCTAAATGAAATGTCCACCTCAAGCATTCACAGAGTAGCGTCCAAATATTGTGCACCAAATATACCTAGCATTCATCATATTTGTATTCATATTATAAAATATTCATTTTATTCTTTACAGGGTAGAACACATATCGTGTGAATAACGGATTTACAATTCTCCACTAATGCTATTAATTCCTAGACACCAAACCAGCAGAATATTCTTGAGGTTTAGCTAAAGTCCATGCGATTACACCTGTTTGCTCACATAATGTGCAACTAAAACAAACAGAAACCGGCCTGTCAAGGAAACAACAATCTGCCTGTTAAACTGAGCGTTTAGTGACAGGAGGTATCAGAGACAAAAACAGCCCTGAATGTTTAATGCTGAAAAGACAGAGATAGTGTGCAAATAATTCATATCCAAGGGGAAATCAGCACTTAGGTAATTATACAAAAAGTCGAATTACCTCAAAAGCTCGGACATATTTCCTCAATTCTTAGTAATAGTATGCTACGATGTATATTGGCCAAGTCTCCAGTGAAGTTGTCCAATGCATCCACCACCCAATCTCTAGAAAACAATGTATTGCATTTTCTTCATTATTCTATACCTCCTGTCTTCTTTATAGCTCAATCTCTATTTTTCCTTCTTCATATACAACGTAGTCCCTTAACTCCTCTATGTGCCAGTTTATTTAGTACTTTATCCTTCTATCCTTTATATCATACTCTTTTCTTTCTGTAGTATTTACACCATTCTTTCGGTTAGCTTCTCTTCATAGCTTTCTCTCCCTCCTTTATGACACCCTTCCTATTTTCCCTTCTCTTTCTTTTTTTCCTTCTCATCTATATCCCTTTTCCCCATTATATCACCAATCCTGTTCTCTTTTTATCATTCTCTCCATTATGTCCTTATTTCAGTCATGCTTTCCCTTCAATAGTCTTTCAACATTCTTGTTTTATCACTCTTACCATTCGATTGATTTTATATCACCCTTTTCACAACATGTTTTGTTTTACGTAGATATCAATTCATGCAGCAACATAACCAATAGCAATTCTAGCATGTGTTTAATCTGTTATTTAAGCACTTCACATCTCACAGTCATCATGTGATTTAAGTGGCATTTTGGTGGAGAATGTCAACTTCTGAGTAAAACACCAATGTCATACGAAACAAAAAGAGACAGGTATGTGGTTATAAAACATTTAGACAAACATAACATAAATTGACATAACTGTAGATGTATACAAAATGTTTAATTATAACAATTATCATGTGATTACACAAAATAGAATAACATGTTTACCTGTAGTTTGTAAATTTATATAACCATTTTCTTAATCATAATGCATTCATTCAAATAATAATCACTTGACATAGTTCTTCCCCAACTTTTTATGACCACAGAATATATTGCAGTTCATCAACAAGCATGCATTCCCATCATTCCAAGGTGGGATCCAAGCCATAGAAACTCGTTAAGAAGCTATTTAAGAAATTTATAGATAATCACACTTTGTCTAAAATGTATTTCTAGCAGTACACTATATTTTGATCAGAATATAAATCCCCTAAAAAGTCACACTTTTACCAACACATATATTTTCCAGCCTTCAGAACATGTGCTCATAATTGTACATTACACCTTAATTAACCAGTACTTATATCAGGATTTATGTCAGTATTTCTGAAACACTGTACATGATGCAACATATATTAAAAATTAAATATAATAAAACAACCTGACCAAATGGAAACTAGATGTGATAAGGGAATTCGTTATCAGTTATTATATATAAAAGCTAACATCTCAATTTGTCCAGAAGGCAATTTTACTTGCTGGAGTACTAACAATACATAGTATTCCATTATTTGCAATTAAGATAATTCAGTGAGTGGACAGGTTATGGGTTAAGGCAAGACAGGTTTACAGGTGAAATATGAATCGAAAGGTTAGGTGGTTAAGTTTCATGGGTCAGCGAAGTGCAGCAATAGAATGGCCCTAAAGATGTACTGCTTTCAAAACATTACATCTTAACTAACCGGTACTTCCACTTTAAATTGCTCCTTTATTATTGAGTACTTCCATCTATACTATATCACACCTGTATTAATATACTCTCCCACCTGTATATTACAGCATCCTAATAACCATAATTATAATATGTACTTTGTACATCACACTTTGATCAACATGTACTACTCTGCTATTCAATATACCCTTTTTAATAATGTTATTAGAATACATTCCTTCTTGTATATCATCAAGTTTACGAAGATGTACTTTCACATCATACCCAATTAATATCTAATCTCCCTTTACATGCTTTATAATAAATAATCCCATATCACGTGTTCTCACATGCTCTAACATCATATACTTCCAAAGGTATACAACACTTTTGCCAACATTCTTACATGCACACCATTCCATGAAGAGACTGTAATAGAACATGTACATCATATTGAATGTGATAGTCACTGTAATATACTTACCAATATACGTTTACTATGAATGCACCCCATTATATTGGGCCTGGACCAACATTTACCATCCAGTCTATAAAACACTGGCATATATACTTTACATTTATTTTTTATTGCACAACATGCATTTCTCTATGCAAAATGCATACCACCCAAATACACTGGCCCTTAAACAAGATGTACCATTTAGTGAATTGTGCAACTGTGAATTCTCATCACATCAATTAAGTTTACGTGTACCTTGTACCCTAATATGTAATGAATATACAAATATGTACCCTGGCCTCTCAGTACAATGACTCCTAGCCAACATAACACATGTCCTTCTGTATATGAAACAGACAAAATATATGCATGCACTATGTATTCTGTATAATCAGGTGTAACTGAGTTGCATAATATCGTGGGGCTTTATAAATAATAATAATAATTATTAAGAATAATTATATAATATGTAATAATAATAATAATAATATGTACCCACACCTGTCACCCAACAATGAACAATTCTTATAATAAATTCTCAATAGTAGTTTAAACCTGAATGAATCACTCCATAGGCTTTTTTTTACCTGCTGTGCAGATCTGGCTATTGCCACAGTTTTGGTCCTTCTGATGTGGTGCAAGGGTCCTTATGTGGATGGTGACTCTGCCATAAATTGCCTCCACTGGGAGGTGAATCCTGTCTCTGAAGTGGCAGTGTCTACTTGGGATGCAGCAGTCTGATCTTCCCCTGATACACAGTGTAAAGTTATGAACACTCGTTTTCTGTGTGCATTCTTTGCTAAGATCACTCACTCCCCCAGTCCCTCCCACATCTTCTTCCAACCCTCCCTTTTCTATTCCTTTCTACCCCTTTACATCTTAATAATACAAACTTTCCATCTCACCCCTAACTAACTGCCCTACATGCCCAGAAAAAAAATATTTTACACAACTGGAATATTAGAAATTCCAACTTTTAGAAATATTACTATAAATGGGACTATGGGTCACACTGCCATCTCATGGACACTTTAAAATCCCAATTAAATAGTTTTCTTTTATAAGAGACATTATTGATATTGTATAGACAAAGAAGAAAAATTGAATTGTTTTCTTTTTCTTTATTCATTTGATCAGACATGTGACCTCATTTTAAATATTTAAGTGATTCTCTTAGCTGTTTGAAAAAACATAACCCTGAGAAATGATTTAATTTATAGGCAATATATCTCTAAACGTGAAAGTAAAACAAGTTTAAAAAAAAACAACAAAACAAAAATCAGCAAAAAAATAAATAAATAAATCACTAGAATATTATCCTAGTCATAATAATTCAATATAATTCCAGAATGTAATCCTAGCCACTGCTGTGGACATATCTTGCATATCGTTATTTTTTAAACCAGTATCATTTTAATGAATTTTAAAAAAGTAATTTTTTTCTCCATTGTTTCCCCTTAATTTGACAATTCTAGGATTTCTGAGGTGGATATAAATGCAGGGCTCCAAGGCATGAACATGAAATGTCTGTAATATCATACGTCATAGAGCGAGGAGCTTGTCAGAACCCACAACCCTGAGAGAACCACAAGGGAGAAAAATATTCACTCACGTGATAGATCTCCTAATGTATACTATAACTGCAAATGTTTATATGTATGTAGATGTATATTTCTGTTTGTATTATATTGTGTTTGACTCTATGAGCATATAAGTGTATGGAGCTGTATAAATGCATGCTGGGTTAACGGTAATGCTAGCAGTGTTTAGGGTAAAGGGGGTTTAAGGCTCGAGAGAGTTTAAATAAGGTGTCTATTGCTAAAAGGTTTAAAAGCTTGAGATGTGTTATAGTTGTGGTATGAGGGGTGTTTAGACTTATTCAGTTTAGGATTACAGTTGAGTTATCTTAGTATTGGGATACATGGGATGTTTAGTGATTAAGAAAAGTTAAAACCTAGGGGTATTTTTTTTTCTTTTCAGGTTTAGACTTTGATAAGGTTACCAGATCCACCATGTTTCCTGTGACACTTATCACATATACATATTGATGGGAAGCACATAAAAATAGTAATATTTATAATTCAAAAGAAGGTGTATTAGAATAAGTAATTAGGCAATGAAGATTCTTGCAGAATATACATTATACATACTGCAGGGCAAACCTTTTCATGCGTTTTCATAAATATGACCTGAAAACATAGTGGATATGGTAACCATAGGCTTACTTTGCATAATGGAAAATCCAGCCCAGGTTTACAGTCTTCTGTATCATACTTATTACCAAATAATGACAAAGCTAAAACCAAGATTTTGAAAACTTTGCACATTTATTAAAAATAAAAAACTTAAATTTTCCATATTTGTATCTAGACAATTGGCTATGACTCCTGAAATTTAGCTTAACCCCTTAAGGACACATGACATGTCTGACATGTCATGATTCCCTTTTATTCCAGAAGTTTGGTCCTTAAGGGGTTAAAGGGACTCTTTAGTGCCAGGAAAACAAACCCATTTTCCTGGCACTAGAGAATCCAAGAGTGTCCCCCTCCCTCTCACCCCCCATCCCACAACGTTGGGTCAGGCGGTGCCCACGCTCCTCCCCCGCGGGAGACCTAATGCGCATGCGAGGCAATGGCCGCGATCGCGCATTAGACCACCCCATTCAATGCTTTCCTATGGGAATTCTGGCGACGCTGGAGGTCCTTATGCATAGCGTGAGGATGTCCAGCATTGTTTAGATGACCAACAGTCGTCTAAGTAGCCGGGAGTCCCTCTAGTGGCTGTCAGGGAGACATCCACTAGAGGAGGACTTAATCCAGCAAATTAATTATTGCAGTTTATAAAAACTGCAATAATTACACTTGCAGGGTTAGGGGTAAAGGGAGCTGGCACCCAGACCACTTCAATGAGCTGAAGTGGTCTGGGTGCCTACAGTGTCCCTTTAAATGCATCCCATTTCCCGTTTTTCCGTGGCAGGTACCCGGAGACTGGTCAGTGTTGAGGGAAAGCTGAACATAAAATACAGAGATATCCTTAATGAAAACCTGGTCCAGAGTGCTCTGGTTGGGTCGAAGGTACACCTTCCTACAGGAAAATGATACTGAGCACACAGCTTCAACTCAACTCAACTCATCAGTGGTTTATGGACAACTCTGTAAATGTCCGTGAGTACCCCAGCCATTGCCCAGACTCGAACTCAATCAAGCATAATTGGAGAGAGTTGAAATGGACTTCCACCAACCTGAGTTTGAGAGGCTCTGCAGAGAGGAATGGCATAAACTATCCTAATCCCGGTGTGCAAAGCCTCACGTCATATCCAAAGAGACATGGTTACCATTATTATTATTTTATTGTCCCCTCCTCCCCCCCCCCGACACTCTGTTTCCTCAATGTTCCCCCAATGTATTTTTTTTTTTTATTCTGTCTATCCATTTTTAACTCACTTTTGTTCCTTAATTGCGGGGTGAATCTATTTCCAGTTCACCATACTGTCCCTGCCTTTGTTTTCCCATATAATGTGAAAGCTGTCTGTGCATGCTCAACACTTAGAAGCAAAGAGGAACTAGGGTGCATAAGGGGCATCGCGAAAATTGAGATGTAGGACTGACAGGCACATATTACTGGAAAAATATAAAAAATTAAGAACAAAATTATTGTACACAATTCATAGGTTAACCCTGCCAGAATCATTTCAGCTAATATTTCCATACGTTTGAACATTGCACACACTTTATAGAGGGATATATGCACCAGGTAGATATGTTCCCACATTTTCCAAAAGATCCACACTCCCAAGAACTCTACTCCCTTGATAAGATAAACAGACTCAAAGATGTGAAATTCATGGGGAGAGGCCTAGATCCATACATATCGATGTTGTGTAGGGATGGTAAGCTGCTACCTTTACAGGAGTTAATACCAGACAGGACGCTCTCTGTCTTGGACCAATTTAAATACCACCAACTTAAGGATTTTTTCCTCCATCCTCCACCTACAAACATTGCACCGACTGCTTCTGCCCCTAGAGGAAATTTTTTTGAGTACCATTAGTGCACACTACCAAGAAAACAACTAAAATATTTTAACACACTGGTATGATGCACCACAGAAGCTACACAGGTTCTTTCCGGAGGTGTCTGAGGGTTGTTGGAGATGCCTGGAAATACATGAGACCATGACAACAGTAGCAGATAAAGGTGTGACTTTCCACCCAGCTGATATGTTCCTTAACCAGTCTTTTCCTTTCTCGAAATACAAAAGAACACTGTCAAGGCACTTACTGACAGCTGCATGGCTCAGCCTGATGGGAGTCCCCACTCTGACTCCTTCCTCTCGCGCGGCACTCTATGATTGCTGGAAGGAGTGACCAGGGCAGTCACTTCCTCAAAGATTTGACCTCATCACAGTGGGCCCGGTTGCTATCACAGAGGGCCAGGTTGCGCTGTTTAAGTGCTGCAGCGCTGACTGGGCCCCCATGAAATGCATAGCATCAGGTGGCTCTAACAGCATGGGCCACCCGATGGGACCTTGAACGTGCAGCCTCGGCGGCTCTACCGTGCGGCTGGGGCCGCAGTACATGGCAGCCGGACACTGCAGTCACAGGGGTCTGCTGGGCAGCCAGGCCCCCTGGAGTGGCGGGTTGGTCGCAGCTGTGACCCCTGGGACTGCGGTAGTTCCGCCACTGCTCAGTCATTATCAGACAACCTGCAGAGTGTTTTATTGATTATCTCCTCTAGAAAAACTTGAGAGCTGCGTTTTAACAAGCTGACATAGACTGGTCTATACTCAGTGGTAATCTCTATTATCAATGGTTCTTTTACACATTTTTTAACCTTTCTTCGTAACTAAAATGTTCGATTCCTTTTTAAAATTTTGTAGCTCGTCTCTGCACTTTTTCTAGTGCCATGATATCCTTCTTTAGAACAGGTGCCCAAAATTGCACAGCATATTGAAGGTGTGGTTTTACCAGTGATTTATAAAGAGGCAAAATTATATTTTCATCTCGAGAATTTATGTCCCTATTTATACATCTCAAACCTTACTGGCCTTAGCAACTGCAGATTGACATTGCATATTGCTGCCTGATATGTTGTCTATAACAATTCCCAAATCCTTCTCGTGTGTGGTTATCCCTAATTCACTAGCATTTAGGGCGTAAGTTGCTTGTGCATTCTTGACCCCGAAGTGCATAGCTTTGCATTTCTCTACATTCAATTTCATCTGCCATTTTAGTGCCCAGTCCCCCAATCAATCCAAATCCCTCTGCAGCAAAGCAATATCCTGCTCACATTTTATTACTTTACTTTACAAAGTTTTGTGTTATCTGCAAACACTGAAACATGGCTTTCAATGCCTATTTCAAGATCATTCATAAATATGTTAAATAGAAGCGGTTTCAAAACAGAACCCTGAGGGACACCACTTACCACTTTTGTCCAGCCTGAAAATTTACCATTAATGACAACTTGTTGTTCTCTATCCTTAAGCCAATGTTCTACCCAAGAACAAGAATATTTATCTAAACCAATTTCTTTTAGCTTGAAGACTAACCTATTGTGAGGAACCGTATCAAATGCCTTGGCAAAATCCAAGTAGATCACATCCACTGCAACACCGTGATCTATACTTCTACTTACTTCTTCATAGAATGCGATTAGGTTAGTTTGACATGACCTATGTTTCATAAAACCATGCTGATTATTGCTAATAACAAAGTTCTTCCCAATGAATTCCTGAATATTATCCCTTAATAGCCCTTCAAATATTTTCCCAGTCACATAAGTTAAGCTTACAGGTCTAGAATTTCCAGGCAAGGAGTTTGAACCCTTTTAAAAAATAGGAATCACATCTGCCTTCCTCCAATCCACTGGCACAATACCTGAAACAAAAGAATCTTGAAAGATTCAGAGGTTCACTTCTTCCCCCACTTAGCTCCTTAAGTACTCGTGGGTGAATACTGTCAGGCCCCGGAGCTTTATTTACATTCATTTTCTTTAACTGCTGTAGTCATCCAATCACAAGTTATGTGAAAGTTTTTTTGCTGCAATCATTTGCATATCTCTTGCCATAGGATCTTCATTAATATATACTGAAGAAAAATAGTTATTTAAAATTTCTGCCTTTTCCTGGTCTTCATTAACTAACAGACCCATGAGCTTAGTGAAATATCTAGAAGGCCACATCCATAATTTTAATTTCTCATAAAAGTGGTGCCAGGGGTACCTCTACTTCTAAATTTTGTATGAACTGTAGATGTAATGTCGACACGTTAAAAAATGTTATAAAATTCCTGACAATTATATATCTAGATGACAAGAATTACTATAAGATGCTTTGCCGCCACCCAGAACTACAGGTAGCTAATTGTCAAACTTAACACCAATGATGGAATATGGCAATATTCAACTGATTGAAGGAGTTTCTTACCTCTATCTATCGAGTCCACAGAGTCTCACAAACTAATCTTATAATTCCTTTACAATTATGTAATCACATGTAAATATAAGCAACCTCTTGATGAATTTGTTTCCTGTCTCCTCTTTCTTCCCTCCCCCTCCTCCATTTCTTTCTTACTCATGGAGCATGTTATATTTATCCCAATTATGTTTTCTCCAAATATGCCAAAACTGACCACAAAGCAGTGAAATGTGCATCATTTCTCTCACACTATAATACATACTATGCATAATCAGTTGTACAGTATACTTGTAATGGAAAGATGTTCTACTACTGTTTAACTGTATGTTTCTTTTTCTTTTATTATGGTCAACCAATAAAATTTAACTTGGAAAAAAAAATGCGCCATAATGGTACAATATGAGGTGGAGGAGCGGGGCAAAGCTAGCACTTGAAAATGTTATGACTTGCTCATTTAGGTTAAATGTAAAGCTTTTAGCATAACTAACTAATCCAATCCTCAGTTACATATACCAGGCTTGTATGCTATAAAGAATGGGTAAACAAAGTGAGAGTTCAAATCCATGACTTTGGGGATCTGGTAAGACAGGCTGAAAGACCAATGCGGCAGAAAATGATGCCTGAAGAAGACTCCAGCTCATCTTCTTTGGGGAACCAAGCATTGAAGAGCAAGAGGTCTTCTCCTCTTAGAGTTGCCCTCAACAGGTCTCCTCCAATAAAGATTAAAATGCACCAGCTACTAAAGCTGATATAAAAAGATACAACAAGATCACTCTTTCAAGAAGACATATAAGTGATGAGGGAAGAGTGGTTAATCGAAAGGGCAGCAGAGGAGTTCATCAGTGTCTACTAAACCATCATTTGGTGGTTGACTCACAACAACAAGCTGACTTCAGAAAACCTGTGTAAATCTCTTTCTCTGAGTTGGAAAGTTAAAACATAGCTGCAGACTGAATTGATAGATGTATGTGGAAGAGCTGTGTCTCTTTCTACACTACTTCCTAATTGTTATAGTCACAAAGGGCCAAGACTGTGATCCTTGATGGACATTTCCATATCCTTAAGTTTGCTAGGGCACCTATTGTGAGATCCACTGATTGTGAAGGTCTAAGCTTATTTTATGAAGTCTTTGTGGGACTGTACCATTTAAAAGTGCTCAACATTCCTTTTTCCAGAATATGTCAAAAGCTACAGTGCCACTATTTCATCCAATTAAACACTGCTTGAGGACACAGATACTTTTGTATTTCTGAGGCTTGTAGTGCTTTCCTGTGTTATAGAAAGCCATGTATGAAGTACTCTTACGCTCAGGTCACAAATTTTATGATAGCCCACACATAAAACTTTATAGTCCATACAAAAAGCACCATCAACTGTGCAGTGGGGTGTAGAAAATATTTCTACCTTTTTCTTTCTCAGTTTACCCTACCAAACCCCTAGCAATTTCCCAACATCACCCCAATGCCCAAGCCTCTGGTGAGAAACTTCTTCGGGGCAATGAATTTCCCTCTTAACGTCAACCGTATGGACTAAAACTGCCACTAGAATCACACAATTCTTTTTCTTACATTTTTGTAATATATATTGTTCTATTACTTTTGCAAACAAGCTTTTTATGTGTTTTTGTTAATTTTTTTTCTTATATAGGTTTTTTTATTAACATAGCAGTGTTAAAAAATTTACAAAAACACATAAAAAGCTTGTTTGCAAAAGTAATAGAACAATATATATTACAAAAATGTAAGAAAAAGAATTGTGCGATTCTTGCTAGACCCTGCAAGAGCCTCCTGTATGTGATTAAAGTTCAATTTACAGAGAAAGAGACACAATTGTTTAAGGTAAATTACATTATTACAAATTACACAAAATGTGACGGCTTATTTTATCTAATTTTTTTTCTTATATAGGTATTTTTTAACACTTATTATTTTATTTTCAAAATTCGATGTCTGATTTTAATATAACAGTATTCATGTGTCCAGAAATTAAAGGGGCACTATAGTCACCAAAACAACTTTAGCTTAATGAAGCAGTTTTGGTGTATAGATCATGTCCTTGCAGTCACACTGCTCAATTCTCTGCCATTTATGAGTTAAATTACTTTGTTTATGAAACCTAATCACACCTCCCTGCATGTGACTTGCACAGCCTTCCTAAACACTTCCTGTAAAGAGTCAACTAAAGTTTATCCTTCCTTTATTTCAAGTTCTGTTTAATTTACATTTTCTTATCCCCTGCTATGTTAATAGCTTGCTAGACCCTGCAAGAGTCTCCTGTATGTGAT
The DNA here is from genome assembly GCA_933207985.1 of Pelobates cultripes. Taxonomy (NCBI): domain Eukaryota; kingdom Metazoa; phylum Chordata; class Amphibia; order Anura; family Pelobatidae; genus Pelobates; species Pelobates cultripes. Next base: position 152,075,812 of record OW240919.1, read on the forward strand.
TCAAGTTCAATTTACAGAGAAAGAGATACAATTGTTTAAGGTAAATTACATCTGATTTAAAGTGAAACCAGTTTTTTTCATGTAGGCTGTGTCAATCAGAGTCAGGGGAGGTGCGACAAGGGCTGCATAACCAGAAACAACGTGATTTAACTCCTAAATGACAGTGAATTGAGCAGTGAAACCTGAGAAGCATGGTCTATACCAGGGGTAGGCAACCTACGGCACTAGTGCCATGCACGGCACTCAAGGTGTCTTTCCACGGCACTCAAGGCTGCTAGAGCCCAACAGGCTCTGGCCTATCAGGAGTCTCAGTGAAACTTCAGATATCTGCTAATACGAAGAGGTAGTGAAGGGCAACCCTCAATTTATGCATTGCAGCACGTAGAGGAAGTGATCTCAGATCACTTTATTCCAGCACTTGTGAATGGGAATCCACACTGTAGTAGCTCCTGTCCTTGACTTATACCTAGCCAGCCTGGTCCCCACTAGAACCCAGGGAAGCCACCCACACTGCTAGATATACACAGACCTGCAGAATAATCCTCCCCTCATACAAATAATACGAACATCCTACACACAATCCCCACAAACGCAACACCACTAACAATCCACATATATGCACACAAACCCACATGCAGTCTCTCACATGCAATACCCCAAACACTACCAAACACACAATATGACATATCCATCCACACACAATTCCACAAGCAGCCCTCATACACAGCCCACATTTATATGTATCATACACGATACCATAAACTACTAATGAACATATACAATATAATAGCTCATATACACACAAATACAACGATACAAAGCAATTACAGTAAAAAATAACACAAGCAGAATACGGCAGCATACATACCTCAATTTAAAAAAATAGGATCGACATCAAAATCCTATATCGGCACAGTGCTGCTAAAAGGTTGCCTACCCCTGGTCTATACACTTAAACTGCTTCATTAAGCTAAAGTTATTTAGGTGACTATAGTGTCCCTTTAAGTTACATCCGAATCAGTAATGTTTTTGAAAGTATATATATATATATATATATATTGTGGTTGTTCAGCTCGGTAATGTAATGTAGAATTTTAAAATATTGCCTCTTAGGGTAGACAGGCACTCCAATCGTGATTAAAACAAAGACGTCACGAAATGAGATGGAGAGACTCACTGTTGTGACATCACAGGAAGTGGCGTAGCGACACTCAGCTGCAATGTCGTCTTCATGGCATGACGCAATCCAGAAGTAGAAAGTGGAGGGAGAGGGCGCTGTCTCTGAATTCCGGATACATGGTTTAAAAGACGAGTGGTTAACGGAGGAATCTATGTACCAGGAGGAAAGCTATTGGGCTGAAACATGTTGTGTAACAGGACTTATATTGGACTCTTTGTATGTGTTTGACTTGTGCCATAACCTTTTATTGTATTTGTATATGTTTATTTTGAAATAAAGTTTATTTACAGCATCATTCCATGGTCGTGGAGAATGTTGAAAGGATAAAGCCAATTGGAGGGCATCATTTTCAACGCCTTTACAGTCAGAGCCAGCTTTATGTGGATTTGTAAAGTGTGAGGGTACACCTGTATTCAAAGCAAATAACAGTAGCTACACTATGAGAATTTGGTTTGTTTCTTTTCAGATGTGACTTAATATTCATGTGTATTATTCCTTAACTGCAGCTACTTGCCGTTGGTTGTATTGTGGAATTTTCTTACCACTACCACACTATTTGACCATTTCTTTTAAACTTTCCTGTTGTTTACTAATCAATAAAACATGATTTATGTGGATACACTGCACACTTGTAAAGATACATATGCCAAACTTATTCTCAAATATAATATCCTTTCAAAGCCTATACAAGCCTTATCATTCATCATATTTTCTGTGTTTATATATCTTTACATGCTGCTGGAACCTGAAACATGAGCTATTGGCTTGTGTGGGAGGGACACACCTGAATTGTTTATTTTCCTCATAATAGTTTTGGGATTGGCTTCCTGTGTTACTCAAATACAGTCGAAAAAGGGTGAATAAATCACAGGAATATTTCATGGTGAATGAATGGAGAATTTCTCTGCCACACTGAACACAGGTTTTAGGCAGATCTGCACTCTATATACCATATATTTGCCATTTCTGTAAGCAGCCTGTTTCTGCTTTTATTGTAATATTTAATTAAATTTGCATTCACAAACAGTCAGTAATATAGTAAAAAATTGTGACAGAGCTCCTGTACTATGGACTTTAGAGCACATCAGGCCCAGTCGCCAAAGTTTGTCCGGGGTTCCTGAAGACCAGACTACCATGATTATAACTCAGGAGACCTTCTCTTCTGTAAAACAGAGACTATAACTTTTCGAGTTTACATGTAGGGGATAGAATGCACAGCACACTAGTATTTATAAACCGCAATGTTGTCTTTCTCCGAAGGGAGTCCACCATGTAATGCAAAGTACAGTATAATTGTCCCTCCAAGGCGCTACTTTTATCCCCAGCTAACACAATTAGCTCCCTGCAGTACCCTCACAGTCCCATAGGCACAGCACACAAAAGGTCCTCCTGAACTTCTTCCCGGGACTGTACCCCCACACAATATGCATATCCTTTGAAAGCTTGTCACAGAGCACCCTGGCTGTATAAATACTTACTCGAGAGGCTGTAGTGGTTAGGGTGCTTGGAGTATTACTTTAAAAATCTGCTTGCATGTAGGGTGAAGGGGGAGATGACTGTGTGTGTTGTTTAAGTGTAGGGTGGCTTTAAGTGTTGTGGTTGTGTGCGATGTGTGTGCTTCGACTGTCTATAGCTAATTGCATGTATATGGGGTGACATCATGTGTGTTGTTTAGATGAAGAGTGGCCGCAATGTTGTAGCTTTGTGAGATGTGTGTTACGGCTCTGACTGTGTGTGTGATTGAGGGGACAGTGTGTGCTTGTGTGAATGACATGACAGTGTGTTGTTTAGGTTTAGGGCGTCTTCTTAACTTGGGCGAGGAGGGGGGAAAATGCCCCTATTTCTTGGTGGCTAGTATGTCAGAGTCCATTCCCATTTGGTCCAGTGGCTCAGTGTCCAGGCTTTGGTAGTCCAGTGAGTCAGTTTCCTGCCCCTGGTGGTCATTCGGCTATTTGATGCAGCTCCCAGGAGTTATGGTAGGAGGAACTTGTGGTCTATACGTCCAAGGCATGTAAATGCTCCTATACACGTACACTATTCACATACGTACTGCATCCTCTTGCCCTTTTGTTCTCTGGTATCCCACTCTTGGAGACAACAGAGACATATCACAAGCAAATACAGCACAAGTGTGTTGTTAATTTCACTTGCACTGCAAAGAATAAATACACACCTTTTTTCTCATGCAAAAGCTCTTCAGCAGAGCACTGCGCACGGGGTGGCCAGGAAGACCATGCTCTTTTTGAGGGGCTGAGTGCTTATCATTGGTGATGACACACACCCCACCCCCTGGCCCCACACCTTTCTTACTGGGCCACTGTCCTTAAAAAATGCCCAGGACAAATTGTTGATCAGTTCAGCCCTGGTCAAGGTTGTAAAATGGATATTGCACAAAGTGGATTAATTGAGAATTAACAGGCTTTTGCAATATATGCTCTATTTTTTAATTAAATCCAATTTATTTTCCAAAGATAACTTATTTATAAGCTTTTAACCTAGTTTAGAATGTAAGCTACTTTGAAAGTTTGTTCACTGTAATTATGTGACACATCTGTTACCATGTCTTTTATAAATTGCCTCTTGATCCATACTTACTCTTCAGTTCTCTGAATTTATACCATAGTGCTCAGAGGGTTCAGACTGCAGAGATAACTACCAGGAAGAGTCTCGGATTGAATTTTGACAAATCAGTCCAATGTAGGGCACCGCTCATACAGATTTACAGTGCCATAACCAATACAATGAGCTGTGCCTGCAGTAGTTATGGTTCTTAGAATGCGCATTTAATTATGGCTGATTTTGCAAAGTAAGATATATTTTTTAATAAATTAGAATGCTTCATGCTGAGCACTGGAAATAAAAAGGAGAAATGTTGTATTGCATTTTCTACATTTTCTTGCCAGTGTGAAAGTTTAGTACACGTTTTAAGCTCCTGGTGGTAAATACAGTAACACCAGAAAAGCCTGTGTTACTGAATTCTGTGTGTACGGTCGTGGTGTTTTTAAAAGTTTAAGCCGACTGCCTAGAAGACCTGAAATTTAGGCCTGTCTCTGGCTGTAGCTCACAGCTAGTCAGTTATAATTGCTTTCTAAGATGTATTTTATGACGTTGAAGGAAGTTATGCTCTGGTGATTGTATCACAGAGTAAGACAAGGGCACTGGAGTTTAGAACCAGTTCAGTGACTCTGAATCACCTTGAGCGAGTTATGTTATCACATGATATATCAGTGAATAGCTTAGACTTTGTTCTTCATGGAAAAAAAGAGCTTTAACTCATATTCATATAAGGCAAGAGAAACACAATGCATGATCTCAAGGTTTTAATGTCAGAAAATAAAGTGTTCAGTAAACTGTGATGTCACAGTGTTTTAGAGATTGTAGAAAAAAATGCTGAATCAATATCATCCAATATTTTATTTATTTTGCATTTACAAGAACATGTATATTTTAAATTTGATAATATTTGTGTTTCTGCCTTCTTATAAATTAGAAGACCCATCCTCTTTGCAGCTCCTCATGTCTTCCAGCCCCCTCAAATGTTTGTCACTATCTATTTTTCTGTCAGTCACCAATTTCTGTCAATTACCACATAACCTCAAATCGCCATAAGTTACCTTATTTAATGGTTTTGCATCTATCTACCATTTTAGCACAGTAAGAGTGCTCCTGTGTTTCTGTTGGGAGAAACATGCAGGTGACAGTGATCTGTGCCATTCTATAGACTTACGTGTTACTGATAAGCAGAGGCGGCTCTCCAATTAGGCGATTTAGGCAGCTGCCTAAGGCCTCCCACTATCTGGGGCCTAGCGACCGCCTAAATTGCCTTAGGACAGACTAATGACGAAGGGTCCAACACTAGAAGGTGGCCCAAAAGCTTGAACTGTATGTCGCCAGGCGCACGTCCCCTCCTAGCAGCCTGCCCATAGAGAGAGAGAGCCAACGCCTCCAGTCTGCAGCTCTGCCAGTTGCAGTTGCCAGTCTATGTATCCAGCTCTGCAAGACCTCCCTTCATTATGGCTACAGATCCTTATACACACACAGTGCAACCCCTATTTTTTTTCATTTTGGGTGTTAGTGGGGGCCTCAAGCTTGAGTTTCGCATGTGACATCACAAAGTCTAGAGCCGCCACTGCTGATAGGTACAGCATAGCTTAATGTGTCAGAGATGCAGGTAGAATGTAGTCAGTTTTCTGACACCTCAAAGAACTCTGAATGAAAAGAGTAAAGGTTGTAGTCTATTTGTAAGGAGAAGACACATGCTTAGTGAGCCTCTTTATTTCAAGATTGGATAGGTTCAGGGAACTCCTAAAACAGCACTTGGATTCAAACAACACCTGAACAGATTGTTTTTAGTGTTCATGGTGTGAAGTGGGTTCATTTCATCCAACACTTCTATTTTAATTCAATAACTATTACGGAGAAAAGGTAATTGATTAGATCACGCTGAAGAATAATTTTCCAAATGATTAAGGAACAATCAATGACAAATAAATATAGAACCCACAGTTAATGCCAAAATGTGTTGACATTTCATTGAGACTTGGCAATGAGGTAAGGTAATGTAAATAATTCTGCATGTTGCAGATATTTTACAGATAATTTAAATTTGTAAGACATAAAGACATACATTTTCATTGTTGAAACCTTAAATTTTTTTTATGGTGGTCAAATATAAAAATGATCATATTCACTTAAATTTTTGTGCAAGTTTTCTATGCATGCTGCATTTTCTTATGTATAAACCTTGTACTCCACCTTAATACATTGATGACAATTTTTTCAGCCTCTTTCACCCCTCCGGAGTGTATGATCTATCATCAAAATCCATGCATCAGCACGTACATCTGACATCCTTTTGCAAGAAATGAGGCAAAAGAGACAAACCAATTTAGCCGACAACTGGCGTAATGAGAGCTCCTAGTTAGAAGGCCAGGCAGAGAGAAAAGACAGAACAACCGAGACATCCCAAGTGGATGAATAACGCGGCCTAGGTGAACGAGAAAGAAGGGAGCCACGTAGAAGACGACATACTAATGGGCGTTACCAAAACAAGAATGTGGAACTTCACTCAATCCCAAGTAGTGTGTATCCGGGTGCAGTCAGGTCAGTACCAGGGACCAAACACTTGATAAGGAAAAGTAGAAAAAAGGTCCAGGCACTCCAGGATACAAAAAAAGGCAAGTTTATTTAACCCACTGCCACTCACAACATGTGAGGAACTAACTCTGCTGGGTTTCGAACCCTGGTTTACATGGTGCTAAACCTTTTCCTTACCAGTACACCAGCCTGCCTTTTGCAAATTTACCTGAGATCTTATACCATTGCTTGTAGAGTCAAGGTTATCAGTGACAACTCTCTTCAGCTGTGTCTGGTCAGGTGTCTGGTTCTTGGCCTATAAAAGCCACTTCCTGTCTCTGTACCTTTGCCAGATTATTGTGGTTCCTGTACTCTCTAATCAAGCGTGTTCCTGTTTCTCCTTCCTGTTGCTGAATTTGGACTGTTTTGACTTTGCTGCTTCTCCTTCCCACTGACCTCGGCTTGCCTCACTACGATTATCATCTTTCTGTTCCAGTCTCCCATCTCTGCTTAAGACCAGAAGGCCACTCAAGGCTCAGGGGCTCAACCACTTGGGTAACGAGTGGCTACCTCTGGCAGAAAACATTGCTGATCTGGCTACTGGACTCCAAAACTTTGTAACATCAATATCATTACAGAATAATCTGGCCCATTCATGGAGACCGACGGATCAGATTCTGCATTGGCCCAGCAGGTTGCTTTTAATGCAAGAACTATGCAGACCCAGGCACAGACCATTCAAGTGCTGCAGGATCAGGTAGCTGAACTGCAAAATGAAGTTCGATCAATGCATAGTGAGCTTACCAGCTACAGGGCACATGATGTTGCGGCTGCTGCTACTACTACTGTTACACCTGCACAAGATGCCCGCTTGCCTCTACCAGAAAAATTTGGAGGAGACCGCAAAAAATTCAGGGGTTTCCTAAATCAATGCCGTTTGCATTTCATGATGTTACCTAACCGTTTTCCATCTGAAAGAGAGAAGGTGGGATTTATTTTTTCCCTCTTCAAAGATGAAGCCCTGGCCTGGGGCTCCCCTTTTCTGGAACAGGACAGTCCAATCTTGGGAAATTTAAAAGACTTTCTTGAGGCCATGTGCCTAGTTTTTGATGATCCCAATCGCTGTGCAACAGCAGAAGCCACTCTCCTTCATTTACATCAAGGGAGGCGCTCTGTGGCTGAATATGCTGCTGAATTCAGACAGTGGGTTACTGATACTACTTGGAACCAATCAGCCCAAAGGTTCCACTTCAGAAGGGGTCTCTCAGAAGCTATAAAAGATGAGCTAGCTCATGTTGATCTTCCTGTTGAGTTTGATGCATTTGTGCGGTTGGCTATCCGTATTGATCGGAGACTTTCAGAAAGAAGATTGGAAAGACAGGGCTTTTTTAAACCAAGTGCTACTCCTACTTTCTATTCAAGAATTTCTACTCCGACCCCACAAACACCTACAGACTCTGAACCTGAGGCTATGCAGGTAGATCTAATAAGAGGGCCATTATCCAATGAAGAAAAACAGTGGCGACGCACTCACAACTTATGCCTGTATTTTGGTAGTGCAGGGCATTATGCCATCAATTGCCCTAACAAGTCTAAAAGAACAATAGCTATGACTGCTGAGGGTGCACAAATTCAACACCAATCCAAGATTTCAGACCAACTGGATTCTGTCACACAACCCTTGTTTTCTCTGGCTCAGGGTGAAGAAGGTATGATGACTCAACATCCTCATTTGGTGGTGCCTATCACTTTGCAATATGGTGATAATAAAATTTCAACTACAGCTATGATACGTCAGGCCCGGTTACACACGAGACTGTGCCCTTAAAATTGATTCTGGAAGTGAATCACCATGAGTCTATATCTTTCCACCTAATTTCCTCAACACAGTTTCCAGTGATTTTGGGTATACCCTGGCTTGCTCTGCATAACCCACAGATTGATTGGAAGACTAGAACTTTGTCCTTTCCTTCAGAACACTGCTTAATGAATTGTCAACCCTCTAAGGCGACACCTGTTACCACAACAATTAATGAAATGGTTTCTACAAACTTAACTAAGCTTCCGCTACAATATCAGGATTTTGAAGATGTCTGTGATAAGAAGAATGCTGATCAGCTTCCACCTCACAGGCCTTATGATTGCCCCATAGAGCTGCTACCTGGAGCTGCTATCCCATTTGGCCGTATATACTCCCTTTCTGAGCCTGAATTGAAAGTACTTCGTGAATACATACAAGAAAATCTTGCCAAAGGCTTTATTCGACCATCCACTTCTCCAGCAGGAGCTCCTATATTCTTTGTAGAAAAGAAAGATGGCAGTCTACGACCATGTGTTGATTACAGGGACATTAATAAAATCACTGTTAAAAACCGTTATCCCTTGCCTCTCATTTCTGAACTTCTGGAGAGACTTCGTTCAGCTAAAATATTTACGAAGCTTGATCTACGGGGGGCATATAATCTGGTTCGCATAAGACCAAATGATGAATGGAAAACAGCTTTCAGAACCAGGTATGGACATTACGAATATCTAGTAATGCCATTTGGGCTTTGTAATGCCCCTGCAACTTTTCAGCATCTAATCAATGATGTACTACGGGATCTCCTGGATCAGTTTGTTGTGGCATATTTGGATGATATCCTGATATTTTCTGATAATCTTGAAAATCACAGAAAACAGGTCTGCATTGTTCTTGAGCGCCTTCGTACCCACCACCTATACATTAAACTGGAAAAATGTGAGTTTGAACAAACAGAAATTCAGTTCCTGGGGTATGTAATAACTCCTAAAGGTTTAAGTATGGACGCAAGTAAAATTAAAGCTGTGCTGGACTGGCCCATCCCCAAGAATGAAAAAGATATACAGAGATTTGTGGGGTTTGCCAATTTTTACAGGCGTTTCATTAAGAATTTCTCTGCCGTTATTACACCGATCACTGAACTTACACGTAAAGGGACTCCTTTTCAGTGGTCCAATAAGGCTGACACTGCATTTTCCAGATTAAAGACTCTGTTTACATCTGCCCCTATCTTGGTACATCCTCAGCCAGAATTGCCATTTACTGTAGAGGTAGATGCTTCTGATTCAGCTGTTGGGGCTATACTGTCTCAAAGGACTGGACCTAAGATGTTGTTACATCCATGTGCCTTCTATTCCCGCCAGATGTTACCAGCAGAAAGAAATTATGACATAGGGAATAAAGAACTTTTGGCTATAAAAGCTGCCTTCACCGAATGGAGACATCTCTTGGAGGGAGCCACCCATCCAATTACTGTCCTCACAGATCACAAAAATCTGGAATGTATCCAATCCGCTAAGAGACTGTCAGCCAGACAAGCACGCTGGTCCCTATTTTTCTCAAGGTTTAATTTTTTTATTTCATACCGCCCTGGTTCCAGAAATGGCAAGGCGGATGCCTTGTCTAGGATAGCTGACCCCCTCCATACTACAGTAACCAAGGCCACCATCTTGCCGGAGAGCAGATTTTTAGGAGTTACCTTTCCTTCTGATCTAATGTCTCGCATTAAAAAGGGCTACTCTAAAGATCCAGTTTTTCGTGATCCTCCTCGTGATCTTCATATGACCATGCTTAATGGGTTTTGGATTTTTCAACAACGTCTGTTTGTTCCAGAATCAGTGCGACTGGACGTTTTACGCCTCTACCATGACTCTAAACCAGCAGGTCATCCAGGAATCCGAAAGACACAAGAACTACTTACCCGATCCTTTTGGTGGCCTAAATATTATGAGGATGTTAAGAAATATGTGTCCTCTTGTGATGTATGTGCCAGACATAAGACTCCTCGCTCATCCCCTGTTGGCTTGCTTCAGCCTCTTCCGATTCCTCATCGTCCCTGGGGATCTATATCCATGGACTTTATTGTGGAACTACCTCCCTCTAAGGAACACACTACTATTCTTGTTGTTGTGGACCGGTTAACCAAGATGAGTCATTTCATACCAGCTCGTGGTCTCCCTTCAGCTAAACAGACTGCTGACCTTGTTATTCGGGAAATATTTCGCTTGCATGGAGTGCCTGATGAAGTAATTTCTGACAGGGGAGTGCAGTTTACATCTCACTTTTGGAAATATTTTTGTTCTATTCTAGGTATTAATGTAAATCTGTCTTCAGCTTTTCATCCACAAAGTAATGGACAGACTGAGCGAACCAACCAGACTTTAGAACAATATTTGCGGTGCTATATTAGTTACCTGCAGGATGACTGGCTGGATTTTCTACCCACGGCGGAGTTTGCCTATAACAATGCCCAACACTGCTCCACTTCTCTGAGCCCATTTTTTGCCAATTATGGTTACCATCCAACCTTTCTAGTGAGTCTCCCAATTACTACTCCCATTCCTGCAGTCACTGACCGGCTAACCGCCTTACGAGATTCCCAAGAACTGTTGAAGGAGACTCTTTCGGAGGCTCAGGAATGTTACAAAATAGCTGCTGATAGGCACAGAAAGGAGGCCCCAGTTTATCATGTTGGTGACAAGGTTTGGCTGTCAACAAAGAATCTTAAGCTTAGGATTCCTTCTCATAAATTGGGTCAAAAGTTCATGGGACCTTTTGAGATCATCGCTCAGATCAATGCAGTCACCTTCCGTCTGCAACTTCCGGATTCCATGAAAATACATCCGGTGTTTCACGTGGCACTGCTTAAACCTTTTCATGAAAATACTTTCCCTGGTCGAGCCTTGCCTGCCCCACCACCAGTCCTCGTGGATGGTGAAGATGAATACGAGGTGGAAAAAATTCTTGACTCCAGGATCTTCCGCAACAAGCTTCAATACTTGGTTCATTGGAAAGGCTATGGTGAGGAGGATAGATCGTGGGAACCAGTGGACAATATTCATGCTCCTGATCTTCTTCAGTCTTTCCATGCACAGTACCCTGCTAAACCAGGAAATAGGGCATCCAGAGGCTGCGCCTGTAGAGGTGGAGGTAATGTGAGGAACTGACTCTGCTGGGTTTGAACCCTGGTTTACATGGTGCTAAACCTTTTCCTTACCAGTACACCAGCCTGCCTTTTGCAAATTTACCTGAGATCTTATACCATTGCTTGTAGAGTCAAGGTTATCAGTGACAACTCTCTTCAGCTGTGTCTGGTCAGGTGTCTGATTCTTGGCCTATAAAAGCCACTTCCTGTCTCTGTACCTTTGCCAGATTATTGTGGTTCCTGTACTCTCTAATCAAGCGTGTTCCTGTTTCTCCTTCCTGTTGCTGAATTTGGACTGTTTTGACTTTGCTGCTTCTCCTTCCCACTGACCTCGGCTTGCCTCACTACGATTATCATCTTTCTGTTCCAGTCTCCCATCTCTGCTTAAGACCAGAAGGCCACTCAAGGCTCAGGGGCTCAACCACCTGGGTAACGAGTGGCTACCTCTGGCAGAAAACATTGCTGATCTGGCTACTGGACTCCAAAACTTTGTAACATCAATATCATTACACAACATTTCTACCTATACGGTCTTTGTCAAGCTACTAAATGCATACACAAATTTTTAGAAGAATACAAGTAATTAACAAGATTAACTTAATTAAACAATGAAATTAATTAAATTTATACATCTCAGTATAACTTACTCAGTAAATTAAAATTGTAGTTTGCCCCTCGTTTCACTATCCAGGGTAACCAGATCCGTGTAAGACGCGCCCTCTCGCAGATGAGCTGTCTTCAACCTTTGGAGTGCCCTGTAATGGAGAGGGGCCGGGAACAACGCATGGATAGACAAGCTCAGCAGGCCGATAAGCTGTGCCAAGTGACGCACGGTGATCAACGGATGGAGGAGAGCCTTGCAAAGTTCCTTACGAATTGTCCGAATCTTGGAGGACTGAAGGCTCAACGATTCCTTTTCCGAGTCCACGAGTAAACCTAGAAATTCCATGTGCCTGGATGGGTACAAGCAGGATTTCTCCCAGTTGACGATGAACCCCAGACGGCTAAGCAGGTCCACGGTCCATCGCAGATGAGGATGGAGCGCTCCTGCGCCATGATCAGGATGTCGTCCAGGTAGATGATCAGACATCACCGGGTGCAGCAGCTTTGTGAAGCGCCAGGGCGCAGAGGAGAGACCAAAAGGAAGACCTGTAAAGTGCCGAACTCTGTCGTTCCAACAGAATCGAAGTAGATCTCGAGAGGTTTCGGCTACCAGCACCATCAGCGTCCTTCAAATCTAGTTTTGCCAGCAAATCTCCATGTAGGAGTAGGTCCCTTAGAAGATGGATGCCCTCCATCTTGAAATGGCGGTAGCGAACCATAGCAATGAGCGGGTGTAAATTGATGACAGGACGCATTTACCCGACTTTCTTTTCCACTAGGAATATATTGTTTAAGACACCTTCGGGGTCCGGAGGGGGCCAGTTCGATTGCCTCCTTGTCGCGGAGGAGAGACAATTCCTTGTCGATCAACCTGCGGTCTCTGAGTGAGAAACAGATCGGCCGAGGGGTTGGAATATCGCAAGACGTGCTCACGACTTCTATATGAAAACCTTGAACTGTCTGAGGTAATTTTCTACCAAACTGGGAAAAAATTACGGAGTCTGCCCCCTACACAACATGAAAAAAAGGTGTAAACTCACTGTTTGGGTGTCTGGAGCCGGTTTGTCCATGGAAACCTCTCGTGATGGGAAGAAGGGGGACTGGGTCCTCGTCTCCTGGAAATTGGAGCGGTGTTGGAAAGAGCCTTGTCTCGTACCACAGGACTGGAAATAGTTGCGGCCGGCCAGGCGGCCTCTGAATCTGCCGGCCCTGGTAGAGACCTGCCCCTGGAATACCCTTCTCATGGAGGATTGGGCCTTATCAAGGGCAGTAAATGCCCCTACGAAGCGTCCCAGATTTTTAATAATGGAATTGCAAAATAATAACACTTTACCAGCTTCCGTGAGGGTGAGATTAGTCAATTTGGGCTGTATTTTAAACAGGATGGCTTTACGTCGTTCCATGGATAGGAAGGCATTGACACTCCCAAATCGCTCTCTGGACTCAACCACGAAGTTCCTCTGGGTCTACCATACAGTTTTCAGCTCTGGTGTCCTCCGCCAAGTCAAACAATTTCGCAAGTGGACCAAACACATCAAGGTGTTTGTCTTGGCACGATCTAAGTGCCGAATCCAGCCCTTTGCGTGGGTTCCAACCCAATTTAGCCAGAAACTGGGTCATCTTAGGGTCTACCTCTGGGGTGTCACATACTTTGTTAGGCACAACAGGCCTGGGACACTCCGCCCTTAGTTTGTTGCCGGCCGCCTTGCTGAGTGGGCGCCAAACCCAGTTCTTAAGGTATCGGGCCACATGGTCCACAGGGAGCCACTCAGCAGACCTCAGGTGGTGAGGCACATCCGGGTCGAATAAGGGCTCGCCCACCGGGCCCATGAGGGCAGTCCCCTCGTCCACGGGAGTAGCTGCCCCAAGGTCGTCGCCTGCACCTGAGCGGAGAAAAAGAGGTCATGGCCCAACTCAGCTGTATCCCTGTCAGACTCCACACCAGCCTTCTCACTAAACCCGATTTCTTAATCGGAGTCGCTCTCTTTTTGTGCTCTCGCACATTTCCATCGGCACGCCCGTTCTGCCTGGTGCGGAAAGGCTCTCTTGCGTGGAAGGGACACGCTTTCTGGAGTGACCAAAGGTATGCCAGTTATAGGGGTTCTGGAGGCAGAAGTGGAGGTATGTTTGGCCTTGCTGGGTGCCACACTTAAAGCATCCACTGCCAGACGCATGTGGCGAGCCATGGAGCCAGTAAATGGATCGTCTGCCAGACGTGCAAGCAGGGCCTTGGAGATGGTTTGAGACAAGGCTGATGACATGGACCCCATGGCCGCCATAATGGCCAGACAGGTCCACCAACGTTCTCCCCCAGGGCTCGTTGGGTATCCATCACCCCAGTGGTAGGTGAACAGGTAGGCAACCTAGGTTTAGGCATGATACAATGACTGACACTAAAGTTAGAAATATATATTTACTGACACTCCAACAGCTGTAAAGTAATCAGCACAGTAAGGGTTAATCACCCAAACTAAACAAAACCAGGGGAAAAGGTAAATAGGAGAGTTCTCACCAGGGCGCAGACCATCAGTAACTACACGAGGCAGGCAAGTCAAAACGAAGGAGGGGGAGGAAAGAAGAACCGGAAGGAAAGCACAGTCCCCAATGCTCGCAAGACTCGTGGGTGGCAAAAATCCTGAAAACGCGTTCAAAAACTATTACCAAACGGGTGCATTCGGCTTGCAAGTCCGCAAATGCGAAATAGCGATCGCGAATCGAACGCGGCCACGAAACAAGCATGTCAGGCGTTCGTAAAAGCAAACTGCCGAACGCCAACCCCACACGGAGCCAAAAAGGAGCCAAAAAGGGCACCAAATGGCGCCAAAACAGTCTAGAAACTCCAAAAGCCCCAGAAACAGAGGGAAAACACAGGGGCACCAAAGGAAACAGAGCAGAACAGGACAGTACGTACCAAAAACAGAAACCTCAAGTAGAGATGAAAGATATAGAGGAAAGTGAGAAAGTACAGGGGTACAACAAAAGACCCCCACACCGGTCAAAAGAGCCTACAGCTGGTCTGGGACCCCGAGTCTACCATAAACATAGTAAATATAGATTGAAAATACATGTAATATAACAGCAAATAATAACAAATTACCACATTACAACAAAGACCCACAGAACAGAGGAAATTAGATACTTATCTGACTGTGAAGCAGCAAAGAAAGAGGGAGATCTGAGGGTGGTGCCTGCTATCATACTGGGACTTGGCTGGCAGTGGCCTATGTTACTATGTATGCATTATTTTCTATTCTGTTTTGTATTCTTTGCTGCTATTTGTGGACAGTAAAGAAAGGTATATGCAATGTGAGCCTCCGTGCCTTGTAATAAAATTGGTATTTCATGTTTTACGTTACCCTACAATAGCTGTTGTGGCTGGGCAAGTTTCTGTATCATTATGCACAACATAAATAAGGAATAAAAAAAAAATACGAAATCAAGGAACAGGACAAAATTGTCAGAAAGGGAGCAAACTGTAAAAGGGTGGAGCAGACGAAGAAAAATATTGGTCCAAACGCAAAGTGCAACAAAATATCAAAATCTTATTTTTAGAGGTTTTTTTTTATTTTTAAAACTTCATATTGTTCACTGGTGGGAAATTCCTGTTCTAGAGCCAGGTCTGAGAAAGCTTAACTCCTAAACTGCAGAATGCAAAGCTCTGACATGTGAATGTTATGTAAAGTAAAGAAATACTTTGCAACTAATAGAAAATTTTGATAGAAATACAAGTCTCTCATACAAAGGGTTAAATCATAGTTTGTAACAAAACTATTTGAGTATGTTTTTACCAGTGTAAATAAGAACATTTAATTCTGGAAACAGATTTTATGTTAATTCTCAGGAAATAGCAATTTTGTTCAGCAGCTGGCAAAATACAATTATGAATGTAACAATAAAACATTATCTTTGGGTACTTTTTGTATCTGGCATTCCTCCATTATTGTTTGATGGAAAATTTGCAGAGACCTTTAGCCCTCAGCTGTAGTCAGTTGGCAGGCTCCTGTACTCTACCTGGGTCGGGATACCAACATCTGAAATTAGAGACACCAACAATACTATTGTTTGCTTCTATGTTCACAAGTCGCAAATCTGATTTATTTTGAGTATCAAACCATGATTCGGATTTCCATCGTAAAATTCATATTTTTCAAAAAGTTGAGAAAATAAATGCAACACACATTAGTCACAAAATGAGTCTTCAATAGAGACAGGGCAATTTTTATATATGTGTACCCAGGGATGTATTTACCACAAAGTAAGCAAGGCATTTGCCTAAGGCGGCACTTTCAGGGGGAGCGCCAAAAAATGGCACCCCAAGCTCCCAGACAGTGAGTGGGTGTGTCAGTGTGTGTCTGTCAGTGAAAGTGTGTGTTGGTTGGTATGTGTGTGCCAATGACTGTGTATATGCTGTGCAATTTTGGGCGCCTGTTCTAAAGAAAGATATCATGGCACTAGAAAAAGTCCAGAGACGAGCTACAAAATTGATATAAGGAATGGAGCATTTTAGTTATGAAGAAAGGTTAAAAAAAATTAAATCTGTTTAGTTTGGAAAAACGGCGAGGGGATATGATAACTTTATACAAATATATTCAGGGCCAGTACAAACCTTTATCTGGAAACATATACATAGGACACGAGGTCACACATTTAGGCTGGAAGAAAGGAGATTTCATCTAAGGCAAAGAAAAGGTTTTTTTACAGTAAGAGCAATAAGGATATGGAATTCTCTGCCTGACGAGGTGGTTTTGTCAGAGTCACTAGAGAGGTTTAAACTGCAATTGGATAAATACTTACAAAAACATAACATACAGGGATATAATTTCTAATTAGTGGGGTAATAGCTGCTTGATCCAAGGAGACATCTGACTGCTATTTTGGGGTCAAGAAGGAATTTTTTTTCCTAGTTTGTGGCAAAATTGGAAGCGCTTCAGACTAGGTTTTTTGCCTTCTTTTGGATCAACAGCAACAACATATGTGAGGAAGGCTGAACTTGATGGATGCAAGTCTCTTTTCAGCTATGTAACTATGTAACTATGTATCTGTCAGTGAGTGTATATTAGTGCATGTATTAATGAGGTCATGTGTCTGTCAGTCAAAAAAATGGCCTTGACACGAATTGGGGGGAGGAGGCAAATTTAGATTTTGGGGGTGCCCGAATTTAGTCGTGCCTAGGGCAGCACAAATCCAAAATACACCACTGTGTGTACCCAAAGAACATAACAAGAATGGTACACAAGGATGGGAAGAAGAGGAGAAGACAATTTTAGATAAGAAAGCCAAATGAGGCAGCTCACAGTCAATAAAAAATCAGGTCTAATGTATGAAAGCTAATAATTCTTATATTCATCCCAAATGGACAGCATTTTATCATAAGATGCCATAGTGGACCATGGCTGTCATGGCTGTCAGTTTATCTATGCATTAACTTTTTTTTTTTTTTTACTTTTTGCTTCTACATTGGCCACCATACTTCCAATGCTCCTTAGACTGCTATTTTGATTTTATCAGAAAGGTTTTTGACTATGATTTGAGAGTGTCTCGAGAGGACATAAAAGTCCTTTTTATGTTGGTTTTAAAATAAAGCACTGTTTTAGAAAATATTTTAATGCATTTTCTAGCTTGCAATATATGCAATTCAGAGCTCATCTTGTATTTGTACTTGCTATAAATTCGATATGTGACAACACTGAAAAACTTTGGTACATCTCAAAACGGCTGCATAGCAAGTGAAGAAAGACAGGGAGATACTTTCTCTCCAGCACCATAGAGACTGTAGAGCCGCAGTAAGTCCTCCAATCCATTCACATTAAACACTAGGGATTATTACTAGCTATCACATTCTCATTGGTGCCTAATTCAAACCCACCAAATTTATCTTCAAGCATAGTTTCTCAAAAATGTCTCTTGACAACGGTTTTGTCATAATGTCAGCTGTTGACATCTCAACTATTAGGCACTACTGCATTTCAATACATCTTTTCTGGTACAGTTCCCTTATTGCATAATATCTAATGTTAATATGTTTGGAGAGTACATTTACTTTCTCTGTTTGTATCGTCTTTATACAGCTCTGGTTGTCTTACATCAGTCAGATGAGCTTTGGCTCTAGCATTACCAAGTCCTCTAGAATTGGTTAGTTCTTGTGCTTCCTTGCACGATTCTGATGCAGAGATATACTCTGCAACTGTAGAAGAATGCACCACTGATTCTTGCTTATGACTAGTCCCAGCTGATAGGACCATTTTCACATAAGAACACAAGACCACGTATCAGGGGCGTACCTAGAGCATTTGGCATCCGGGGCAGGTCCTATTTTTGCCCCCTCCCCCCAACTTTACATATAAAAAACAACCCAATTTGTTTTTATGTATTTAGCACTGAGCACTGTCTGTGTGTTTGAATGTAAGAATGTTTTTGTATGGAGTATGTGTGAGTGAATGTAGGGGTGTGTTTGTATGTAGTGGTGGCGTTTGAATGCAAGCATGCACGTGTGTGTTGTGTGGTATTTGAGTGGTTATATTTAATGGTGGGGTTTGTATGTAGTGTTGACGTGGAAATGCATGAGTGTATTTGTGTGCAGTGTTGGCAAGATTTTGAGATGTCTGCACATATACACATACACGGACATACACACATGCAGATACATATGCACACATGCACATAAACAGAAACACAGTCACACACAGATACACATTGACACACATGCAGACATCGTGGTGACTATAGGAACAATATATATGGGGGGGGGGGCACATAAGATACCACAGTCAAAACGGGGTGAGCATTAAAACTTTTCACTAGGGGATAGGGTAATATGCTGCCATTGGCTGTCTGATGCCAGCATGCTGTGTTCTGCATGCTGGCATCTGACTACACATTTGCATATAATTCACATTAGCCACCCAGATTTCTTGTTGTGGGCTGGCTGACACCTCTTAATTCCAATCTTTGTTTAGCAGATAACCCCTCTATTTGTTATCCCCTCTGTGTGAGCAGTAAGAGGCTGCATTTAGCTCTGCCCCACATCCGTCTTGGCTCCGCCCCCAACTCTACGTGCAGCCAGGTCTCCTGCTCCCAGCCTCTGCGTGTGTGAGCTGTGTTGGCTGCCCGGCGCCCCTTCTGCTATGGTGCCCGGTGCAGCCACACAGCTCACAGAACTCCAAGCCTGGCCAGCCCTGGTGGCACCCCCCTACCTGATGGCACCCGGGGTGGACCACCCACCCTCCCCCCCCACACCCCTCTTAGTACGCCACTGCCACGTATGGATTTACAGTCTGATTTGTCTCAAGTCCAATCTGCATGAACATATCCTATGAGTCTGGGACCTTTGACAGCTTATAACTTTAGTTTAAGATGCGCAGTAGATTTGGGCACCACTAAAATTTTCATATTCAAACAAAACTACTTTTTTTGTCCGAATATGAAAATGCTGGCAGCGCCCAAGTCAACCAAGTTTCGGACATTTGTTTGTTTACTAATTTTATGATGAAATTCGGCCATTATTTTTTTTCGGAATTTCATTTCGAGCAAATTAATTCCATTTCATGTTATGGCTGTATCTTGCAGCCCTTTAGTAGATTTCTCCCTAAATTGATACCCTTGTGGGATTTCCATATTTAAGAGTGCCTAAACAGAGAGCTGTTTAGTAGATAGCTCTTTTTTTGGTATCCTTATTGCAATTCCACAAGAATTAGGGAGCTATCTATTAAGAAGCTGAAATACCAAAATTATTTATAATTTTTGTCTTATACTTAGTAAAAATAAATACTTAGAATTAGTAACTATGTAATTAGTAAATGAGGTTAAATCCTCCCTCCTGCCCATTCTTGCCATGCTGCGAGTAGGGACATGTCTACTCGAAACCAAGTAGTGGGCAACTGTAAATCCATTAACATACACCTGACCATCTCATTCAAGATTCAGTATTTCTTTCACCTATACCATTCCTTTCTGGACTGTGTGGTACTGCATGAGATTGATATTTCTCTTCTAAATGTTCATTAACATGGTGTGATGTGTTCTCACCACCATTGTCTGTTAGAAGTACTTAAGGCTTTCTCCTAAACTTGTTCTCAACACTTGCAATTTATGCCTGTAACATCTGTACAGTTTCTTCTTTGTCTTTCATGAGAGATGTCATGCAACATCTGGAATAATAATCAATAAATGTTAGTGTATACTTATTATAAGAAGTCAATCACAATCTTGTCAGGGAAAGTATTTCCCAGTAAGGTATGGGCATGGGATATTAGTGAGATCCATTTAAAATAAATAAAAATACAGCAAATAATGATACAGTATATCCCAACAGGTACTAAGTACTATTTTGTAAGAGGTCTATATGGTCCTACTCACGTGTTTCAGATCTATAAGACTAGCTCTAGTGTGAATGGCATAGAGTGGGAAAAAATCACCACTTAGGTATGTGAAGTTTTGTAGTAGATGGATATCTTGTTGGTATAAGGACCATATGATATAAAAAGAAAAAATAATAGTGCTTATTGTATAAAAGCTAGAGGTGAAATAATAAAATACCAAGTGGTTACTCACATTTTATTGAGCAGGCAGACTGCTCAATGAATAAAGCTTGAGTGGTATAATCCACACCAAGGATTCTTTGGAGTAAAATTCTCACTGGAACAATAAAAGCAGACTCACAGTTGAAAGTGGCCAAGATATCTTTAATAAAATGCAGCAACTGCAATACCACAACACGTTTCTCCCCTTAGGGCTTTCTCATGTCATGTACCTGACAACACTGGCTTTATATAGACCTCAGATTGCTTGATTTTTTTTTTTTATAACTTTATTATAGAACATGTTTCAGCCATATTACGGAGGGAAATGAAACATGTGTCAGCCATATTAGGGAGGGCAATGAAAGAAAGTGGAAGGAGGGAAGGAAGGAATAAAACATATATGTGACAAGTAACAAGTGCAAATACGGTTACTCAGACCAGGGTTTTTTTTAGAATACATTTAAAATACAATAAAATAAAATAACAGTATACTTGTATTACATTATAAACAAAACAGAATATGCAAATTTATAAAAAGTTAAAAAGATCAAAATCAATGTTTAAACCTTCAGGGGCAAGCATTTTTAACAGGAACACCCAGTACATTTCTTTCTGAACCAAATGTTTTTTTAAATCACCTCCCCTCCACGGTATTTTACATTTTTGAATTCCAATACATTTTAGATGTTTGTTTTTTTTATCATGTTTGATAAAGTGCTTTGATACTGAGTGGTTAGGGTAACCTTTGATGATGTTCCGACAGTGATCTACCTGTCTAATTTTTAGGTATCTAGTGGTCATTCCTACATACTGGAAGTACATACCAGTAAGTAAATGAAATTTTTTGTGTTACAGCATATTAGATCTTTGATGGGATATAATGTGTTAGTATTATTAGAAGTAAAGTGCGTGGTTTTTTACTTGATTTGTGGGTCCATGGTTCTGCACAAGGCCGGATTAACATAGGGGATGATGGAGCTGCAGCTCCAGGCCCAGGCCCAGGCCCATGGAATAGGCCCATTGATTTGAAAAAAAAATATTTAAATTTTTTTTGTAACTTTTTTATTTTATTTTTTACACATTACCCTTAGGGTTGCCACCTGACTGGTATTTTATGGTATTTTAGGCTGCATGGCCAGTGCCAGTATTGCAGTAAAACCGGCAATACAAATGCCTGCATATTTCTATGTATAAACAGAGATTACTCTGCAATACCTGCGCCGGCCAGTAGGGGTTCACTGTGTGTGGAGAGAGGCAGGGATAGGATGTTACTTTTCCCTGCCTCTCTCTACTCATTGATCCGTGGGGAAGCAGCTACACAGCACGGAGAGTCCAGACAGCAGCTCTCAGCCTGCAGAGACAGCCTACAGCTCAGGGAAGTGAGGGATGGGGTAAAGGCTGCAGGGAGACATGGGGACACTGGGTAAACTGGGAACACTGAGACACTAGGGGATGCTGTGAGACACTAGGCACTTGGGGACACTGGGAGACATGGGGACACTGAGACAGTGTGTCCCTATCGTATGTGTCCCCATGTCTCCCAATGTCCCCAAGTCTCTGTGTCTCCATATCTCCCAGCCAGTGTCCCTAGTGTCTGTGTCCACATGTCTCCCAATGTCCCAATGTCTCAGTGTCCCCTAGTGTCCCAATGTCTCACAGTGTTCCCATGTGTCTTAAGTGTCCCCTAGTGTCCAAGTGACACTGGACAACATGGGGACATGAGGGGGCGCTGGGAGACATGGGCCACTGAGACACATGGGGCACTGAGACATTGTGATACATAGGGACACTGTGATACGTAGAAGACACTGAGAAATGGGGACACTGGGGCACATGGGGCACTGAAACACTGTAATACATAGAGGACACAGACACTAGGGGATACTGGGATACTAGGGGACACTAAGACACTGGGAGACAGGGAGACACTAGGAACAATCCATCTTTTATTCAGCAGAATAAATGTAAGTAGTTTTTTGGTGATTTTACAGAATTTTTTCTTAGGTCACTACTTGTGATTTACATGCATACATAATTAATTATGCCGGTATTTTTTTCCAAGAAAGGTAGCAACCCTAACTATCCTTCACATACTCTTGCTTAAGCATGGAAACTTTAGAGGGATGTATGGGAACAAAACTTGTGTGCACTGGCTGACAATGAAATTAGTTAAGGTAAAGCTGACTTTGCTCACTATGCAAATACTCTTGCTGCTTCAGTCTCTCTAACACAGTGGCATGTTCCCTTTCTTCTACACTCACTACATACTGCTTTCCTCTGTCCCAGACTATATACCAGGAGCTTCTGCCTGCTAGTAAGGAGGTTAGGAGAGGAATGGACCAGCGAGTGCTAGGGGAAAGCGTTGAGCAAACTCATCATTAGACGCATTTATGCCAAGCTCAGGGTGCTGTCTGCATAGTATGCCCTTAGTTGCCAGCCTGCAATTCTTTAGGCAGACACACCCCCTTTTTAAGGCATGTTTGCCTCATTCGGCAGTTCTGATTACATGATTTGCGTCAGTGGCCCACCCTTTTACCCCGTCCATTGACTGCCTGCTTCACTAGACACTACTGTTAGGGGTATGGATTTACTTGAAAGATGAAAGCATAAATTAGAGAGAGATTAGCATAGAGTGTGTGTTTTCTCATTGCTGCACCCTATGAGTATCCCTTTAGCTCCACTTCCGCCAGATACATAACGATTGGTAGGTATGACTTTTTTAGTGTTTTTGGTCGATAAGATTCTGTAATTAGGCCCATCATAATTGTCAGCACTAGGTCCACTGGGCTCTTAATCTGGCCCTGGTTCTGCAAACAATGCATCTGTTACATTTAAAAACAACCTTTAGATTTATTTAAAAACCATGAACTAGTAGTACCGGTAGTAGGATCTTTTGTATAGTTTTTGGTAAGAATAGTTCTAAAATTAGGAGCTCCTCTAAAAATCACACTGGTTTGTCTGGGATAAGCGTTTTAAGTATTTCATCCTGTTTTAAGATGTGCCAGTGTTTCTTGATGATTTTTTTCACTATCTGGCTTTTGGTGTTAAAGTTAAAAATGACTGGCAAAGAGGGTAGGTCTCTTTTAATCTTTGTTTTATATTCTAAAATATTCTTCCTGTCTTTTTGTTTTACAGTATCTAGTATTTTATTCAGGTTTTAGGGTGAATAATTTTTGCTGGTGAATTGTTCTTTGAGGGTTTTAGACTGTTCTTCAAAATTTTTATTGTGGGAGCAGTTCCTTCGAAGGCGCAGGAACTGACTCTTGGGGACCCCATGTAGCCAAGGCTGGTAATGGCAACTAAATTTTTCAATAACTGTGTTGGTACATACGTTTTAAAAATAAGTTTTATTGTTAATATTACCTTCATGGATAAAAATCTGAATGTCTAAAAAGTTAATCAGTTCTTTGCTGTACTCTGAAGATAAAATTATGCCACTATTATTGATGCTTAAATAATTAAGAAATTGTTTAATAGAATCTTCAGGCCCCTTCCAAATAAAAAAAACAGATCATCTATGTATCTAAAATATGTAACTAGGTTTGATTTCCATGGGTGGTCACCCCAAATAGCCTTTGACTCCCAGCCATCCATAAAAAGATTTGCATAGCTGGGGGCAAACCTAGTTCCAATAGCTGTACCTTGTCTTTGTATATAAAAAGAGTCTAAAAACCCATTATTCCATTTATATAATTATATATATAAAAAAAAATTCACAATTGTGTATTTTTTTACCTTATGAGCTTATGATAGGGAATTATTTGAAATCCACTATTCTGCAAAAAGAGTTTTTTCTGGAATAATTTTTAACAATGTTATTACCAATCAGCGGCTTTTGAGCTTGTCATTTGGGGCAATCCATATAATCTAATCTAAGCACCTGCTAAATAATCAGTTTATACTCATTGCAATTGATTCCATGACACATATACTCTATGTCTAATTTCAACTTTGTCCTCTTTTATAATCAAGATCTTTTATTTTCATTAGAGCTAAAGATAGCAATAAGACCCGGAGTTTTTGTGTGGTTTTTGTGTGGTTTTTGGGAGAATATGGACAATAAAGCTTCATTCAACATTTGAAACGCAAGGAAGAAGGCGGTGGAACACAACCAGAAGTGAAGGTGAACATGGAATTACACGTCACAAACGGAATTATTAGAAACAGCTGCCGAGATGAACATTGGAGAAAACCGATTGGGAGAAGGAATAGGTACTCCCCCTTATACACCGGAGGACACCAGGAACCACCCTATTTAAGGGAATGGGCACGGGAGTGGGTAGGATGACATATTGTTACTGAAAATGTTTTTATTGTAACAGCACATATATTGGTTTTCTACGGAAACTAAATGCGAAGGACCGGCGTATTGTTTTATATATACCTTTTCTTCAGTTGATATTTCAAAAAAATCTGTTTATAGCTACCTACCTGGTTCCTGGTTCCTGATTGTGATTCGGATGGCTACTAGGAGGAGGAGGATCTTGACCTCTCTAATAAGGGAAGGCAACTTCAAGGCGTTTTTTCCATTTGGAATCTGTTTCATATTGAGTGGGGGCACTGTTATAACTGTTATAACATACAGTGTTGCACTATTATTTGTTATTTTTATCTTTAGGCATCCACCTTTATCCCAATTTTCTATATTATATCTGCCCTTGCTTGGCTGACATCATCAGAAGTAATTCTCTGAGCCAATCACAATGATTTCCCATAGGATTGGCTGATCTTGCCAAGGAGGTAGATCAGGGGCAGAGCCAGCAAAAGTCTCTGGCCAATCAACATTTCCTCATAGAGAGGAATTGAATCAATGCATCACTATGATGAAAGTTCAGTGTCTCCAAGCAGAGGGTGGATACACTGAAACTGTGGAAGAACCTCTAGTAGCCATCTGAGGAGTGGCCAGTGGAATTATCTCTTGGCTATTATTTTTCTGAAAAGACCCTATTTACAGCAAAAAGCCTGAAGGGAATGATTGTACTCACCAGAACCAATATAATACACTGTAGTTGTTCTGGTGACTATAGTGTCCCTTTAATAACTGGACTTCTGCATGGTGGAAAATTTTGTTTCGACCAATATACTTCTGTCAAAAATTTTACAGATATTTTTGGAGTGGTCAAATTTTGTCCATATGATTGTTCAGCTTGGTCGAATTTCATTTACAAAAAAAAAAAAAAAATGATTCATGAAAATGAAATAGACAAACATAAAAAGAGCATGACCACTGTAAAATATATACATTAAATAAATACATATTTATTTTCCTGCCATTTGGTTCACAAATCAAGTGAGAAAAAGTAACCAATAGAGGGATAAATAGGAGAAGCAGTAAACATTCTATATTTAATATTATATATATATATATATATATATATATATATATATATATATATATGTGTGTGTGTGTGTGCGTGCGTGTAAAAAATGTAGTGACTGCCCTAAGCCATCAATTATCATTTTCCCATCAATAATCCCCTTTTTGGCACCACAGGAAAAATGTAGAAGAACTAATCAAAACAAGCATGCTTGTCCATTGCACATTTTGTTTGGTTTGTGAGTCAACTAAATTTCAGCTTGGAGTTCAGGAATTGAAATGATCACCCGATTTGCTTAAATTCGAAAAAATTCCTGTTCATTACTAAACAAATCTCCAAGTCTATTAATACATCTCATTCTTTATATTTAACTTTTTACTCTTTTGTTTTATTTTTGAGGTAGACTTAGGATTTATATACATGCAGCACCAAACCCTAATAATATGTGTCTTGACATTTTGATTTCCTTAGCTCTTCAGGGCCGTATTTACCCTTTTTGCTGCCCCAAGGCCAGTTTCCTTAATGCACAACCAATATATATATATATACACATTTATACAACTAGTTTGGGGTATGATTAATGGTGATGTAACTAGGTGGGTAGTTAGATAATAAGTGGGACAGACTGGGCTGGAAGAGGATATGTGTATGTGTGTGGAGGCTGCTTGTGATGTTTTTTTTATGTGTGGGAATGTTGTTTTTGGAGTTGTGTGTATGGGAGGTGCTTCTTATGTTGCATTTGGAGCTGTAATGGGGAGATAGATAGGAGCTGTAAT
This sequence comes from Pelobates cultripes, assembly GCA_933207985.1. Taxonomy (NCBI): domain Eukaryota; kingdom Metazoa; phylum Chordata; class Amphibia; order Anura; family Pelobatidae; genus Pelobates; species Pelobates cultripes. The sequence goes on from OW240919.1 coordinate 152,102,230, forward strand.
GGGCGATATAGCCTATAGTAGTGGGATAGGGGCTGTAGTGGACAATATTGCCTGTCCTCCCACTACAACCATTATCCCCCCTACCCCATACTCACAACATTAGCCCCTATCCCCCACAATAGCTCCTATTTCTCAACTACAGCCCCTATCCCTCCTCTACTGGGGGTGACAGTGGCTATAGTGGAGGGATAGGGGCTGTAGCTGAGAAATAGGAGCTATTGTGGGGGATAGGGGCTAATGTTGTGAGTATGGGGTAGGGGGAATAATGGTTGTAGTGGGAGGACAGGCAATATTGTGGAGTGGATAGTGCTTTCGTGGGGGATATGGACTGTATGGGTTGTAGTGTGAAGAATAGTGGCTATAGTAAAGAGATAGTGACTGCAGTGGGGGTAATATCTGTAGTGGGGGATTGGGGCTATAGTGGGGAGATAGTATTTATAGTGGTAGATGTAGTGGGTGGATAGTGGCTATAGAGTGGAACATGGGTTGTAGTAGGCAAATAGGGTAAGAAAAATAAAACATATTTATAAAAAAGAAAACTAAACTAAAGCGTATTCCCCCCTCTTTGATGCTTACAATGGGCCATGATGGGGGTGGATCCTGATCTCTGGTGGTCTGGTGGGAGATGCATACACCTTCTGTGGGAATGTATCAGAGCATTGTCACTGTAACCCGTGACAATGCTATAATACAGAGGCACAAGAGGGAGACCTTTTCCAGTCTTTCTATTTATATGGCCTCACAGCAGCAGAATGGTCTGGCCCGTGAGGGATATCTTTGATCTCCTCATTGGCCATGCTTCCCTTCTCCTGTATGCTGCCCCAAGGCCTTGCTTGTAGACCATAAACACAACAAAATGTTAAAACTGCATTCCAAACACATAAAACAATAATGCTTGCTGAAGTGTTTTATGTGTAAAGAGTGTCTACTATCTTTCATTTTATGACAGTGCCAGTTTTAAAAAAGGAATCAGACCACTGGAAGGTGTTTCTTCTGGGTAGTTTACGTTAAGCTCAAGTGGAAGGGATTACCTGCTTACCTGCCTTGCAATCAATTGCCATTGAGTTGTAATACATCTCACCGAGAAGTCTGTGTTTAAACAGCAGTGCATAGGCTCTGCTGGTCAGCAAAACTTCAGTAAGAAGCCTCTCACTGGTCGATCTTGGGTATAGACTTTTTGAAGAAGGAGAGGGCTTGCAGCAGATACTAGATCTACTTTATTGCAGGCTAAGGTTTCAAATACCTCCAAAGAAAACGTACAAAAATAATTATATGTACGTTTCGTTTGGGGATATATCTATTTTATTTGAACTGATCTAAATCTGCTATTTTGCCAGGTCTGCAGTTTTGATCTATAATTTGCAGATTTTACTATTAACATGACGTAAAGTCATGATTTTATTAATGACACGGAGGCTCCTATTATGCTGCACTCTTTCTTTATTTACCTCAGCAGCAAAGAAAAATAACATTAAATCAGTATAAAAGAAACCAGTAAATAACATGAGGTATATCTTCCTAGCAGCAGCAACAGCCAATCAGCATCCTCTTTATAGCATAATAGTCTCGTGTCCAGTATACTACTTCCTCTTTCTTGCGATCCCGAACAAGGACAACAAATCCAAATAAATTCAGCCCTCCAATTACCATAATACGAGCCTTAAACTGGATCTAGAAGTCAAGCTGGAAGAGAAAAGAGAATATGGTAATATTCAAGTATAAAACTGGATTTATGCATAAATTCACATTACATGAAATATCAGATATATATATACACATAACATGAAATTCAGTTTAGTCAAACCTTAAGCTCTTGACAGTCATTAACAAGGATAAAACCCAGTAATCAAAAAAGACTTACCGTGAAGTCAACTTACCCAGAGAAGACCAAATCTCCAGGGATGGGAGGGAGGGATAATACCGCCTCCGTATCATTAATAAAATCATGACTTTACGTGATGTTAATAGTAAAATCTGTAAATTTTATTAAGACACGGAGGCTCCTATTATGCTAGTTCAAAGCTGTGAAATTATGTCTCCTGTGAAGTGTTGAATAGGTCTAAAGTAGAAATCATGGAATGTAGACTCTGAAGACCAGCCGCTCTCATAATATCCTCCAAGTGACAACCAATCGAGGAAGCCTTAGAAGCCATTGCCCTACGAACCGAATGAGGCACTGACACATAGGTATCAATACCTGCTAGAGACATAACGTATTTGACCCACCAGGCTAAGTAGACACCGGAAGATGCGACTTTTGGAAGAGTTTCTGTTTCAAAGGATTCTGTAACGTAGTAGAACGATGTTCACACACCCATTAGTATGCAACAGGGCAAAGGAGAGATGTATCAGGGAAAACTGGGTAAGATAGATTTTAGAGGAGGTTTTTGTCCTCCGTGAAATGTCAAAGAGGACACCTTCTGGAGTAAAGGAACGAGCAACCACCTCACGAGCTCGTACGTCAGAAAAACCTCTTGCAAGAAAAATAAATAAAAAATTCAAGACAATAAAGACGTCCCACAAGACAGAGTATCGTGGTAAAGGTGAATGAGCAAACCATATTCCTCAGAGAAGTCAATATATGACAGGATGTCAACCGACAGGCGTCCAATCAAAACTTTGATGGCCAGCAGAAATGGACGATCGTTAAGGTCCACAGTGCGATAGGCTTTACCGTCATCATAGAAGTCAGAAAAATGGAGGACAGACATAAAAGGAGCCGATATGGGATTTAAATTTATTTTCATGCACCAACTATGCCATCTGCTCCAAGCAGATTTATAAGCCTGTCTCGTGTTGGGTGCACCCTTGATAGGTTGGGGAGTTGATTGCGAAACTCCCTTGACCGACCAAGGTTCCCTGAAATAGACTACACTATGAGATGTAAGAGACCTTGGAGAACAAGAGGATGAGGTACACCATCTGGATCCTGAAGAAGGCACTCGAGAGATGGAAGGTTGATAACCATCTCCTGAAGAAAAGAGAACTATGGTTGGGATGGCGATAGAGGAGCCACGATCAACAGGTGCCGGACTGGCGATGTAGATGGAAAGGCAAAAAAAATCATAATTCCTTGGAGAAAACATTCATAGCCAATGCTATCGGATCTGGTCTCCAACTGAAAAAACGGGGAAGCTGAGCATTCAAACGAGAAGCAAAAATATCTATTTCCAATAGACCCAATAGGTTCCAGATGTCTTGGAAGACCATGGAATCCAAGTGCCAGTCGCTGGAATCTCCGAGTTGGCGTGAATACCAGTCCGTCATAGTGTTGGAGAGACCTTGAATATATTCTGCCGTGACTGAAATGCCGTGTCTCAGGCAAAATTGCCAGCAATCACGAGGCATGTAGGTCAGAATTTTGTATTTTGTGCCTCCAAGTGATTGATGTAGCGGACTGCTGACACGTTGTCCATCTTCAGAAGGATAGCGCATTGGGCTTGAGTTGGGGAGAAACTATGGACTGCAAAGGAACCGGGTGTTCCAAACAATTGATGTGGAGTGTTGATTCCAGGTTTGATTATCTGCCCTTGGTGGAAATAGTTCTGCATTGAGCACCCCAACCGTGCAAACTTGCATCGGATTTGATTATCAAATCTGGAGCTGTACAAAATATGGTGTGCTTATTCCAAGCTTCCATGTGAAGAAGCCACCATTGGCGTTCATTCTCTGCTTCTGAGTCCAGAGTTACCATATCTGTGTATGATGTGCTGCCCTTGAGATGAAGTTTGTAATCGTTGTAGGGCTCGATAGCCAAGAAGACCTGTAGAAATGGCCTGTATAGATGCCGCTAGAAGGCCTAACATTCTCAACAGTTGTTTGAGAGAGAGTTGAGAGGTTGCTAGTGTTCGCCTATCTCCTTCTTTATATTGGCTAATTTTGCCACCGGAGGGTGTAGAGTTTGAAGGGTAGAATCTACAATAATCCAATATAACCCAGAAATTGTATTTGTTGCGTGGGAACGATAATGGATTTCTCCCAATTGGTCAGGAAGCCTAGGTTCTCTAACAGAGTCAAAGTCCATGCAAGGTATGTCCGGATTAATTGAATAGACTGAGCCAGAATGAAAATGCCATCTAAATATATTATAAGATGTGAGCTTGGTGAAGCACCATGGAGCCGAAGACAGTCCGAATGGGAGGCACCTGAACCTCTATTTACTGCCCTACCATGTAAATTGCAGGAAGTTCTCGATCTTGATGTTGTACTGGGATAGGCACTCTGAGATATGCATCCTGCAGATCCAGTTTGGCCTTCCAATCTGCTGGTTGGAGAAGATCCCTTAAACAATGCTCTCCTTCCATCTTGGAAGTGCTGATATGCTCATAACTATTGAGCAGTCTCAAATTTATTACTGGACGGATACCTTTGCCTTTTTTGGGAAACAAGAAAAGGTTGCTCATGTAAACCAGGGTATGCGCCAGAATCTCTACAATTGATTGTCCACAGAGACAAGGTCTGTGGGAAAAAACAATTTCCCTTGATGGGGAACATTGAACAAGTAGAGAAAGGAAGTCTATGCAATACCCTTTCACCGTGTGAAGAACCTAAGCATCTGATGAAATGAGGGATCATACATGGGAAAAATGTGTGAGCCTGCCCCCCACTATCAGTAAGAAAGAATGGAAATTGTGAAGACGTCTTAGGAGCACCTCTTAGGCCACTAACAATCCAGGGTCGGCCACTTTGTGAGAAGGAGGTTGGTATAGTACATTGTTCAAAGAAATCGGCTCGGCAAGTATAAGAGCCTTGGTTCTGTCTAAAAGAACTTCTGTTTGTTTAGCAGGACAAAGGAGCCCAATTCTTTTACAAAGTTGTCCCCAAAGAGAAAACCTTTTGCCTGTGTTATCTGGCTCGTTTGGGCTCAATCTTGAGCAAGATCGATTTGTGGCGTTCTGTGACAACCGCATTGTTGGCGTTGCCAACTTAAATCACTCTCTGGATCTAACCACTTAAGATGGCGCAATCTAATTCTAGATCATCCTCCACTGCTTCAAAGATCTTGGCTGCTGAGCCCAAGATGCCCAGGATTTTATCCTGACAGTTTTGCAATGAAAATCTAAGCCTTTAGATCGCTTCCATCCTGTCTTACTCAGGAATTGAATGCTTTTAGGATTGACTGATGGCATTTAACATGAGTCATCAGGGACTGTTCGGCGTGGCCATTCAGCCCGCAATTTATTTCACTTTGCCTTCTCAAAAGGCTTGCGTACTCTGGATGCCAATATACTTGGCTACATGGTCTGAGGAGACCACTGGATGACATAGGTCGTCAGGTTCGAATAGGGGTTCACATTGAGTGTCCAAGATCCTATCTGTGTCCCTGAGTCTGCATAATCTACCTAAATCTTGGTAGGTTTAACAGGACGTGTATCCCAAACGGGATTAGCATCCTCTTCATCAGTAATTTCATAATCAGGATCAGAAATATCCTCTGAATCCTTCATATAGGACCCAGGGAACTCCTCCTCAATATCACTGAGCTCAGATTCAGAGTTCAGTTGGGCTTTTGCCCTTTTCCAGTCTAGTCGATTTTGCCTGACTAGTAGCTCTTTTGCGCGGTGGTAAATTAATCGCGCCATCCGTGACAGGTATGGAACTGTCCATCTCTATTGTTTTGGAGGAGTGTTTAGCCTTATATGAGGCCTTGCGGCCAGGCTGAAGCAGAGCAGGTGTGAGTACAGATACACCTCCATATAGTACTCAGGGAACTCCTCCTCAATATCATATAGTACTCAGGGAACTCCTCCTTAATATCCCTGAGCTCAGATTTAGAGTTCAATTGGGCTTTTGCCCTTTTTCAAAGTCTAGTCGATTTTGCCCGACTAGTAGCTCTTTTGCGCGGTGGTAAATTAATCACGCCATCCGTGACAGGTTTGGTACTGTCCATCTCTATTGTTTTGGAGGAGTGTTTAGCCTTATATGAGGCCTTGCGGCCAGGCTGAAGCAGCGCAGGTGTGAGTACAGGTACACCTCCATATAGAACTCGGTGAACTTCTCCTCAATATCACTGAACTTGGATTCAGAGTTTAATAGGGCTTTTGCCCTTTTCCAAAGTCTAGTCGATTTTGCCCGACTAGTAGCTCTTTTGCGCGGTGGTAAATTAATCGCGCCATCCGTGACAGGTATGGTACTGTCCATCTCTATTGTTTTGGAGGAGTGTTTTTAGCCTTATATGAGGCATTGCGGCCTGACACCAGGGCCTTGTCATTGCTTTTGCCATGGAAGTGTCAATTAAAGCCTGCATGTCAGCAGGATCAGCAAAGCAGAAATTCAGCCTCATCTCCAGAGATACCTGGAGAGGCTTCTACATTAATCTGCATGTTTGCTGTAGACCCAGAAGGCCCAGAAAGATCCTGTCAGACTGCATCATAAATATACAAACAAACCTAATGGGCTGAATAAAGCAAAATAATACCAAAAGTAAAGGGTTGAGTAACCCTCAAGTAAAAATAAATAACTAAACAGGATAAAGAAATGAAAGTACTCACAATAGTGAAAAAAAAATAGCAATTGTAAGATAAAAACAAAGGAGCTGCCCGGCTGCCACTACCACTAAACCCCAACTTAGATTTCTGGCAGTTGGTGGCAGAGCAGCAGCCAGACAGATAAATTAAGGGAAAAAACAGCACAATGGCACTATTCAGGGGATAAAGATCCTCAAAGATGTCCCTGAGCCCCAACTGATGGTATTCTTGGGGCCTGGGAGGTCAGAGGGGAAATAAATTATCAAAGGATAGATAATAAAGCATATAACTGAAGCAAATGAAGTAAATAAATCAAATTACGTTAAAATGAAGTAACTAAATATATGTATAAACATGAAAATATTATAATTAAAATGTAATAACTATAATAACTATATTAACCACAGTAATGATATGAATAAAGTAAAGTAAAAGATCCCACAGTTAAGAACCATGGGACCCAGTGTTACTTAACTGAGGTAGCAGCAAAGAAAGAGGAAGTAGTATACTGGACACTGCCTATTATGCTATAAAGAGGATGCTGATTGGCTGTTGCTGTTGCTAGGAAGATATACCTCATGTTATTTACTGGTTTCTTTTATACTGATTTAATGTTATTTTTCTTTGCTGCTGAGGTAAATAAAGAAAGAGTGCAGCATAATACGAGCCTCCGTGTCTTAATAAAATTTGCAATTTATTTTGTCAATTCTCTGCAAATCCTGTTTTAGTGAGAGTGACATAAGCAGTTTCAGCATGGCTGTGACAGTGGAATGTTCACTATGCATTGTGTCATATATTTAGACTCTGAGTATTGTCTAAAGTAAAGACATTTTTTAGTTTCTTCTAATTTTAGCACTGGGGTGTGATAAAATGCCTATATTTAAATACATGGTCTCGGATTTTAAGAAAGTGCATTGAAGGGAGTTTGTGAATCCTTTAAATAGCGGTTATGTCTAATTCAGCCCTTTATTAAACCATAATTTTATTTTATTGTTTTACAAATAAAGGTTTTATTAGCTTTTCAACAAAATTACAGAAGAAGATAAGCATGATTCCCCCCTCAAAAAATAAAGAAAAGAAAAGAACAAAAGTATCAGCAATATTTGATCATAAAACATATAGTAGAAAATCTACACTTTCCAGTACAATGCACATATATCAACCTTAAACCACATCAAGCTCATCCAATAACAGATGAATCCATGTCCCTACTTGAAACAATTGATTTTACCATGTGTCACTTTAATCAGTAAAATCACTTTGTTACCCAAGGTATAGTCCCCCATTAGTACAAGGATCATGATCTGTATACCTATGGATACCAAAAACCTTTTTTTTAATTTCTCATTCATATTTGCCAGGTCTCCCCCAGGGATGTACTGAAAACAATATGGGACATTGATAAAAATTAGCCCCTGAGCCCTTCTTTGACAGATATATAGATATAGATATATACACTGATCAGCCACAATCCTAATAGTTTAGGTTTAGGTGCAGCTCTGTTTTGTCAAGACATGGACTCCACAAGATCTCTGAACTTTAGCATCAGATGCTTTAAAACCTTCAAGTTGTAAGAAGGGTCCTCCATGGATAGTTGTTCCAGCACATCCAACAGATGCTTAGTCGAATTTAGATCTGGGCAATTTGGATGCCAAGGCAATACCTGAACAAGTTTTTGCAGTGTGGCAGGGTGCATTGTCCTGCTGAAAGAGGCCACATCCATGTGGATGTAACTTTGTCACATACCACCAACAATCTCTAGGTAGGTGGTATGTGACAAAGTAACATCCACATGAATCCCAGGACCCAAAGTTTCCCAGCAGAACCTTACCCAGAGCATAATATTGCCTCTGCCTACCTGCTGACCTGCCTTCTTCCTATAGTTCACCCGGCTGCCATCTGTTCCCCAGGTAAACGATGGACATGCACCTCACCATCCACCTGATATTAAAGAATTTGTGATTCTTCAGACAAGGCAACTTTCTTCCATTGATCCATGGCTTAGATCTGATGCTCACATCACCATTGAAGGTGCTTTTGGTATGCTTACAAGATGGTGGTTGCACATATAAAACGTATGACATAAATGTGTCTACGTGTGTCAGATTGTGTTTGTGTATGTGTGTCAGTGTTTGTATGTGTCAAGGTGTGTATATGTGTCAAGGTGTGTCTGTATGTGTCAGTGTATGTATCTGTGTGTGTGTACATGTGTGTGTACATGTGTTAATATGTGCATGTTTTGAGGTGTGTGCATGTGTCAGTGTGTATATCTCTGTCAGTGTGTGTGTATGTGTCACTGTGTTTATTAAATTTGTGTGTAAATGTATATGTTTTTTTATATGTGTGTATCTCTGTGTTAATGTGTATGTATATCTGTGTAAGTCTGCATGTATCTATGTGGCAGTGTATGTGTGCATGTGCATACATCTAAGCAATCAAACACCAACACAACATGCAAAAAGTCCTGCAATCTAACACAAATATTACATACAAACACACCCTTGCATGCAAACTCCAAAAAATTACAAACACCCCTTCATTCAAACACCAACACTACACACAAACTCACACCTAAATTTAAAACCCAACACTAAATACAATAGAATGCAAACACTACTCATGACTACACCACTGCATTCTAATGTCAACAGTGTATACAAATACATCCCTATTCACACATATACTTTATACAAAACATGCTTACATCCAACACTGCTCATAACCCTGAAAGGATGGACAAATGGTAGATCCTCAGCTGGCATAGCATTGTTCAAGTTGTACGATAGATGGGGATCTAACTTTTGGCACTAAGGGGGCCTTTCTTCTTTCTTGCACCAGGCATCTCTTCATTAGCTCCCCCACTGATGGCCAGCATTACATTTTTCAGCAATTTGAGTTACAGTAGCTTTCCTCTACCTTGCATCACTTTTGTGAGGTATTAACCACTGCAACATCTACCCATTACTATTTTGCCCTTGTCAAAGTTACTCAGATATTTTTGCTTACCAATTTTTCAGCACATGAAATTCAAGAACTGTCTGACTATTATTCCCTCTTATACTCCACCACTTGACAGCTGACATTTTAATAATATAATCAATGTTATTAATTTCATCTGAAAGTGGTTTTAATGTTGTGGTTGGTCAGAAGAAAGAAAGAAAGAAACAGACAGACATATAGAGAGATAGACTTAGCATGCTATATATAATAATATTTTATATGATAGTTTCTTCTTATGGGCTTATAGATTGTATACTTATTTTTAAAAATCTTTTATTTATTTTTTAGCAGTCCTACTTTGGTACTTCTTTAGTGTTTTTATTTGTACTGTATTATAATACATCATTCATCTTTCCTAGAGGATTAATAATACTCACACTGGTGTTTTGTTATAAGGTTTGTTTACACTCATACATCACATTCACGTAGGTTCAAAAATGAAAAAAATGAGCTTCGCCTCAGAACATTCACAGTTGGTATACAGAGTGAAAAGATAAAAAAAAAATAGAAATATATAGTGTAGTATTTTTATAATGTGAGAAAAAAATTAAGAAAGGAATTTCACTTACAAATACGTGGAGCAGTAATTATATATATATATAATAATATAATTTTGCCTCTTTATAAATCAATGGAAAGACCACATGTTGAATATGTTGTGCATTTTTGGGACCTGACTAGAAGAAAAGAGATTTAGTCTAGAGCAAGGAAAAGAACAGTAGGGATGTGGAAGAGAGGGTTTTATCAGAGTACAGGTGTTTTAAGCAAATGTTTGCTGAATACTTGGAATAACATAAAATGTAATATAATTTTTAATTTGTGGGGTAATAGCTTCTTGATATAAGGATAGACCTGACTGCCGTTCTGTGGGTGGATAATGATTTTTTCCTTGTTTCTTGCAAAATTGAAAAGAATTTTAAGGTGTGTTTTTTTTTTTGCCTTCTTTTGGATCAAAAGCAAACATAGATGTGAGAAAGGCTGAACTTGATGGACACATTTAGCTACGTAACTATATGTAGCCTCTTTCCTACAGTCACTCTTTTTTGTTTAGGGTAGGCAATATGTGTTTGGTGTTTTCTCATGCCCAATGTCTTGAAAAAAGTCCCTGTAGTAAAATAAAATGTTGACAACTATGACATTATTTGATGATGCAATCAATAAATTCACTTATTTTTAATTCTTCAAATCCTCTGAGTGTGCCTTTCCTTGGATATATACAGTTTGTATCCATGAACTTCCCTGATTCACTACCTGCACAGAAGCAGATACATCTAAGGAGACTGTCTGTTTTCAAACAAGATGCATGTATATGGCTGAAGGATCCTGTCATATTACATAAAAAGAGACATGCATCCATCAAGTTCAGGCTTTTTCAAATATGTTTTTGCTGTTGCTCCAAAAAAGATACAAAACACAGTTTTAAGCACATCCAATTTTGCAAACTAGGCAAACATTTCTTCTTGACCCCAGAATGGCAGTTAGCAAGAAGGTGTTACCCCACTAATTAAAAATCATGTCCTTGTATATTATGTTTTTGCAAGTAGTTATCCAATTGCTGTTTAAACATCTGTACTGACTCTGATAAAACCACCTCTTCAGGCAGAGAATTCCACACCATTATTGTTCTTACTGTAAAACTTTTCTTTGCGTTAGACTAAATTTCCTTTCTTCCAGTCTAAATGTGTGACTTTGTGTCCTATGTATAGTCCTGTTTGGGCACCGTGTTTCCAAACTAAAGAGGTTTAAAGTTGTTAACCTTTCATAACTAAAATATTCTATTACCTCGGCACTATTTCTAATGCCATTAAATCTTTCTTTAGAACAGGTGCCCAAAATTGCACAGCATATTCATGATGTGATCTTACCAGTGATTTATAAAGAGTCAAAATTACATTTTCATCCCAAGAATTAAAGGCCCTATCTATACATTACTATACCTTATTGGCCTTAGCCACTGGACCTCATTGCCTTGCTTGTTGTCTATAACATATCGTAAAGGTAGGGATCTTAGACAGTGGCTGTTCAAAGATTTTGTTATTATATTGTATGTGTATTTTTCACCTATATTGACTTATCTGTTTCTGTACTCAAAGAATAGTTACTCCTTTCACTGCATTGCATACTCCCTTATGGTGAAATTGTGGTGAATAAAAATCTTTATGAATTTTGACTCCAAAACTACTAAATTAGTGTTGACCACAGCCTTTTTTGAGAATATTTCCAAATCAAATATTTAGGCTTTCATTTTGCGATTTGTTTTTGAATTTGATACTATTCACTGTTTAGTTAATAAAACCCAAGGTGTAAATATTAACATCACTGTCTGTTGTCTATTTAAAATAATACATTTCCATCCCGAGCAATATCTAAAAGAGCCTACCGTTGTGACTAGCTTGTATTTTAGACATAATGTCTTGTCTTCTGACTGTTTTCAGCTGTGCTATGATGTACTTTGCAATCTCATAATTTGTTAAATAATAACTACAATGAATTAGTTTACTCAAAACTTAATTGCCTTATCTTAGCTAACCTTGCTCCCCAAGGACATATATAACAAACTAAAAAAAACATAAAACAAGGCTGAAATATATAAATGTCAATGTGATTAACATTTTTATTGATATATTTAGATGTGAAAAAAAAAAAAAACGAATGACACTTCTCAATGTTATTAAATTTTATTAAAGTAAAGTCACATGAAATCAGGAGAATTTTGGAGCAATGCGGTATGGATGGTTTTCATTAGGTCAAATAAATGTGTTTTTTTGTATTTAACAAGGATGCATCTAATCGATTCTCTTTTGTCACACTTTATTCATTGTTATTTGTACCCATTGTTTTGCATTGCATTGTGTTGGTTCCTTCATAAATAAAATAATTCTGTATCTGTGAATCTCTCTACAGTATGTTATTTGTTGCTTTTTATTGGTCAGTACGTATACATGACCTGATAATAGTATTATGTGTCTGACAAGTTCCTGTACAATCCCAAACAACCCTCACAGCAGGGAGAGGAACTGCCAAAATTCCCACATAGGAAACACACGTTTTTCAGCCAGCACAACTATAGTATTGAAGCACATACTTTGTTTAAATTACAGATTTGTAATTCAGACCGAAAGGGGTTTGGTATATATGCAATAGAGATGTTCCCTCTAGGGACGTGCACAGATTGTAATTCACAAGCAACAAAAACAAAAATCCATTAATTCTGCTCTGACACTCGGCTCACAATGCTGGACACTATTTCTTCCTGTGATAGGAATCTCTGCTCTAAAATAACAATACTATTGTAGAAAATGAGCCGGTTGGGAATAGCATTTTACCTTGAGTTTTGAGGCGAATAACGGAATCTGAACTTCCTTTGGCATGAAAAGGATTTGGGTCAGTCTGAACAAAGGTAATTTATTTTTATTTCTTTAAAATGTATTTCAATAAACATATATTCAGAGGTGTAACTAGAAACCACTGGGCCCCAGTGCGAAATTTGCCCTGGAGCCCCCTACCCCTCACCGCATACATCCCTGCCTCGTCCCCACATCTCCGACCCCACCATATCCTCACCCACCCCCTCACACATGCAGACAAGCAGATAAACATGCAGACACACACACAGACACACACACTGACACATACAGGCACACATACATGTAGACACAAACATACACATAGACACACACACAGTCACATACAGGTATACATACATGTAGACACAATCATGCATACAGACACACATATACATACAAACACACACACATACACCCATACATACACACACACACATACATACAAACACACAGACACGTCCATACAGACATACAAACACACATACATACACAATCCACACCGATCAGTACAAGTCTGCTCTATATAATGTGAGTAATATATTTTATATTTTTAAAACTTTTAATTATATACAGAGAGCACTATATTCCTATCCTTTCTTTTTTGGGTCGAACAATATTAATTCGAACGCCGAATGTGGGCTAGAAATTCTCCAATCAAATACTACTCTGCATATGCTTGAGTGGGGATTATTCCACTTCACGCGCATAATATCAGAGCTAGGTTCTAGCTCTGAAAAGTGTGAGTAAGACTATCTTCACTATTTTGGTATTTATTTTCATCTATATACTGTACCATTGGAGTCCTGTTTCTGTTTTCCTTTTTATATATACTTCACTGGATTTCAAGCATATCACTGTGAAGATTCAACTCCATTTCACGTCTCAAGAATCCCTGTTTCTACACGAAGAACCTACCGGTATGGACTTATGTAAAGTGTTTTGGACTATTGCTAACAATTTTTATATTTTTAATTTTATATTTCTTAAATATTTTAAAACTTTATATGTTTTATTATACATTTTAGGTGCACCCTTATCCTTTTGTTTGTTCTGTGTCTTCTTATTACTAGGGGATTATAGAGGACTCCCCTTTGAGGAGTGCTGCCTTCTTATTATCTCTTTGTGTGACAAGTTAGCGTTGATTTTCTCTTTCTTCATTTAAAAATAAGGTGGGTCAGTGACGCAATTCATGTCCAAGGCACCTGTAACGGAGCTCCCCGTACTCCGACCGAGTACCCTCCATTGATGGATGCTTCCTAGCTTGCACCAAGGACCACAAGCACTGCACCAGACACCATAACCACTGCAGACTCCACAACCGCCCTAGCTTAACTGGAGTATCGCCATCTTATGTCCACCCTGGATCAGCTTCTGTCCTCCAGGACCGTGTGGGGAAGACCTCTCCTCCAGGTGAGCGTATCAGGAACAAGCTCTTAAAAGAGCTAAGTGATTAAAGCTCAGGGGAGTATGCAGCGCATAGCAAACCCCAAGTGTGAGTATAGCTGTCCCCTCCAATCACGAGACAAGACTACATGTTGAGGGTCAAGAAGAACTGTTTTACTTGGCACCAAAGGGCCATCTTTAATGCATGTTTTCCCTACATAGGACCACCCACAGGGTTTTGCAGAACAACCAATAAACACATTACAACACATACAATAAAGTAAACCACTCCAAGCAAAAATCCTCCCCTCTGCCTGTGATACTAAAAACAATAGACTAACTTAATTATCACAGGCAGAAAATAACATTAATAACTTTAAAAGTATACATGCAATATTAACAGTTACATATTTAAAATCAGCATCCTTTAAATATAAATATACTAAAAAAATCATAAAAATCCGTCCAGTAGATCAAAAGATAAATCGAAGTCCTTTGTGACCAAATGAAGCATGGCTTTTCTGCCCAAAACCAGTTCCACAGAGTCTTCTATCCTGGAGATAATTGGGAAGTAAGCCAATTATCTCTAAGGACAGAGGCAAAACTCCATTGAACAAATGGTAGCAAAAGACAATAAAATACATAAAAATATATAACTGTGCAGCTATTGCATAAAACAGGTACATTCAACATATCCCCATATAGCTTAGATCTGAGCGCACATTATTACTCAGATGATTACCTCAGATCACATACATACAGTTCAATTGCCATGGAGCCAAAGTCTTTCACATAGTCTTTCGTCATACGAATGTGCTCCATGGCATAGCTATCTGGGGTATCACTGTTCAAATAGGGCAAGTACCAAATGACCCGACTTTCGTGTCTTTGCAGTGGGAAATCAAGTGTTTCAACATGGGGCCATAGTCTAAAGGCAGCAGGCGGGCAACCAGTTCTCTCCAAAGCCCAGTGGCAAATGGCAGTTTGTCACAGCACCGCCCAAATCGGTTGACCTGCCTGGAGAAGGGTGCAAGTCAGTCTGAAGAATTGGAAGGATTGTCTGTCATAAATGCAGGCCGGTTAACTACAGGACTATGCAGACTGCGCTGTTTCAGCACCCTTAGCTTGGCATGAACGTGTCTATTGATGTGCTGCCCTACTCTTTCTGGGAACAATTCAATGGTGTCCCTCAGCACTCACTTGTTCTCTCCTTCCCTTTTTACTAGAAGGGAGAAGCTCCTGGTATGATATGCAATCTTGGAATACATCCTGGTGGATGTAGTGAGTGTAGAAAACACTGTGTGCAATGTCAGCTTTACCTTAACTAATTTATAGTCAGTCAGTCTACACAAGTTTTGTTCCCCTACATCCCTTATAAGTCCCCATACTTCATTACTTCTGCACAAAGCAAGAGTCCCTATGTCAATCTGACCCCGCCATGTAGGTTTGTGAAATTTTAGTGCACACTGCACATTACTAGATGTCTCTATAATACAATTATAAACATTCACAGTTACTGTTAAGCTCTAAAATTCACCATTGCTGTCACTTTACAGTGGGGCTCTGTAATACATTCACATTCATTAAATATGTAAAATTTTCATACATGTTAGCTATTACTTTGAAATATTCCTACACACTGCATACTACTATAGGTTTTATAATACATTTACAAAGATTGCAGATTACTGTGAGAATCTGTAAAAGATTTATATACACTGTGAATTACAGTGAGACGTGTTGCAATCGTACACAATGTGCATTACTGTGAAGTGTGTTATATACCTGTGCAAAGCACATTCCCCTGAATACTCACTCTTGGGGTAATTTGCCTGTGACCCTTATGACCCTGTGACCAATTAAACAGCACAGCTAAACGGTGTGTACTAAACAGTGACATTGGTAATACATGGGTTACTTCAGTGACAAGCAGAGGAGCAGAGAAAGTTTGTACTTGTAAATGTAGTTTAGGAACAGAATATTAATTGTGATTCTAAATGATGCAGGAATACATGGATCAAGAAAGGGGTGAGTAGTGAGAAGTTTTTAGTAAGGACATCAAATACTGTTGCCTCCTCTCAAACTGAATTACTCAACCTGCTTTCCAACATTTTTGAACAGACCCTATCACAGTAAATTGGAAGCTTTGTCAAATCTGTCACTTTTCCATAATCACAAAAGGTTCA
This sequence comes from Pelobates cultripes, assembly GCA_933207985.1. Lineage (NCBI taxonomy): Eukaryota > Metazoa > Chordata > Amphibia > Anura > Pelobatidae > Pelobates > Pelobates cultripes. Next base: position 152,118,613 of record OW240919.1, read on the forward strand.
GGACCAGACATGTTGTGATGCGTGCAATGTCCTTCATGTCAAAAAACACACTGGTGCAATTCCCATAATTTGTGAAACTCTAGCACCTATAATGTTACTTTAAAGAGACCTGGTGTAGCTATGAATTTTTGCATTGAATAGTTGGGTGATAATTGGTAAGTGTTAGTTAATTCTGCACTTTATATCTGTAGCTCAACAGTAAGATATTGCATATGTTATTGTGTGTTCAAAATTACCTGAACGGCTTGTAGAGCACCTGCTGAGGGCTGATTACACAAGGTTTCTCCGTTGCTTTTTGCCCTTTTGGGTGAATAAGAAGGACATCAGTGGGAAGCCCACTGTGCCCAGATGACGTGGCTGTAGTTCTCATGGGTTGATGGCCTCTTGTACCCCTGATTTGCTGTGGTTTAGTGGCCAGCTCCGGAGAGTTGCAAGATTGATAAACTTGCCGCTCTATTACATCATACCTCCTTGGCTAGAATACATAGCTGAATAATTGCACAAATTTGGATGGCTTTCTCTGAATGAGATTCATCCACTACAGCCTCACTTATTCTTCTTTCTTCCACATTCGCTCCTCTCTTCTTTCTTAATATTTCACTTATTTCTCTCCTTGCTCTTTTCTTTTTTGCTTCTTTATTCTCATTTTTGCATTTGCTGTGTTTCTGCATCTAATACTCAATTACATCTTTTGACTGACATGTCCGGTATCAACTTATTGGCAATGACGTTACACGTTATCTGACATGTTGCTGACAACTTACAGCCTAAGGAACAGTGCACACACAAAAAAAGCAGTTTTTAATTTAAGGCTTCTTAAATTAATCTATCTCAGCAAACAAATATGGGTATTCAGTTCCATGATATGGGCATATCATGTTAAACCCATCACAATGCCACTGTACCCAAAAAATCGGCAGGCTCTACATACTTCCAATGCTGGAATTTGTTTCCTGAGATAAGTGATTTTAACTAGCCTTGTAACATTTTAAAGTGGAATTTTTTTATATGCTCAGTTCCATGGTGTGATGGATTGTCCAGTCACTTGCAAAAATTTGTGCCATATTCTAGTCACCTTCTCCACAAAAGAGTTTTTTTTTAAGTGGGAGACACCATAAGAAAGGGGTTGCCTTTCTTACGGTGTCTCCCACTAGGGGGACAAAACAATCACCCAAGTCTCTCAGGAACTCACAAAAGGCTCTTACATGCACAGCACACCCAAAAGGAAGCTATCTTGGTACTGTGACTCGGATCGCAGGAGTGCAGTGGTCTGGTTCAACGAGATAGCTCTCAGACCTGAGGATCAACAAACAAGGTGCTTTATTGAAGGGAAATTAAGGAGGTGATGAAGTGTCCAGCGATACCAAGAACTTAGATGAGCTCCCTTCCCCGGGACTTCTGGACTTCCGCAAATCATCTGGAACTCTGAATCAGATCAGAGGATGGTCGCGGTCTGGTTAAACTTTAACCCATGATTACTCAGGGTAGATACCTCTGATTCAAACTCTTTTTACACTGTTTGTACTCCTTGATCAGAGCTATCCGGGATATAATAAACATGGAGGTAGTGGTGGAGAAACACTTGCTTTGGGGTTGTTAGAGTTAGGTGCCCTGGTGTCTGCCAAGTAATTAATTTATCTTGTTTTGAGGCAGCTATTTCCCAGATACCAAGGCGCCTAGATTGTGCAATGTATTGTGTGTCATGATGACCTCCTGTTGGGGACTGTGCTATATAAAGACGGATGTCACCCAGTAATGATATACCTGTTTCACCCTTCATCAAGCCTCGACTGATGTTTTGGACAAGTTATATTCTCTTTAGTTGCTCTGTCCCAGGGGTTAGGGACAAGCTATAATCACTTTAGCTACTCTGTCCCAAGGAAAAGTTGATACTTGGCAGAGATGCTCAGCCTAAGTATAGGAGCTCCGGAACACAGTCTGGATTTTGTATATATGTTGGTCTCTACGGCAGCAGCATTGTTGAGAAATGCATGTTCTGTGTGTTCCCCTTAACCCCCCTTTTTAATGTAATGTATATTGTTGACACCTGTGACACTGTGTATTGCCAATTTATGTAATTCAATTGAAAAAAAAACCTGAAGATATTTTTTGTTTTTATTTACATCAAACCCCATTTTGGGCGATGCTATGCCATTTCTTCCCTATGACCTTCTCCTGGAAAATCTGTTCGTTTTTTTGTTGTTGTTTTTTTTTAGAAAACTAGATATTTGTTAAGAATTTGTCCACTGAACTTTCCTCAAAAGTATTGTCACAGAATGTCCTGGTATTCTGATCTCTGAAAAAAGAATTCACTAACTCAGGCCAATTTAGATAGCAAAGAATAATCAAAGCAATAGTATTCCTCTATCGGATAATTATCGATAAAATCATAAAGCCGTTGTATTTTATTGGTATGGCCAAAGTCAGCTTTTCATGTGCTATTTTTAGTCCTGGAGTCAGTTCTTTAATACATATAGAAGTATTCATTGAGCTTTGGAAAATTGGCAAACAAATTTCAAGATTTAGGCCAAAAAATAGAAAACATTCTCTGGTTCAACTAGTTTCCCCTATATCTTGTAAATCAGCTGTCAAGTCACCATGATTCCCTACTTAAAGTGGAACTCTACGCACCACTGAGTTGTAGTGGTTAAGATGCAAGGAGACTCATGGTGAGAAATGTTTACGAATGGTTTGTCACTTATCCAACTCTTTTGGTTGTTTGCAGTATTTCCAGTTTGCACTGATATGCGTAAAGCAGAACTTCATCTTTTGGCATTAGCAATATCACTTTTGTGCAACTTTAGATATTATATATTGGCTGAGAGCATTCATTGACACTCTCAACCAATGAACAATGTCCAGTGTTGTACAGAATTAATAGTGCCATTGTGCATAAACAGTTTAACAGCTTATCGGGGCTCCTAGCACCATAACCACCACAGTGCGATGTAGTGTTTATGTAGCATAGAGCATGCCATCAAGGGATAAACCACTGTGTCTTGCAGTCAGGTTTAAGTGACTGTGATGTCTAATATTTAACTTTGAGATTTCCTAACACTGCGTAGAAAAGTGACAGGGAAAAGTGGAAATTAACTTTAAGGTATTAAGAAATGTACACTGTCATTGTAGCAAATTTAAATCCAAATGGTAACGTTGAGGCTGAATTATCTAATGTGAGAAAATTATCCAAGTGGGCTATAGTCACAGCTGTTGACTATCGTCAGGTTTACCACTCAGATCAATTTGATTCTTTTTGCACCTTAGTACAAAGAAGAGTTGGGCAGGCACATGTTTTAAAAGCCTCCTGTCCAGAAATCATCAGACTCCAACAGCAGCAAATCAGAGGAGTCTGGGAACAGGTCTAAAGTGCAGGCAGATTTGTTGGAAAAAGAGCAGCTATGTTTCAGCTCCTAACAGAGCCCTTATCGAGCTTGATAAAGCCTCAGTTAGAAGTGGAAACGTTACTGCTCATCCAATAAATCTGCACTTTAGACTTGTAATCAGTCTCTTCCTCATTTTGCACCTTTGTGAATAATGCTGCTAGTTTGTACAGAAATAATAGTCTTTAGAGCCATTATATGTAATGTGTATGGTTCATTTTAAAAATACTTTTAAAGAACAACAATTATGGCAACTATATAATAAGGTTACATTGCAGTAACTGTGCAGTGGTTTGTATTAAGCACTACTAAATTCAGTGCCCTAAAGACAAAGGGTAGCTATATGTGGCGAACGTAACCTCGCCACAGGCTCCTGGAGGCTCTTGCACCAAGACTATTGGCCCTGTAAAAAGAACTGCAAAATACATTTTAAAAGACTCCGTTTGTTTGGGTTCCCTATGAAGTTCAGGAACCGAACAGATCCACAAACTAAAGACCCAGGAGCTTGTTAAACATTATTGACACCTTGTAACGATTCTGCCAGCCGGTCAAAACTTTACTCCAGTGGCGATTCGGCTGTGTTAGTGGGATCTGAGTGGTTTTCGATATGTTTGATCCAGGGTATCCGGGGATGTATAGATTGTGGGGGTTCCTATGTGGGAAATATGTATTTTATGTGTTTTTCATATTTTATGTTTTATGCTGAGTCACAGTGACACAGCATCTTGGGCATGCTGTAGGTGTGTTTATGGTAGACGGTTAGACCCCAGCCAAGTTGCGGTGGCTAGGAGCTGGAAGTACTTATGGTGTCCCGTGAAGTGCTTATGGTAGCTCGGTGATCACTGGGAAGCGTGTTTGGCGGAGGTACCCAGGCGGTCCGCCACACTATAGAAAGAGTAAAGGGACACTATTGTCACCAGAACCACTATAACTTCATGTAGTTGTTATGGTGTCTGTAACATGCCCCTGCAGAATGTCTCTGCAGCATGTAAACACTGCTTCCATTACTGGCTAGTTACATCTCTAGTAGAAGTCACTCAGACGGCCACTAGAGGTGCTTCCTGGGTCAGTGCTTCAGTGTGCAGCACTAGCATTCAGTGTCTCCACGCTCTGCATGGAGGCACTGAACATTCCCCAAAGAGATGCATTGATTCGATGCGTCTCTATAAGAAGATGCTAATTGGCGCAGTGCTGCATTTCCCACGCTTTCGCAATAGCCATCCCAATGCGATCTAAGGGGGCGCGGGAACCTGATAAGTTAGATTAATACCATAGTGTTAGGAATACATGCTAATATTCCTGACACTATATACCTGACCCTGTTAGTTCAAGGGATGGTTTAAAGCAGTGTTTCTCAACGTTTTACAAGGAACTACCCTTGCAAGTCTAAAACTAATTCCCAAGTATCCCTGCCTCGAGAAAATAATTTCTTTTGATCTAGATTCCAAAGGAAAAGTGTAGACACTAATATTTAAGTTATTTCCCATATTGAAGAACAAACCGGATTAAAGTTAGTAAAGTATTTTAAAAATGAATTACATAATGCAAACATTGTGTATGAAAGGTGTATGCACTATTGATCTGAAACTAAAAGTCACAAAATGGAAATAAAAAACACGCATAAAAGTTACACACAGAGAACACTGACACATTTACACAAAGAGGACACGTGCACACACACTCACAGACAGACACATTCACTGATTTGACATACATTGACAGACACACTTACTGACACACACATTTTTCACTGACAGATACATACACACTCACTTAGACACATATACACAGATACACAGAGGACACTGACCCACACATTTACACACAAAGGCTACTGCCACACACACTCACTGACAGACACATTCTCACCGATTTAACACACATGTACTTACAAACACATATTCACTGAAAGACACAAACCCTCACTGACACACACTCTTACTGATTTGACATACACTGACAACAGACACACACATACTCACTGACAGACACACGTGGAATTGGCACACACCGACATACACACTCACTGACACACACACTCTCACTGATTTGACAAACACTGACAGACACACATACATCCACTGACAGACACACACCCAGTGACAGACACAAACACATTCTCTCACACACACTCAAATTATCATTTTTCAAAATTATTTTTATATCTTTGGGAGAGCTGGAGTGGATCATCCTTTCCCTAAAGTCCAATGGGGATGCTTTCCCTGAGGTTCAGTTTGGGGCTTGTGTAATCTATGTGCTTTTTAAGCACTCCTCCCTCATGTGCTGTTATATCAGGGTTGGAGTGACATCATAACCCGACTTCTGGCATCCCCATAGGGTGCGCGAGCGAGCAGTGCTGGAAGATCATGAAGATCACAGCTCCCTCACTGCCCCTGCCTCCATTGTCCTCCGTACCACTGGTTGAGAAACAAGGCATTGCACCACTGTACATGGTTTGAAGAATGGGGGAATACAATTTGGAAATTTCTAGGCAAATTGTGGTTGACATTTTGAGTTGCATTTTGACCTATCTACTGCTTATTTTTTAGCAGACACCAAGTTGTTCTGAATTTGAACTGTAAATGGAAATACTGTCCAATTTTTGCAATTTGAAGACCCATACAGACCTTAATGAATAACCCCAGCTTTGCATGTGCTACAAAGACCCTGAGGAGGCAGGTCAAGTGCTAACCAGGAAAAGGGGCATGTGTGAGTGGGGGGAGTGTAGATGCAAGGGCAGGGGAGGTCTTGAGAAGAAAGGGGGATGGCTCTGGGTAAGTGGTGGGGTTTATATATATGGGGGCATTTTCTGCAGTGGCCCAGCTTGGAACAACTTCTCACCCTCCCTCCCCCTTTTTTTAGTTGTGATTTGTGGTTTACTTTTTGTGTTCTCACTTTTATTTCTTGTCACAGCATACAGAAAAGGTCCCTTGCCAATCGTGGTTGGACCAGCGGTCCACTGGAAAGTATGATTGGGGCTGATCCCTTCCCTAACCTCAGTCATAAGTATGGGTAATGTACGCGCCCACTGAGCCAATGGCCGGCCAGTGGTTAGTATGGAGTTTAATGTTAGTCCAGTTTTGAGGACGGTTAGTGTGGAGGAAGAGGGGGGAGGGCAGGTGCACAGGATCAGTGGAAGTGGTTGTCAAGGTTCTAGTTTGAAATGTTTACGGGTACATTATGTTAATGTATTATGTTAATATGATAAGTTTATGATATTTATTAATGTCAAATAAAGCGTTGGCCTGTTCGTCACCATACACGTCTTGCATCTGCTTATTTAGGATAAGCTTTAGCTAATGATAGGTTATGGGGTATTCATATCTACATAGTACCCATTACCTTCACACATGGTTCTCAAATATAGTTCTTGGCGTTGGCAATAAATTGATCCATATGGCTACAATGCTTAGTAGTAATGAGACAGTTACAGCAGACAGTAGTGTGATCCAGATGAAAAGTCTAACAAAGTCAGCAATCTCTTTCTGCCAATGAGTTATACTCTTAGTCTTCACCTTCCAGTGCACTAATCAGTCTTGGTCCTTGGAGTAATCAATTTAAGGTTTGTCTCTGTTCTGGCAACATTATCTAAGAGATAATATATGAACTACATTAACCTTCTTACAGTGAGGAACTGGTGACTTCAACAAACCTATGGATTGTGAGGTGTAACTTTGTTAACTATGACCAGAAATAACATACTATATGTTATTTTTTTTGCCTTGTATCTAACAGAGAAATGTTTTGTACTTCCATAAAGTATGCAGTCCGTAACGGGTCATGGATGTTGTTGTCTCAATTAGAAGTAAAAATAGAAAAACAAGCTTTTAAGAAACAGAAAACTCAGTTTCTAATAAATTTAAGTATTGTGAATATGTGTAAGCATTCATTTATTATTTATTTATTACTATTTTTATATGCAATATATTTATTATAGGAAACAACAGTTTTTTGTTTAATAGATAACAGAAAATATTTCTGATTTCAAGGAAGAGGTAGGGTTGTACTAAGGATAATATTAGAGAATTGTCACTTAAGTACCTGGTATGAGATATGTGATAAAGTAATTGAAATTACTATAAAACTATAACTATAGAATGATAAACCTGATATGATAGGATATATGTGTTAAAATGGTATTACTCGCTATGGTTGTAATGTGATTGTTAACTTTGGCATCCCAACGTTTCTAAACTACATTGCTCATTATGCCTTAAAGCTACACTGAGGACATCTCTAGGGGCTTTGCATTCATAATGAATGCCAATAGAGATGACCGGTATAATGCATTTCTATAAGGAGATGCACATTGGCGTAGCACAGAGATTACTGTGCATACGCAGTAGGCCTCCCAGTACTGCTCTATGGAGAAGCTCTGGATTAACTAAGATCATGAGCAATGATGATCTCAGCCTGGGGTAGTAGCACCCACTGAGAGATCAGTGTAGCAAGGGATGAATGGTGAGTAAAAAATATTTATTTTACTCTTATAGGACACTTCCAATTATAGGATATTTTTAATTCTAGGATATCCCTTTATTAAAGCGTGAAGGGCATCAAAGGAAAGTTGGTTCAGAAAAACTATGAGATATCTTTGCTATCACTGCTCTTAGTTCATGAAAATTAAATATTAAAGTACAGTTTAATTACCATAACAACTAAATCCTGTATCTCCCAAGTATGTGTCAAAATGAGTTTGAGCAGTTTTGAATTAACTGGGGTCAGTTTTGGTTAAAGCTCTCAAAAATGGTTTCACACAGCACAACAGCTTCATAACCATCAGAACGGGATGTAGCCCCCATTTAACATGTTTGCGATTTATAAAACAAATATAGGCTTGCACTCCAGATAAATAATAACAGTATGGATTGATTTATTAAATAATGTTGTGCTATATCCCCTCTCCTTAAAGCGGCACTGTCATGCCGAACTTACCTTTCCTCAGTCTCTTCCTCTTCTCCCCCTCTCTCAGGATCTGTTCTTCTTTTCTTCCTGTCTTCTTTAGTTTTCTTTAAAATCATAAGACAAAGTAGGGACTCTTTGCCTTATGGTGGATTCCTCCGCTTGACCAGCTCTGACCAGCGGAGAAGCGAAGTGTGCTTCATTTCCGCTGGTCAGAGCAATTTTCCCATAATTCTTACCTTTCTTCTGTGATCTTGCGATGTTTCCTGTCATTTTAGACGAAACTGCCGAATTGCGTACTAACTGAATGAGAACAGTATGTTCGTTTGTTTTAGAACGCAATTCGGCACTTTATTCGGATCGGAATTTAATTAGAATGAATGAAACTCCGATCCTATTCTTGCTGTGGCTGCATCTTGCAGCCGCTTAGTAGATAACTCCCTAATTCCCACGGTATTAGGGAGCTATATACTAAAAGGCTGAAAGACCTAAATTGGTCTTTCAGCCACATTTACTAATACTAAGTAAAGATTACTTAGTATTAGTAAATGATCTGCCCCTACTCGCCTGTGGCTGCTCACTGTAAAAAAGAAACTGAAAAAAAACTATTGGCTCACTGTAAAAAAGAAACTAAAAAAAAACTATAGGAGAACTGGGCGGCGGGTGGAGGCCATAATGATAATGAGGGGGGGGACCTACTGCCCCCCCGGCCCCCACCCATGGGCGGTGGGTGGGGGCCATAATGATAATGGGGGGGGACCTACTGCCCCCCCGGCCCCCACCCCTGGGCGGCGGGTGGGGGCCATAATGATAATGAGGGGGGACCTACTGTCCACCCCCCTCCGGCCCCCACCCCTGGGCGGCGGGTGGGGGCCATAAAGATAATGAGGGGGGGAGGAACCTACTGTCCTCTCCCCCCCGCCCCCACCCCTGGGCGGCAGGTGGGGGCCAAATGATAATGAGGGGGGGGGACCTACTGTCCTCTACCCCCAGCCCACACCCCTGGGCGGCGGGTGGGGGCCCTAAGTCAAATTCACCCCCCCCATCAAAGGTGACTAGGGGTCCCCAAGCCCCTAGTCACCCACCCCCCCACCCAAATAAAAAGTCCCCTACCTACCCCCCTCACCCTAAAAATTAGTGAGGGGGAAATAAAATAACTAACCTGTGAAGTAAAATTAAACTTACCATTCAACGTCTTCTTTTTTCTCAAATCTTCATTTTTCAGCCCCAAAAAGGCCAAATAAAAAACCATCATAACCATTTTAAATAAAATAAAAATCCTGAGCGCAAAAAAAAAACCAGAGCGCAAAAAAATAATCCATCTTCACCCATGGAGGGCTCCGCGCAGACTGAGCTCGGGGGAAGGCCTATAAAGCCTTGCCCCGCAATTAGGCTAAGAACACTCTGATTGGTGGGTTTAAGCCAATCAGAGTGCTCTTTGTCATTTTACACAGCGTGGGAAAATTCCAAAGAACCTTCCACGCCTGTATATGACACTGTGATTGATGGCCGAAATCCATCAAATCACAGTGCTCTGTGTCATTTTACACAGCGTGGGAAAATTCAAAATAACTTTCCCCGCTGTGTAAAATGACACAGAGCACTGTGATTGGATGGTTTGAACTATCCAATCATTAGTGCTCTGTGTCATTTTACACAGCGTGGGAAAATTCAAATAACTTCCCCGCTGTGTAAAATGACACAGAGCACTGTGATTGGATGGCTTGAAATCCATCCAATCACAGTGCTCTGTGTCATTTTACACAGCGTGCGAAAATTCCAAAGAACTTTCCCCCGCTGTGTAAAATGACACAGAGCACTCTGATTGGCTTAAACCCACCAATCAGAGTGTTCTTAGCCTAATTGCAGGGCGGGGCAAGGCTTTATACGCCTTCCCCCGAGCTCAGAGCTCAGTCTGCGCGGAGCCCTCCATGGGTGAAGTTGGATTATTTTTTTGCGCTCTGGATTTTTATTTTATTTTAAGTTCGACGGTTATGATGGTTTTTAATTTGGCCTTTTTTGGGGCTGAAAAATTAAGTTTTGAGAAAAAAGAAGACGTTGAATGGTAAGTTTAATTTTACTTTACAGGTTAGTTATTTTATTTCCCCCTCACTATTTTTTAGGGTGAGTGGGGTAGGTAGGGGACTTTTTTATTTGGGTGGAGAGGGGGTGGTTGACTAGGGGCATGGGGACCCCTAGTCACCTTTGATTGGGGGGGGGTGAATTTGACTTAGGGCCGCTGCCCAGGGGTGGGGGCCCGGGGGGGAGGACAGTAGGTCCACCCCCTCACTATCTTTATGGCCCCCACCCGCCGCCCAGGGGTGGGGGCCCGGGGGGGGAGAGGACAGTAGGTCCCCCCCTCATTATCTTTAGGACCCCACCCGCTGCCCAGGGGTGGGGGCCGGAGGGGGGGTGGACAGTAGGTCCCCCCATTATAATTTGGCCTCCACCCGCCGCCCAGGGGTGGGGGCGGGGGGAGGACAGTAGGTCTTATCATTTCATTTGGCCTCCATTATCATTTGGCCTCCACCCGCTGCCCAGGGGTAGGGGTGGGGGCAGAGGGGGGTGGACAGTAGGCTGATCACTGTTTAGTAGACATGCAGTAGGGGCATTGGGGAGATTTTACTCTCCCTTATGTTTTTATAGGGGTCATATTGACCCCCATAGAGTGAGGGGGGACCTGGGGGGCTTATGAAGTGGTGGGGAACACTGCTCCCTGCCGCTTCTATAGTTACATATTACAAGGAGGGAGCTGCGTGTCGGTAGCTCTCTCCTTGTAATAAACTGAACGAACAAACGAACACTGATACACAGATACTCAGTGTTAGTTTGTTCATCTGACAATGCTATTCATTCATTTGTCTGTCTGATGAATGAATGAATAGATGAAATTCCCGTTCGCATGTCCAGGTGTTTCACTGGGCATGTGCGGGAATCTCACAGGCTATCTAGTGTGGGCAGATGACGTGTCCCTCAGGGACTTCATCTACCCACATAAAGATGGCGGCGCCCTGAATCAAGATCGGGGCAGAAAATAAAGATAAAAAAATAGGTAATGTGGGGGGTTTAGGGGCATTTTGGGGTCAATTAGAGATAGTGGAGGGCGGAGGGTAGTTAAAAAAAACAGGATTCGGCATGACAGTGCCACTTTAAAAGAAAAGACAAAAAAACAGATAATTGAGGAAGGATTTGCAGAGACCGTATTGTTCAGTTTCGTACTTCTTGTGGTCTCATGTACTCTGCAAGGTCAGCTTCACCACAAGCAGACCAGAAATCATCCCAATGTGTTCTGCACATCAAGCAAAAAAATAAATAAAAAAATGCAATAGTACAATCTCGTATCAGTGGGAATTTAATTCTTTATTTTTGCTTTACAAATTAAAATTAGTATTTGACACAGCAAAATAACAAAACAAGATAATTTCTCCACTGAATAAGTAACACCAATTTCATAGCTAGTGCCACTGTTAATTTTGGCAGTAAATTTCAATTTAGTTTTAGCCATAGTCTTTTGACTGAAATGCTGTTTTAGTCATATTTTAGTCATCTTAATTTCTTTTAGTTTTATTAATTAACTTTTTATTTTTTTTCAGTAAAGTACTGGGATGTGGGATACAGAAAAGAAAACGGGGGAGGGGTGGGGGCGGGGTACATCACAAAGTCATTCAATATTCTATACAGCTGGTTTCAAATTGCGTATATCCTATGGATTACCTCGGGTTTGGTTTGTGACGATGATCTAATAGTGCGGGGCTTTGGCCCAAACCAGGGTGAGGGAAGGGTTAGTAAGCGGGGGGGTAGTAACATGACTTATCAAACTTGGGGGATAACCGGTTATAGTGTCACTAACGCATACGATCTTGGTGTTTGTTGTCTACCTTGGGGGGAGTGCGAGCATATGTGTGTGGGTGCGTTTCCCTTTATTTATGGGTGCGTTTCTGTTTATTTATAGCGGAGCCCAGTTTCATAGTTAGCGTTTGGGTGTTGTAGGCGGTCGGGGATGATAGCTCTGATCTGGGTAGTAGTATATAATGTTCGGGGAAAGGGTTGGCTTATATAGGTATGGGTAGGTCTGGTACTCGCTGTTGGTTGGCGTATATGTTGGCCCATGGCGTCCAGGCTTCTCTCAGAGCCTGTGAACATTTGGGGGAATTTGTGGTCATACGTTCATACGTATAGTATAGATTGAGTTTGTCCAACAGTTGCTGTCTGGATGGGCAAATGTCACTTTTCCAGTTTGTCGCGATAAGGTTCCTAGCCGCCAATATGGTAAGTATAGCTACTTGTTTTAGAGGTTTGGGTAGGGGTGTGGGGAATAGTAAGAATAGGCAAACTGATGGATTTAGAGTTATATTCTTGACCTTTAAGGATTTGAGGGTGCTGTCCACATGTCGCCAAAGTGGTAGTAGGACAGGGCAGTCCCACCAAATGTGGATCATCGTGCCTTCTGTGGTTTTGCACCTCCAGCATTCCGCTGTGACCGTGGGGTATATTCTGTGAAGTCTACTGGGTGTGAGGTACCACCTATAAATCAATTTTTTGTGGGCTTTCACATGGGAATAGCAGTTGGTGACACCTTTAAGTGCATTAAGAGAGCGCAACCAGGCGTCTCCTGATGGAGAGGGGGCGTATTCCGCTTGCCATTGTTTTTCGTAGGGAAAGTGTGTGGTGGCGGTGTTGTGTAGCAGTGAAGCATAACATAGAGCGAGGGACTTGGGTTTGGTGGGTGTCTGCCAGCATCTGTCATGTATGGCGTCTAGGAAGTGGTGGTCATGGGGTGTGGTGTCCCCTTGTGTAAGGATTTTATGGGCCGCGATGCTTTTGAGTTGGAGGTATTGGAAAATGGAGGAATTCGGTAGTCCGTATTTCTTTTGGAGGTCCGGGAAGGGCATAAGTTGTTGGTTGTGGTAAGCGTCCGCTATGTGTGTGATGCCTTGTTTCCTCCAGGAGCTCCATGTCAATCCCGGGGCTAGGGAGCCTAGGGCTGCCATTGGAGCTCTCGGGTGGAATTTTTCACTCTTGTTCTTAGAGTGATGTAGGCTGTCCCATTGTTTCATCGTGAGGACTGAGGTCTGGAACATATGGGGTGTGTGTGGTCGGAGTTGCGGGGGTGTCCATAGCATCGGTATTAGTGAACTCCCAGGTGCAGTGGCGTGCTCCATATCTACCCATTGGAAGGTTCCTTTGGTGGCGTGGAGTTTAATTGCTGCTTCTAAGAGTGATGCTTTGTGATATTTGGCCACATCTGGGAGGCCTAGGCCACCCTGCTGTGTGCGTTGTTGGAGGAGTGAGCTTGCTAGCCGTGGTTTACGTGCCTCCCACACAAAGGAGGAGATTATGGCCTGTAGGTGTTTGTAAAACTTCGGGTTAGCATAGATAGGTAACATTCTAAATTTGTATAGTAGCTTTGGGAGTAGCAACATCTTAATTGAGTTTATCCTACCCAGCCAGGAAAGTTTTACTTTTTTCCATTGGTGGTTATGTGTTATGCATAGTGATATTAAGGGTTTAAAGTTAAGATCAAAAGTGGTTGTGGGGGATGGCCCGAGTTTTACCCCCAGGTAGGTGATATCATTAGTTCTCCAGTCAAAGGGGAATGCTTGTTTGAGTTGTACTTGCAGTGCATGTGGTAGATTTATTGGAAGGGCTTGAGTCTTGCTCTGGTTAAGTTTGTAGTATGATAGTTGTCCGAATTGGTCTAATAGGTGTATCAGTGCTGGCACCAATTTTTTCGGTTCTTTGACTGTAAGCAGAATATCATCCGCAAACATAGAGAGACAATATGTGTGGTTTTTTATGGGTATACCTGTGATCGAGCTGTGGTGTCTGATTTTATACGCTAGGGGTTCTAGTGATAGTATAAAGAGAAGCGGTGACAGAGGGCATCCTTGTCTGGTGCCGTTGGTAATATGGAAGGGCGTAGATAGGAAGCTGAGTTGGATACTATCGCTTGTGGGGCGTTGTATAGGGCCATGATGCCTACAATAAGGCCTTCCGGAAATCCGAACCTGCGGAGGACCTGTTGCATATATTCCCAATTGACCCTATCGAAGGCCTTTTCGGCATCAAGTGCTAAAATTAGACCATTCGTTTGTGATTTGTGCATGTGTGATAGTATGTTTAGGATTTTTCTCGTGTTGTCCGAGCCTTGTCTGCCTTTGATGAACCCAGACTGGTCATTATGTATCAGTGTAGGTAGAATTCGGGATAGCCTATTGGCCAGGAGCTTGGCGTATATTTTGACATCTGCATTAATAAGGGAGATCGGCCTAAAGTTTTGGCATAATGTTGGTGATTTACCTGGTTTGGGGAGCGTCGATATGTGGGCCGTTAGCATGTCCCTGGGTATTTGCCCTGAAGTGTAGCAGGAGTTGAAGAGGTTCGTCAGGTGGGGTATGAGGGTAATTTCTTTTAGTTTTAGTCGACTAAATCTCAAATATTTTAGTCGACTAAAATTGTTAGTCAACAAAATTAATACTGGCTAGTGCAATGAGGAAAGAAAAGTTGGAGATGGGTGAATGAGATAAAGATGATATACACTGCTGAAAAAAATAAAGGGAACACAAAAATAACACATCCTAGATCTGAATGAATTAAATATTCTTCTGAAATACTTGTTCTTTACATAGTTGAATGTGCTGACAACAAAATCACACAAAAATTTAAAAATGGAAATCAAATTTTTCAACCCATGAAGATCTGGATTTGGAGTCACACTCAAAATTAAAGTGGAAAAACACACTACAGGCTGATCCAACTTTGATGTAATGTCCTTAAAACAAATCAAAATGAGGCTCAGTAGTGTGTGTGGCCTCCACGTGCCTGTATGACCTCCCTACAACGCCTGTGCATGCTCCTGATGAGGTGGCGGATGGTCTCCTGAGGGATCTCCTCCCAGACCTGGACTAAAGCATCTGCTAACTCCTGGACAGTCTGTGGTTCAGCGTGACATTGGTGGATGGAGCCATGATGTCCCAGATGTGCTCAATTGGATTCAGGTCTGGGGAAAGGGCCGGCCAGTCCCTAGCATCAATGCCTTTGTCTTGCAGGAATGGCTAACACACTCCAGCCAGGGGCGGGCTGGGCCGGGGGGCAGGGAGGCAATTGCCCCCAGGCCGCCCTAAATTCTTGTAAGACCGGCCGCGGCGGGCCGGCCCTTTAAATACTGCAGCCGCCTGAGCGCTCTGTTAAGAGCCTCAGGCGGCTGCA
>OW240919.1:152135487-152151161 GCA_933207985.1 Pelobates cultripes
TCAGTTCAGCTGTATATTTTTATATGAATGACACTATGCTGGCCCTAAAAGGGTACCGTAGTGTATAATATATATCTGTACTCCAAGTATAGAGTAAACAACCCCAGCAGGGTGTGTGGTGGTGATGGTACAATGGACCCCAGCAGGGTCTGGTTATAAGGTGTAATAAAGATCCCAGCAGGATCTAAGCTGCCCAGTCAGGCAAAGGGTAACTGCACCAAAGCAGTAATATAAAATAATAATGTGATAATAGAAATAATAATAATATTAATAATATTGATGACACCACACTATTGGGCTTTAGTATTTCTGGGCCTCACCCAGGATCACAGAGGTGGCCACAAGGCGACCTCCACAAGCAGCACAAAATAGGGCAGCACCCCTAACAGACACAGGGTTATGATCCCTTCAGTGTCTGGATACAGCAGTGTTATTTTTTATATATTAGGGACTGACCTCTAGAGTGTAACAGGACTGTCTCCGGTCGCAGGCTCGCGGAACTGAGAGGATACTCAAAATGGCGGCCGCAATCTCGCGAGACGCGAGATTGCAAATGGCCGCCGCGAGAATGCCGGCTGGGCTGGGAGCCGTGGTGTGAGGGAAGACGCGCAGTGACAGAGCTGCGAAGCGGCTGAAAGGGCCGGGATAGGGGATAAGGAGTCCGACGGGGGCAAAATCCGTCGTGCGGCTGATTTCTTGCGCGGGCGGGAAAAGGGCTATGTGGCCAGGTCTTCCCGCGGGCGGGAGAAAAGAGGGAGCCAGGCGGAAGCCAGGCAGAGAAAGAGGTTACCTCATAAAGAGGTACAACAAGGGAAAAAACGAGCAGGGTGGTTACCAAGGGGGAAGCCCCCCAAACTAACTAAATAAAGAAATACAAATAAGTAAATAACACCCTGAGGAAAAAACAATAAACTCTAAAGTCACATTTATCAGAAATACAAATTATAAGTGGATGAATGTGCACAACATGTAGATGGACTACAAGCTATTAAAATAGTAATCCCCAAAATTTATAGAAATAAACAATAAAATCAATAAAATTCAATATATATATATATATGCATATAAAAGGAGAGCCAAAAACTCTGACCTGTCTGCGATGGAGCAGTAAAGAAAGAGGGGGAGGAGCCTAATTGTTGGGAACTCCTACTCCCTATTGCATTTTTTCATTGGTTAAATGTTTCACTTTCTTTACTGCTGTGGAGTTTAGTAAAGAGAGAAATGCAAAATAGGAAGCCTCCTGTCATGTGATAAAATTATTACTTGCATTGACAATTTATTACAATTTCATGATTTAAATGTATTTAGATTAACTCTTTCACTACCAAGTTATTTGCAATGACCATGAAAAAGTGATCTGGAATGTAATATGTTATAATTTTTTTCCTGTCCGCATCAGCATGTTTGTAATATGCTATACAATTATTTAACAGGTCATTTAGTGACTAAACAACATTGCCTTTTTTGATTCTTTAACAGAAAGTGTAAAAAAAACAAAACTTGAGTTACAGAATTATGGAATTAATAACCCAGAGCAACTGTTCACCCCTCTAACCCTGCCTTCCTTGGGGAGGCTAATCTGGTACACATTTACCACATAAACTCTGTGGTTGGGCTTGATACTTGGCTGACTTGGCTTGATAATGACCCCGATATGTCCCTCATGGTTGTCCTTCATGGTTTTAGATGGTTATGATGTTATCAGATCAAGTTCTATTACAGCTACCCCAACCCAGAAATGTCCTAAATACTCAGATTACCAGAGTAACATATTTAACAGATAACAGATTTAAGAGACTCTGCCTTTAAACTTCCTCTTTGACCATTGCTGCTTAGCAATCAATGGTCAAAATTACTTTTTAAATGCGACAAAGTCATTCACAATACACTGAATGCCCACCTTCTAGCAATAGCTTCCTAAATTTGAGGAAAAAAGCAATTAGGACATGATGGCTGTCTCTCTCCAGGTTCTAACTGAGAATTACGTGGCCACTATACTGGTATTTCGTAAGGATGTCAACAGTTCAAATGAGACTCCTATCCAACTAATGAACCCTCACTATCAGTAACTATAGATATATATTTATATGTGGGTGGGCTTGGGAAGCAGACCTGAATATAAGGTGCCAGACCCACTTTGAATAGCTCTGTGCATATACTATTTGGATTTGATATGTTTTCTGAAGACCAAAGAGAACACACATACATAGAGAGCAGGGCAAGAGTCCATAATCAGGACGAATGTAACCATGACATGACAATTGTTACTACTTAACAGAACCTAAGTGCCTGCCCCTTCTAGCAAGTTCCCAACTCTCTGTAGTCTCAATTTCTCATATTGATGTTGTGGCAGACAGGGGCGGACTGAGAGACTTTGGGGCCCCCGGACAAAATTATATCCCAGGCCCTTTGAAGGCCAAATATATGTGCATCAAATAAATGTTAAAGGATCACTATAGTGTCAGGAAAACAAAGTGGTTGTCCTGACACTATAGTGTCCTAAGGGTGCCCCCAGCCTCAGGGTCCCCCTCCCATGGTGCTGAAGGGGTTAAAACCCCTTCAGCAGCTTACCTTTATCCAGCACCAGGCTCCCTTGGCGCTGGTAACCTCTCCTCCCCCGCCGACGTCAGTTCCCGAGTGGAGCAGAATGCGCATGCACGGCAAGTGCCGCAGGCGCATTCAAACAGTCCATAGGAAAGCATTTCTCAATGATTTCCTATAGACGTTCTGCACGTTGGATGAGAATTTTGCATCCAGTGTCACAGATGCACCTCTAGCGGCTGTCAGGAAGACAGCCACTAGAGGTTGGATTAACCCTGCTAAGTAAACATAGCAGTTTCTGTGAATGTTTACATCTGAAGGGTTAAAACCTGAGGGACCTGGCACCCAGACCACTTCATTGAGCTGAAGTGGTCTGAGTGACTATAGTGTCCCTTTAAATATAACTCATATAATACGGAATTCCTTTGGATGTGTATATTGTGAAGACCTGTGTATCAATGCATGTTTGTATTTGAGTCCGTGTGAATGCACTTGTGCATGTCTGGATGACTACATGTGCTTTTTTGTATATAGAGTCAGTGTGAATGCATATGTGACAGGTGACAGAGTGTGTGTGAGGGAGAGGGTGACAGGTGGAAGAGTGTGGGAGGTGGTGATAGGTGGCAGAGTGAGGGGGTACCTTATGGCAGACTGGGGGAGGGGGTGAGTGGCGGCAGAGTGAGGGGCAGACACATTGGGGGGGTGACTAGTGATAGAGGGAGGGGAGGAAGTGACTAGTGACAGAGGGAGGGAAGGCGTCACTAGTGACAGAGGGAGGGAAGAGGTGACTCATGACAGAGGGAGGGGTGACTAATGACAGAGGGAGGGAGGAGTGACTTGGTGGCGGAGGAGGAGGGTGACACAGCCGAGGGGAGGGGGAGGTGACACAGTGACGAGGAGGTGGTGACTAGTGACAGAGTGAGAAGCTGACTAGTGACAAGTGAGAGTGGGTGACACAATGACAGAGTTAGGGAGGGAGTGACTAGTGACAGAGAGAGGGATGGGGTGACTAGTGACAGAGAGGAGGATGGGGTGACTAGTGACAGAGTGAGGAAGGGGGTGACAGGGGGAGGGGTGACTAGTGATGAGTGAGGGAGGGGGTGACTGAGTGACAGAGGGAGGGGGTAACACAGTGACAGAGGGAGGGGGTGACTAGTGACAGAGTCAGGGTGACTAGTTGTGAGGTGTAAAAAGTGACAGAGAGGAGGGTGACTAGTGACAGAGTGAGTGGGAGGGGTGTGACTAGTGACAGAGGGAGGGGGTGACTAGTGACAGAGTGGGAGGGGGGTGACTAGTGACAGAGAGAAGGGGTGACTAGTGACAGAGTGACTGGGAGGGGGTGATTAGTGCCTACCTGTCTCTCTGCTCCCTCTGGTCTCCTCGGCCCTCGGTCCATGACCGATATGCCCGAGTGGTCAGTCCGCCCCTGGTGGCAGACTTATGCATTTTATGCTCATATACTGTAACTATATCCAGGGCTGGATTAACATAGGGGCTGATGGAGCTGCAGTTCCAAGCCCATAGAATAGGCCCATTGATTTTAAAAAATAAATGTTTATTTTCCCTTTTTTACACACTACGCCAGTATTTATTTGAGGCTGAAATTATAAATTAAGTTGATCCAGGTGGAACAAAAGGAAGTGTTGTCCCACCCCCTTCTCCACCCCCCACCCCAAAGGGATATCCTAGGATGGAACAAGATGTTTAGGCCAGTCCCCCTGCACCTCCCAGATAAAAAGAAAGGTCACCTAAATATTGCTTCCAATTAGGGGGGTAACCCTGGAGCTAAATTACTGACAATGAGAACAAAAATCCCAGTGTCACCCAAAATTGTGGGATACACTGGGAGGAAGCACAAAAGTATTGTAAGTGGCCAAAAAAAAACCTTAAACTTTATTCTCAATGATACAAAAAATAATGGTCCACTTAAAAAGAAAATAGAAACACTATTAAAACAGGGGTATAAGAGGTGGGTGGTGTCCACCTCTGGACATGTAGGGAAGAGGGCATTTACAAAGAGAGGTAGAAGGTCTGCATCCTAAAACTAGACTCATCCAAAACTCCCCTGTATATTGTGTCCCAAAACGCCAGAGAGGGAACCAGGAGGTTGCAAAAGATAAAGGTGCTACAAATTCCCCATTAATAAAAATCTCTCGCTGTTCCTATATACCTCGGCACTGCACAGAGCTAATGCCTACCTGAACCAGTAACCTGAACACTCAAAACAAAAAGTCAAACATGCATAGTGCTACCCAAGTGCAAAATGAAAGTAAAAGAGCTCGACGCACGTTTCAGCGTGCTAAGACACCATCGTCAGGAACAAAATGGCCATAGGTATCCTCTGAGTTGGTTTAAATACTCAGTTAGCCATGTGTGAATGATCCTATAATTAGATGGCCCACAAGCCAATCAGATGGCAGAGGTGTGGCCAGTGAGTATGGCAGCATGAAGGTATGCAGAAAAGTCCTTTTTCTGTTTCATTAGTTCACTGTTTAGTTAAAAGTGACCAACTTTATTTACTTTGGGCAGCACTTTTCCTGTACATTCCCTTTACAGCTGTTTCTCATTACATTTTGTGGCTGCTGTCTCATATGCATTTCCTGGTACGCCTAGGATCTAGTATTCTTAAAATGTACTATATATTTCCAGCTTTGGTGGGAGCTATTCTATGCCAGTTGAGACTTATGTGAGCTAAAGCCCACTTGTTCACCACTTCCCACAGTATTCCATGTTCATTTCCATTCTTTCCACTCTATTTGGACAGATAAACCCCTGTCCTAGTCCTTTTTAAACACTGAATCCGCCCACAATTACCAGCATCTGTGTAGATCACCTAGCATTGCACTGGGATGAATGTTAATTGATCTGCCTCCTACAGCGGCCTCAACGGGGTGATTGTCCCTGTGGGTGTGTTTAACCATGGGGCAATACCTGTGGGCGGATCATCCTTCACTACGCATGCGCCGGACTTCCAACCATGTCCAAGCGCATGTCATAACAGGTATTTAAAAGTCCACCCATTGCTATATAGCACAGCTCTATCTTAAAGGAGTATTGTCCTTGAAGGGGCAGTAAAACTCATCAGAACAATTGGGTCAAAAAAGTTGAGTAACATGAATGTGAATATAGCTCCGTTGAGTCGACATGCCCTATTTTCTTCCATTCAGTCACATTAGTTATAGCTAAATGCTATGCTTATAAGTAGTAAGCAGGGAAGTGGCTCCCTTAAAATCACTAAATTTATTAATGCATAACTAGCAGGAACAATAGGAAAGTACTCCTACATTCAGTATGAAGAGCACATTTCTATGGGCATAGCCTGATAAAGTGAATCCCATTTATCCTGTGTGCCTATCACTGGTGGAGGATAAGGACACCCTGTATTATATGAGCACCTATGTCATGTGTAAGGTAACAATATATTAGATCCATATAACACCTTTTAATAGACTTAGCAAAGGTGAGTGGATCCCACTCGCTATGGTCAGAAAAGGTATAACATATATAGGAGACAACTGTTGTCCCATAGATCTCCTATGTTAAAAAAAAAAAAAAAGGTGCATCCAGCATACTTATTGTTTATTCCGGGCCTAGGTAAAAATCCAAATACAGTTTATGGGGAACAAAAGAGGTATATTCAAAGCATACTCAATTCGGCAAGTGTGAGAATATCGGATCCACAAAGGAAACAGTGGCAGAGGGTGGTGAAAAAAAAAAAGATCCTATATGCTTATATTATGAAATCCGTATTTGAATCAAAGATTATAATTGAACCCGGGGAACAAGGACTTTGTCCACATACTTGCATTTTGTGTGAGGTTTCCCCGCCCAGATACAATTGGTCTTCCTGTTGGGTCTGTCAGGGATTTAGGCACCTTAGGCAAGCAATAGAGAGTGGAGAAGGTTGGTTGCCTAATGTACTAAAAAACTAATTAATTTTTAGTGAATATGATTTTAGTCAGCAAGGTACAAATGTTGCATTTTCTTACAGAACTTCGCCTCCCCAAAAACGCAATACTGTGTAGTCTCGATGTAGAGAAGCAATACAGTTCGATTCCCCATCATCTGGGAATTGAACATGTTTGCGCCTTTCTTCAATCTGACTCAAAACTACCTGAGGAATATATGAAATTCCTGTCAGACCGACTCAGATTTATTTTGACACCTAACATCCTTCTATTTAATGGTAAACTTTACCAGCAGATCAAAGGGACAGCTATGGGTACATCTTGTGTACCCTCCTACGCCAACCTATACTTAGGTTGGTGGGAGAGGTGCATCAGGGCGGATCCGGACCTCAAACAGTATTTTGACCAAGTACAACACTACATGATCTTCATTATTTGGCTTGGTACGGTTGAGAGGTTCCACGAATTTGTACAGCATCTGGATTCAAATCCATTCAATTTGCATTATACCAGTGAAATTGGTGGATTGAACCTTTGCTTTCTGGATTTGTCTTTACATATACATAATATTTGTAATAAAAAAAAAAAAAATGAATTATTTTAAAAAATTAAACCCCCCCTTACAAGTCTTACCTCTGTGGTGGTCCAGACATCCTCTCCTGGAAAGTCCCTCACCACTCCAGGCACAGGATCTTGATATGCTGCCTGTAACTCTAATCAGGGCAGCTCTGCACAGCTCACACTGCACTGTGACTGCTGATGTCACTTCCTGCAGAACAAGCCGCACAGAGCTGCCCTGAGCAATGTTACAGGCAGCTCAGTGAGGCTGTGTTTGGAGACAGGCACACTGAGGGGCAGCCTAGCGGGGTCTTTGGGAGGGCCCTATAACTGTCCCTCAGTGTGCTCTGCACGGAGGAGATGATTAGTAGCAGCAGGGGCCCGCGGACGGCTGTGCGGTCCCCTTACTGAGTGCAGGCTGGCTGATTAACTCCCCAGCTCAGCCATTACTGCACTGCAGTACCCCCCAGAGCCTCAGGCCCTCGGTCCATGACCGATTTGTCCGAGTGCTCAGTCCGCCCCTGTCCGCACGTGCGTACTGAGGGGTAGAGAGATTTTACAGTGAAAGTGACCATCAGATCTCCCTACCCCTATACTGTGCATGCGCGGTGCCCATGTGTGAGGTTGGGCTGGCTGGCTCGGCGCGTGCACAGTGTGGGGCAGGGAGATTGGAGCTTCCATGTGCGAGTTCTTACTGCCCGCTGGTGCGCATGCGCGGTGCCACTGTGTCTGGCCGACGGAAGTACTTTGCAGCGCGTCTGCACTGGCCCTTTATTTTCCCCTACCTGCACGGCTTGCACACCCCCTCTTACCCCAGATGAGGCTCCGGTGCACAGCTGGTCAAGTTCGTGCATGCGCATTAAGTGGCCGCTTCTCCCGCATCTCTGTCTGCAAATATCCCTTGGTTCTGCGTCCTCCAGCTGATCCACGTCACTTCCTGTGCGGCCACGTTACCGGAAGTGACGTGGGTATATCATTCTGTTAGTGAGCTTGTGTGGGCTAGAGCACTTCTGTGTTTGTCATTAGTGAGCTTGTCTGGGTCAGAGAGGTTGTGTGTGTCGTGAGCTTGTCTGTAGTTATGTTTGTCACTGAGTTTGTCTGTAGTGTGCTTGAGTGAATGTTTGTTAGTGAACTTGTGTGCGGCAGTATGCTTGTCTGTAGTGAGCTTGTGCATGGGTCAGAGAGCGTTTGTGTGTATCACTGAGCTTGTCTGTACTGAGCTTGTTTGTGTCAGTGAGCCTGTCCGTAGTGAGCTTGTGTGTGTCAGTGAGCTTTTCTGTAGTCAGTGTGTGTGTGTGTGTGTGCCATTGAACTAGAGTGATTTATTAATATATATATTTGCTGAAATTATACAATTGACACACTGATGCTGATATGCTGATATCGACATGAAGGATTGCATTGTTTCAAGAATTGTCCCCAAGCAGAGCCAATCACAACAGACAAGGGCGGCCTGGAGGGTGGGTGTTACAACAACCCACTCATCTGGAGCGTGTGGCTGCAGGTAAGACAATTCTTCCAAAGCACATATAAAAAATACAAGCATACTATGTGACACAATGAATTAGAGGGCTAGAATTATTTTTTAACAGGGCTGCTTTCTGTTCCCAGTTCGGACTCAGACACACATAGGGACACTGAGACATGGGGATACAGACACACAAGGGGACACTTGGGTTCACAGACATGGGAACACTGAGACACTAGGGGATGCTGGGAGTCATGGGGACACACATACTTGGGGACACAGACACACATGAGGACACTTGGGGACACAGACATGGGGACACTGAGACATCTGCACACATACACTTGGGGACATTGGGAGACACGGTGACACTGAGACACTAGGTACACAATGTCCTCAAGTGTCTGTGTCCCCATGTCTCCCAGCCAGTGTCCCTGGTGTCTCAGTGTCCCTATGTCTCTCAGTATCTCAGTGTCCCTAGTGTCTCAATGTTCCCATGTTGTTCCCAATGTCCCTGGTGTCTGTGTGCCAATGTCTCCCATTGTCCCTCAGTGTCCCCATGTCTCCCAGTGTCCCTCAGTATCCCCATGTCTCCAAGTGTCTGTGTCCCCTAGTGACATGGGGACACTGGGTGACATGGGGACACAGACAATAGGAGCCACTGGGCCACATGGGGACACAGAGACATGGGACACTGAGAGACTGTGATACATAGGGACACTGGTAGACATAGTCTAAGTGTCCCCAAGTATTTCAGTGTCCCCATGTCTCAGTGTCCCCTAGTGACATGGGGACACTGGGAGACATGGGGACACATACACTAGGGGACACTGGGTGACATGGGGACACAGAGAGACCTGGAAGACAGGGAGACACTGGGAGCAATCCATCTATACAGCAGAATCAAACAGTAAGTATTTTTGGGGGTGATTTTACAGAATTTTCTTTTATGTCACTCCTTGTGATTTACATCATGTGAAGTCACGTATACATAATTAGTTATGCAAATTAGTAAGGCCTGTATTTTTTTCCCAAGAAAGGTTGCAACCCTAACTACTCTTCACATACTCTTGTTTAAGTATGGAAACATAAGAGGGATATATGGAAACAAAACTTGTGTGGACTAGCTGAAATAAAATTAGGTAAGGCAATGCTGACTTTGGTCTCTCTAACACTGTGGCATGTTTCCTTTCTTCTACACTCACTACATCCACCTTTTCTCTGTCTCAGACTGTATACCAGGAGCTTCTGCCTGCTAGTAAGAAGGTAAGGAGACAAGTGGACATGTGAGTGCTAGGGAACAGTCTTTAGAAAGCATGGAGCGATCGCATCATTAGACGCATTTATGCCAAGCTCAGGATGCTGTTGGCCAGCATGTATGATAGGCACACAGCCTAACATGCATTCATGCCAGGCTAGCCTTCCAATTCTTTGGGCAGACATGCCTTCTTTTTGGGCATGTTTGTCCCTTTTGGGAGTTCTAGTTACATGATCCGCATCAGTGGCACATTCAGTTTTTTTCACTCCAAGCATCTATAAAAAGAACCTCCTTTAAAGGAACACTATAGTGCTAAGAAAACAAATGTGTATTCCTAACTCTATTGTGCCCTGATGGTCATTTAGGCAATAGGCCTCCCACCTATAGGGGAAAAAAAAAAGCTGAGTAACACTGTTCAAAATACAATATTGATTTATTTTATTTGCAGGTTATTAAAAGTGTGAGTAATGTGTATGCAAGAGGGTGGGTGAAGTAGGTAATATAATTTAATTTTGAAATTACAACTGCCTTATAAAAAAAACTACACAAATGATATTTAATGCAAATAGTCTTGCATTTTCTATGATTCTAAAGCCATCTTCTTATGCATGTATTGCATTAAGCAGCGGGCTGCAACCTTTTAACAGGGAGACTGGGCCCTTCTCATTTCAGCAGTGCTGGGAGGATGTGAGAGCGTCACTTTCCGCCCAGTTTAAATACACTGAGCCGCACAGGAGGGAGGAGAAGGGGGAGGGTGAGCTAAGAGAGACAGTACATCCAACCGGACCACCAGGAAAACCATCCTAGTGGATCTAAAAGGTAGGGTGACTAAAATGTGTAAAATTTGACCGGCATGTACATCACTGAGTGTGTATCTGTCTGTATCTCCATATGTGTACCAGTTTGTCTGTGTATCTGTAAGTGTGTCAGTGTGTCAGTGCATGTGTATCTCTGTGTCTGTGGATATTGCACTATATTTTATCTTATTAGAAATATTACGGTATGCATAAATATTACTTTGTACATAAAGGGAAATTAAAGCACACAGTCTACTTTTACACAATACATCTTGTCTTAATGGAAAATCATAGTAGTTGCTAATAAGCTGAGCATCATTGGAAATGTAATTCACCCTTTAGTGTGCCAGTGTTAAATATCCCTGCCAAATAATATATATGCCAGGCGTCCTTGTTTTGCTTACTGTCGTGTTCCTATTTATTGAAGTGTTGGCAGCATTAAAGAAAAGATGGGGATTAGGTGCTGTCTGTCTAAAGCTTCAGAGTTCATGCTCCACTCTATTACAAATACTATGAGGTCAAAACGTTAGCTGCCAGGTTACATATAAAAAAAGTAGATACAAGGGGGCATGCTTTGTCCTGCCTATCCAAGATTTTTCTTCATTGCCCCACTTTTAGGGATGTTAAAACAATCAAATTCCAAACCTATAATGGTTTATTTTTGGGTAGTACTGCTTTTTTGAGCTTATAATTCTAATAAAATATTAAGCACAGCACAACAATCTATTGGTGTGCCACTTTAATAGAAGTAACAATATTATGATAGGATATTACATGGAAGGTGTTGGCATTTTTGGTAATCCGGACTCCTCAAAGTGAAATATAAAGCTCTCATACAGTAGAAACAGTTCCTGGCTAAAACCAGGCATCCGATTTTAAATAGCATTGCAAGCTGCTATTGAGCTGCTGCAGGCATCACAGTAAGGAAAAAGCACTGCTCGTTGATGGATAAATATTTTTCAATATCAGACGTTGATATGTACCTGAGAAAAGGGAACGGCCATGTTGTTGTTTTTTTTAAATGTTTTATTTTTTTTTTTATTAAAAATTATCCAAATATATACCAGAACCATGTATGCAAGTAGATGGCAGTGAATAGGTTAACACACAGAGAGAAAAAAAAAACTTGTAAGATAACAATAGTTAAAGAAAAACAGGTTTGGCAAGCCAAATTCCTCTGCTGTAATAATAAAAAAAAAAAAAAATACACCATACAAAAGCATAATGAAAATTCCTGTTTTATTGTCAGTCTTTTTTTGGAAATCACAAACTATTCAGTTTGCTGAATATTAGCAGAACGGCCAAGCAAATAACTTATCTGATTTCAGCGGAGAAACCTGTCAATATGGTTCAGGTATTGCAATTTTTTGGCAATATATAATTTTGGTCAATAAAACCATCAAGAACTGGTGATTGTAGCAAACTGCTTTGCTCATAAATCTGTACTTTTGATATGTAATCCTCAGAATAGCTTTCAGCAAATATGTAACTATTTGATAAGATATCTTGTTCTTTCAGATATATATATATATATATATGTATTATAGTTACCACTGGATAATTTCTGCCTTCATTAAACAATACATTGTTGTGAATTGAAAACAGAATCTTAAAGGGATTCTATAGTGTTAGGAATACAAAATTGTATTCCTATCAGTATAGTGCTCACTAGCCCCCCCTCTCCTTCACGCAACCCCCTGGCATGTAAAGGATTAAAAAGCCTTTATTTACTCACCCGATTCCAGCACTGATGTCCCTCGATGTCACGAAGATTTAAAAACCTAATGCGCACGTGTTGCAGTGGCCAGTGGCCTGTGCTTCGCCTCCTCCAACGTCATCCAACAGGGCTAATGCATACGTGCAGCGAGCACTGCAAACACATGAGACCCTCTCCTATAAGGATTTCACAGACGCTGGATGTCCTCATGGAGAGCAATATTTACATTGCAGCGTGAAGTCCTCCTCTAGTGGCTGTCTACTAGTCAGCCACTAGTGGGACTTCCATGTTCATAGAACACGAAAAGTGTTTTCAGCGACGCTGGACATCCTCACGCTATGTGAGGACCTCCAGTGTTGCCAATATCCCCATAGGAAAGCATTGTATAATGCTTTCTAAGAGAGGTCTAATGCGTGTGCTCAGCCATTGCCAGGCATATGCATTTGGTCTCCCCCGCTGGCTGATGTCGGCGGGGAAGGAGAGTAGGCGGAGCCCGACCCAGGGCCGAGGGACATCGGCGCTGGACTCCGGTTAAAACCCCTTCAGCAACTTGGGATGGGGGAGTGGGAAGGAGAG
This sequence comes from Pelobates cultripes, assembly GCA_933207985.1. Taxonomy (NCBI): domain Eukaryota; kingdom Metazoa; phylum Chordata; class Amphibia; order Anura; family Pelobatidae; genus Pelobates; species Pelobates cultripes. Next base: position 152,148,311 of record OW240919.1, read on the forward strand.
GGCCGCTACAGGGTCCTGCAGTGCCAGGAAAACTAATATGTTTTCCTGGCACTGGAGAATCCCTTTAAATATTGGTTAAAAAACAAGGAACAGGAGTGGCAGCAACTATAACAGAAGTAGATATTAAGCATTAAAAAGGATTGTACTAGCATAAAAGTCCAACATATTTCGTGCTTATTAACAGAAAATATGCTCATAACCAGAAACCTATTTATTGAATAACAAGCCAGGTTGCAAAGAGTTTGGTTAATGACTATTGTTGTGCTATGAGCAACCATCTTGTTTACTGCAGACACAAAATGACTGTAAAATTAGGATATTTGTTGCAGGAACTAGATTCACTGAAGACATTTTTAATACTGGAAATCTGTGAATATTCTAATGATGACAAGCTATAGCTCAGGGTTAGCCAATATGTGACTCTCACATTAAAGATGATTTGCAAGACATAGGCTACCATGTCAATGTACTGTCTCCGTTAAAATAGACTTTACATTAGAAGTCACATTTAAATCTACACCTTGATGAAAAGCCAAATATGGCTGAAATGACATTTTGGTTCTGGACTGCCCTTATGGGTGGGATAAGTTTGATATGGATAGTTTCTCTTTGTAGTGGCACACATGAGCAAACATATTTTTGAGACCTGAGCAAGGACTGTCTATATGAATTTATCTTAGAAATGTAAATCATTTAACATATTTATATTTAAAAAAAATTCTTATATATTTTATAGTTTGTTTTCACCACTAGAGGGTGAGGTTTCTATTCAATTTTATGCACACACAGGAAGGTTTATTAGGAACCAGAAGGATGTTGGATCACTTTGGATTCATTCTTGGGTTCGGTGAGACTTAAACAAGGAGCTCTTTTGCAAGGCCATTTGTATTAATTACAGCTGGGAAAAAAACTTTGTATTAAGGCATTTATAGCAATACAATATTAAGGGAAAACGCGTTGTGCATCTAAATAAATGTGAACATTATCACAGTAATCAGTGAATTCAATGGGCATATTACAATGGGTCTTAGGGCAAATGTTAAAAAACGTAAGTCTTCTCCGTGAATTAGCAGATTTTCTGAATCTCAGAGATATATTCCATTATCTGGAATTTAAATTGAAGATTATCAGCCTGTAAAGATTTTCATGGTCTTGGAGGAAAGGCAGATGGGGTGAATGTCAGCAACTCTGTGATTGGCCAGATTATCAGAGTTATTAGGAAAAGTCTCAACAAGTACAGAATTTGTTTTGCGTACTATAAATACACTGCTCAAAAAAATAAAGGGAACACTTAAACAACACAATGTAACTCCAAGTCAATCACACTTCTGTGAAATCAAACTGTCCACTTAGGAAGCAACACTGAGTGACAATTAATTTCACATGCTGTTGTGCAAATGGGATAGACAACAGGTGGAAATTATAGGCAATTAGCAAGACACCCGCAATAAAGGAGTGGTTCTGCAGGGGGTGACCACAGACCATTTCTCAGTTCCTATGCTTCCTGGCTGATGTTTTGGTCACTTTTGAATGCTGGCGGTGCTTTCAGTCTAGTGGTAGCATGAGACGGAGTCTACAACCTACACAAGTGGCTCAGGTAGTGCAGCTCATGCAGGATGGCACATCAATGCAAGCTGTGGCAAGAAGGTTTGCTGTGTCTGTCAGCGTAGTGTCCAGAGCATGGAGGCGCTACCAGGAGACAGGCCAGTACATCAGGAGACGTGGAGGAGACCGTAAGAGGGCAACAACCCAGCAGCAGGACCGCTACCTTCGCCTTTGTGCAAGGAGAAACAGGAGGAGCACTGCCAGAGCCCTGCAAGATGCCCTCCAGCAGGCCACAAATGTGCATGTGTCTGCTCAAATGGTCAGAAACAGACTCCATGAGGGTGGTATGAGGGCCTGACGTCCACAGGTGGGGGTTGTGCTTACAGCCCAACACCGTGCAGGACATTTGGCATTTGCCAGAGAACACTAAGATTGGCAAATTCGCCACTGGCGCCCTGTGCTTTTCACAAATTAAAGCAGGTTCACACTGAGCACATGTGACAGACGTGACAGTCTGGAGACGCCGTGGAGAACGTTCTGCTGCCTGTAACATCCTCCAGCATGACCGATTTGGTAGTGGGTCAGTAATGGTGTGGGGACGCATTTCTTTGGGGGGGCCACACAGCCCTCCATGTGCTTGCCAGAGGTAGCCTGAGATGAGATCCTCAGACCCCTTGTGAGACCATATGCTGGTTCCTCCTAATGCAAGACAATGCTAGACCTCATGTGGCTGGAGTCAGGGGAGGGCTGGCAGCCTTAGGCCTGGGGGGCAAAACCAGTCAAGTGGCCCATTGCAACACCAAATCAGTTCACCATCCATGCCCACCTTTTCCTGGTTTTATAACGGATATTGATGTTATGCTAATCAGTAGCTCTTTGCCATACCCGCTCCTTCACGGCTCCAGGCACTGCTTGTTGTGAGTGTGAGCCACTGTAAATTAGGGGCAGAGGGCACTTGCACTGCAGTAAAGACGGGGCTGGGCAGGAGGAGAGTGCAGTGCAATCAGTGCACTCCCCTCCTGTGGGTCACCAGTAGACTGGTGCACCTGCCCAGGATCAGAGCCGGTGCAAGGATTTTTGCCGCTCTAGACAAAATAAAAATTTGCTGCCCCCCCATGTGACATCACAATGCCCCACCCATATGATCCATATGAACTAACGCCAGTGCTGCACACAGTGTGTGTTTACATTAAAAAGCCTGCAGGGACCAGCTATAGACACCAGAACCACTTCATTAAGCTATAGTGTCCCTTTAATGTGAGGTACATTAGAGATTAGTGTCACTAATAATATACTAGATTGCCTA